>OY735215.1:33771671-33891671 GCA_963457665.1 Thysanoteuthis rhombus
ATATATATATATATATATATATATATACACTCACACACACACATATACATGTGTGTGTGTGTCTGTGTGTGTGTGTGGTTCAATAGGTCAGTCGTCTGACGCATTGCTATTAGCTGAAATGTGTAATTTCCACTGTTCGGTCTACGTGATTGATATTCACCACTGAATCTAGTGCATTGGCAAGGAAGGAGATTATGTTGAAAAATGAATATTTTGTTGTATAAAATAAATGCCCTCTTTCAACATAAGGCAACGGATTTATTGATGCACCCTAGGTACATATGCACACGCGCACGTACAAACACGTTTATAGGCTCCTTTATTCCCTTATTAATAATTTATGCGAGTTCTCAAACACGAAAGCCAATTAGACACACATCAACACATATGGAGGCAGATAATTGAGCAATATTATCTAGTGCAACTACTGCAAAGGTTAACAACACTATTGTAGCCATTGCCAACCATGAACTTCATGAACTTCTCATTCTCTGGCGACAACTTCTGTAACTACTCCTACTATTACCAAAACCACCATTACCACTACCATCACAATCACCATAACTACCATCACCACCACCATTAGTTCTTTCAAGTCGTTTTTTTTCTCTTCCCATTCCCTTCTTAAAGATTTGCTCGACGCAAGTTTTGCTTATCTTTCAAAACGAAGCTGAATTTTTAAATATCTTTTGAAACAGGTACGGCTATCCAATCATTTTTCTTTTCAAATAACCCGATTACAACAACCTCTAAAATAATTACTACTATTTCATTATCATTACCATTATCTCATTCGTCTTCCAAAACAAATGAAATTTTCTTTTTCATTTTCTTATGTTTCTGAAACAAAAAGCGATTTTCTTTGAAAGAAAAAGATGACTAATTTATTCCTCTTACTTTTGAAACTGATCTAACTTCTTCTTCTCACTTTTCTTCTTACCCCTTTCTTGTAAACTATTTCAACGAAAAACGACTTCATCTCTTTCGATTGCATTATTAGTCCTATAGAGTCTCTTTTCACCGTTCGAGCCGTTGATAGTAGTATCGTTAACGTTATTTTATCGTTATTATTCTTACTAATACAATTATGAGTGCCACCAATCCTATTTGCTAGTATCAGACCGAGACAATAGGTAAAGAAAAGTCGATGGGGCAGGGGAGGGAGAGATCGGAAACGGAACGAAATAGAAAATGGGGTGATCGAAGTTGAGGGTAGGGGGTTCGAATCGTGTAAAGGGGATGTAGGGAGGGAAGTGGAACGTTTTATCCGTAGTTGATAAAATAGATAGATCAATAGAAACCGAAGTGCTGAATGTTGCCGACTACAAAGAGATCGAAACGAAGAGATGGGGGAGAGTGTCGTCGATAAAAAATGCTTTTTTTTTTCTCTTTGATCTGAGAAGATCAAACGGCTGGATATTGCCAGAAGGTAGATGTTGATTTCCCAGTGACTTGCAATTTGCTTGCGTTTTCACTTTGAACATTTTTGCTTAACTGCAAAAGTAACAGTTTTTGAGAATGGAAAGGTAAAGAGAGGGAAGACAGGGGGAGAGGAAGAAGTTCAAGGAAACTACGAAGACAGAGAGAGAGAGAGTGTTATGGAGAGGACGAGAGAAAAGAAATTCAGAGTGCGAGGATGATATAGATAGAAAGGGGGGAGAGATGTGAAAGTTAGAAGTAAGAAATTAGAGAAGGAGTGCATAAAGAGAACGAGCACATAGGAATTTTGAGAGTGTGGTGCTAAAAGGAAAGAAAGAAAGAGAAAGAAAGAAAGAAGGAAGGAAAGAATGAGAACGAAGAGGTGAGAAGAAACTACAATGAATGAGAAGGAGAGGAAGAGATTAGAGAAGTAAAAGGGAAGATTGTTTAGCCGAAAAAGAAAGGCAGAGAGTGGGGGACAAACAGAACGAGCTAATATACATCCCGAGAGAGTGGAGATAGAAGAGAAAGAGAGAAATACCAACGAAAAGGTGAAGAGAGACCAGAATGAGTGAGAAGGAGAAGAAAGGAAGAGATGAGAAAAGTTAGAAAATTAAGAGGAAGATGGAATAGAATTAAAGATGGAGGAGCAGTAGATTAATTTTGTTTAAATAGGAGAGAGAGAAAGGGGGAAAGAGATAGAGAGAGAGAGAAAGAAAGGGAGGAAACGAAGAAGTGAAAAGAGAAAAGAGAGAACAAAACTGATTAGGAAAGAGGGAAATTTACGTTGAGGAGAGAGATTCAATGATAGAAGTTAGGCGGAGATGACGAAAAATAGAGATAAGCAAAAAAAAAGGGGGTAGGATGAAGTATGGCCGAGGAGAGAGAATCAGAAAATTATGGAGAGAGAGAGAGAGAGAGAGAGAGAGAGAGAGAGAGAGAGAGAGAGAGAGAGAGAGAGAATAAGGAGATAGAAAGAGAAAGAATAAGAGCAATTGAAATGAAGGAAGATATTTCGGTATGGAGAAAAAGAATCATGGGAGAGGGAAGGAGATAAGTAGAAGTGGGAGTTGAAAAAAGATAAGGAGAGATTTGCAAAGGACAGAGAAGAGAGAAAGAGAAAGAAATAAAGTGAAGAAGGAAAAATGTAATACACTAAAAGATAATGAATAAAGATTGCTGGACAGAAGAAGAAGAAGAAGAAGAAGAAGAAGAAGAAGAAGAAGAAGAAGAAGAAGAAGAAGAAGAAGAAGAAGAAGAAGAAGAAGAAGAAGAAGAAGAATATGAAGAAGAAGAAGAAGAAGAAGAAGAAGAAGAAGAAGAAGAAGAAGAAGAAGAAGAAGAAGAAGAAGAAGAAAGGGAAAAAGGAAGGGGAAAGACAAAAGAAGAGAGAGTACGTAAGAAAGAGTAAGAGAGGCGAAATGGGGATAGGTACGAGAGAGAGAATCTGTGAAAATGTTGTGGGAGGAGAGAACAAAGTAAGTGATAAAGAGAGGATACGTAAAAGAGAGAAAGAGAAAGGTACGGAGAGAAATTCTTTGAGAGAGAGATAGAAAGAGAAACAGGGTGAGTTAGGGAGAGTTAAAGGGGGAATCAAGAATGAGAAAGAGAGAGAGAAAGAAAGGTGAAAACCAAGAGGGAGAGTCTGTGAAAAATAGATTGGAAAGGAAAATGGAGACAATGAGCTACAAAGAAGAAAGAGAGAGAGTGTGACAGACAGACAGACAGACAGACAGACAGAGAGAGAGACAGAGAGAAGAAGAAGAAATAGATATAAAAAGAAAGGGTGAGAAACAGAAAAGGAGAGGAAGATATGGAGAGGAGAAACAAGAACAAAACGAAAGAAAAATTCAAGATGTGAAGTAACTAAAAAGTAGAGGGAGAGGGAAGGGAGGGCAGGAAAAGATACGTAAGCAAAGAGAATCGAATAAACAGAAAGAGAGAGAGAATAGAACGCGCTAATAGAAGTTTTGAGCGAGTGGGGATGAAAGAGATAGAAAGAAAGAACAATGAATAGGTGGAGAGTATCCGAGAAATAAATGAAACGAGGATTAAATTAGACAAAAGATAAAGGAAGAGTGTAGATGGTGAGTGAAGTCAGTTGAGATAAGTCTAAGAGGGGCGGAGTTTACAGTTTATCTCGGTGCAGGGCTACTCAAATTTCTTTTTCCACTAGCGACCATTTTTGATTAGATAAAACTTTCTGCGACCCCTCATCCATTGTTGTAAAAGCAATAGGTACTAAGATAACATATTAGTCTTGAGTCGTAATCTTACAATAACTAAACATGAAAACAAATAGAAACCAAAAATATTCAAAAACATTGCAACGTATTTATAATCGATAAGTGTTATTCCGATTATGAAAAAAAAATTACTTTTATAAACTAGATTACTGAAACGATGTAACAAAAGCATCATCTATTTTTTTAATTAGTGATTGTTATTGAACCATTATACAATAAGCACCAGAAGCGGTACATTTTTTTTTGTACACGGATGAAGAAAAAAAGAAAAGAAAAGATCTAGCAACATAGTTATTCTTTAGAAAATTTTTAAAAAATATTTCTGCAACACCAAATAATTTTTGAGAAGCCTTGTCTTAATGGACAACAAGGGACAAAGAGAAGCAGATACAGCAGGAATAAAACTGGGTAGTTCTATAGGAAGAACAAGAAAGGAAAGAAGAAAGGAAAACTAACTGGAGTTAGATCCAAAGAATGTAGTGCTATAATGCTATCAAACGCTTATTGTTATCAAAATCATCAGCCCCAAACTTTTGATTTAAAATTAATGCAAATCCATCTAAAGCTATCCGCTTATCATAATATAAGTTCTGGGTATTGTTATCCATATCTTCAGGTAAACCGTATTTGAAAGTGACTATAAGTGGTTATCAATGTAAATTTATAACAATGAATGTGAATTGTTCCAATTTAAACATTCGCCGAATGTTATCAGCCGGTTATTGTTATCTAAAAGACCCTCTTAGAAAGTGATCGCAATATGCGACTTTCTCCGTATCCTTACCATGTACGCGTTGTAGATTTTACGAGTGCAAGGAAGGGTTTGTGCCCATCCTTGAAAATCGGCATTGGAAATGCTTGATTTTTACCCAGGCTCTAAAGTCAATTACTCCTATCTTCGCTGAAATATCGTCCATAGATAAATAGACAGAGAGATATTAAGGAGTAGAAAGATTGAGACAGAGGGGGAGAGGAAGAGAATGAACGGAAGAGAGGAAGAGAAAGAGAGATGAAGAAAGTGAAATACGAGGGTAAGTCAAAAAGTATTGCTGAAAAAATCACAACACATCAATATGTGAAGTCATTGTTTTTCGACATCCATCCTTCATCCAGGTCAATACGTTTCCGAAGGCGGTGTTCCCATCTCTCTAACCGCACCCTGAATAATTCTGCACCCTTCGATTTTCACCCTATTGAAACGGCTGTTTTGGCATCATCGAGCTACTCAAATCGAGTTCCTTTCAAAATGTTCTTTGTCTATTAGGGGCAAAAATTATTCTGAACAGGTAAGATCAAGGCTGTAGTGTGGATGGGCTAAGGCGTCACGATGTAATTCTCGTAAGATAACTAACCCTTACTACCCTCCAAGAATGAGCAGGTGCATAGTCATGAGGGAAAAATCCTCGGTGCAACCGATCTGTCCATTTTCACGCCAATGCAGTTATAAATTTTCTTAAAACGTTTTGATAAGGCCCCTTGAGAAAATATATCAAGATTACTCAGTTAGGAATGAAAACAAAAAACCCAGTCACCAACACCTGAGCTGATCTCTTTGCCCTGAATTTGACTGGCTCAGCAGATCCCCTTTGAAGCCACTGTTTTGATTGGTCTTTGCTCTTTGGATTGTATTGGTGGATGCAAGACCTGTCTCGGATAATGGTTCGTTCCATAAAATCGTCTTCGTTTGCTTCGATTTTGCTTAAAAGACTGATGGAAAGATCAGCTCTATGAACGGGCTAATTTTTGGGCAACACTTTTGACTCCCATCGAAAATTGATGTTAGCCCTGACATCAAAATCGTTGTTTCCATGGCACAATAGTAAGCCTTTTATGAATGCACCCAAACGAGACAAAGTGTATCAATGAGATAACCTGTCTGTAGCCATCCGATTATCCCAGACACATGTTTAAACCCGTTTTGTCTGGAAAAGATCCGACAATGTATGAAGTGGAGTATTAGTAACAATACTTTTTGACTTGCTCTCATATGTATGTATATATATGTATATTAAGATAGAGAGAGACAGAGAGTCAGTCAGAAATAGAGAGAGAGAGAGGGAGAGAGAGAAAGAGAGAGAAAATGAGAAAACACAAGAGAAAATTATGGGAAATAACGAGAGCGGGAAAGAGAGAAAGTGCGAGAGAGAGGGTTTGAATGAGAGAAAACAGTGGAAATATAGAGAGAGATACTGAGAAAATATATGACTAGAGAGAAGAAAAAGGGGGCCAGATGTTGAGAATGTAGGAACAGGGGGAGAGAAATTCAGTGAAAGACAGATGTGTTGATAGGTATTTGAAGGAACAAAGTGATAGATAGATAAAAAGATTGATAGATAGATAACGTATGGAGGTAATTCTGATACGACTTTTAAATGTCAATATCTCGACAAACATACACATTGAACGACCTTAGCCATCGAAGATGGCGAAGGGTTCTATCTTTTCAAAAATATATTTGTGTGTGCTTGTTCGTGTGTTTGTGTGTTCTAGCACTCCTGGTCATACCGTTTTGTCTACAAATTTGAAATTGACATCAGTACCCTCTCTAAAGAATGTTCTTATTGATTTGGGGGAAAAAAAGGTCTTTTTTTTTAATTTTTCGTGCCCCATTTTAACTTCTCGTTTTCTCCATATTTTGTCAGAGATAGGATTTATTCTGACCATATCTGAACTCCGATGGAATTTCTTTTTACATGACCTCAAATTTTGACGCTACTATTGTTCAGTTATTGACAGTGATGACGTTTTTTTTTTATTTAATTGAACCGAAATCTTACCTAATAGTGTTTATCATCGATTCACTAAGTACTAATAATCCTTCCAGTCAGTGTTGATGGCAGAGTTTTCGCATTTTGCATGAAAAAAATGCAGTTATGTATTGGGAATGGTCTTCGTCTTCACCATCACTTCGAGAATTTTCCGTTCTAATTCATCCGCTGTGTGTATGGGTTGAAATGCAGTTACCTCCCTTTTTATCAGTGCATTGGTGTTTTCTATGCGTCGACATTATGAAACGTTTGTTAGATAGTCTTTCTTCGGTATCATAACAATGTTTGGATTCCAAGTAAGCAAAGGCGGTTTTTGCATAATAGTGGCTAGCTTTGTCCAACCCGAACACACAACTGTTCTGAAGCTACGTTAGTGGCCCTTTTGCAAGTATGCAATTTATAAAATTTTTAGTCGATTTTGAGCATCGGCATATGGTAACTCTTTCTACAAGGGGATCAAAAGGCTTGATTCGCGTTTTTTCCCTTGAATTACACTGATTTGGTTGAAAATTTAACGCGTTTTGTCCGATTCGGGGTGGGGAGGATGGCATTTGTTTCCCTGGTCCCCTGTCTCGTAGGTCTATGGTAGTGAGTCCCTGACGCCATGTAATCTTCAGGGTTCAATTTCTCTGGTCTTGAATTGTTCAGCCGATCATCAATAACATTCCAATATTTCTTATACATTTTTGCTGCTGGAGATTTGGTACTTTTGAGAAAGCCAACATTTTTTTTGTCACTCACAAAGCTCAGACGGGGTGATTCTGAGATGTTTACTTATTATCTGTTGAGATATTTCTTCATTTTGAAACTGACAAGAAAATAAATTGGCATAGTGTGAGCACTTAACGCCACCATGTTTTTTTAAATAAATGACCCGAGGAAATAGTTGCGTAATTAATTCCCTATACGTTAAAGATCTGTGAGGAAAGAAAAAGAAAGCCAAAGAAAGCGAAAGATGGGGACAGATACATAAGTAGATAAAAATAGAAAGAAAAAGAAATTAAAGTGAAAGAAAATATACATATATATGTAAATAAAAGAAAGATGTAGATAGATAGATAAATAGATAGATTGATTGATAGATATGATCAGATTCAAAGATACATTAAATGACTAAGACATACAAATAATTACTAAAATTCAGGAACAACGTGTACCGGGGAGAATCGGCGAGAAGTATCGGATATTTATCGTAACTTTTGTTTATTTATTTACTTACTACTTAAAAGGTTGCCGTTTTGTTGTCAGATTAAAAAAAAAATAAAAAGATAAAATACGTCAAATACTCTGACAAGTTACAACGGTAAATCCTTTCTGAGTTTAAAAAAAGAGATTTCGAGAAGACAGATCAAAGAGAGTTATCACTGTTTTATATCTCTCCAGCCCATCAACCCACAAACGAGACTCAATGGCGAGTGCCAGCACGCACTCTCTCACACACATTCCCTAACGCACACATATATAAACTCACAGACGCTCATTTGACTTTCATTCTCTCTCATTGTCTTTGAATAAGAAAAATCTCTCTCTCTCTCTCTCTCTCTCTCTTCTGTGTATACACACACATCTGCTCACTCACAAACGCTCTTTTCTTTTGGGCTTTCAGCCCCTCCCTCCGTCTTCCATTTGAAACTCTTTCTCTCTTTAAAACTCTTTTTCTCTCAGTCCATACTTAACGGTTCGTGAGTAAACATTCACGCACACACAGATATCTGTACACTCACTAACGCCCTTTTCCTGCTTTCATCCTCTCCCTCTCTCTCTGTTTTCCATTTAAAACTCTCTCTCAAATTCTCTCTCTCTCGGTTCATCTGTCAAATTAACTAGTGTTTCCCGTGTCTCATCGGATATTTCACACATCACAAATCACTCCCCTTGGAAATAAAGAACCTCATTTTCTACCTATTCTTTTTTTGAGGAAATGTTTCCACAAGGAATTTTTTTTTCATTTATCGCTCTTGTTTCCCCACAACTGAACGTAAATCGTTGAATAGGGAATACAAGCACTGTTCATAAGTCTTTGAGCAGCGCATTCCACAATTAGTTCAAAGTAATTTCCAATATATCCGAAGGGAAGATTTCTTTAAAAAGTTAATAATGTTTTGAAATTAGAAAAAAAAAATGACTTTTGCGCCATCCTATATAAAGTTAACCAGAAGCTCTGAAAAGCAGATGCTTTTAGAATTCTCATCTATTTCGTGTCACCCTTTTAATAAATTGGTGTAGAAAGATTGTGTTTTGCCAATTCTCCAAAAGGATGTTTGCCACTTTCGTGCTGTGAATCAGACGTGGTTGTCCTGTTATCCCGGTCTTGTGATCCGATGTCAAAAAATTTAACATCTTGTTCCAGGGAGCCACCGTCCCTCCAGGCTACACCTCCTCGTTGCACCTGTAGGTGTAGGATCAGGGCCAATCTTTATAATGACCAGAAGTATGGTCGGAAGCGCTTTATCATAAATGTTTTGACTATATTCACACTCACTGGATCCACTCGTATGTTCCCTTGTACGTGAACAGCATCAAGCCTACCTGGTTATATTGTGTAAGAAGAACGTTTTATTTTTGTTAACTAACATTTTTTTCAAAAGCCTTGTTCATCGTATTTAATCAAACCTGTATCAATATATCAAGAACAACTGATAAAAGTTCAACCAACCGACATTTCGATACAGAATATAGATGTTCGAGACGTAACAACAGACGAATTAGTTTTTGCCTTGTGTTAAATGACAGCCGGCAATACCCGGATGACGATGGCATAATGATAGATCTTCTAGAAGATGCGAGAGATGTCTATCACAAAGGACTTACGCAACTATCCATACATGCTCACAAGAAAGAAAAGTGTTCCAAAACTTCTGCTTAGGACTAGTGATCCTACCACACGAGAAAAGAGACGATAAAGACCCTAGCAATTACCACCCGATTACATTGCTACCTAACATTCTGGAAAATATTCACAAATAGTTTAACAAACACTTTAGATTAAAACCAACCGCGTGAACGGGTAGGCTTAGGAGTACTGTGATTATATTGCATTAGTAGCAAAAAATTCGGATGATCTAAAGAAAAAAACAAGTGATCTAAACAGAGTGAGAGAGAGAGAGAGAGAGAGAGAGAGAGAGAGAGTAAAAAATAGGGATAAGATTAAAAGAATAAGGACGAAAGTAATGTTCAATAATAAAGTCCCGAGATGATCATAACAGTAGAAGGGGAGCGCCGTAAAAGTTAAAGAATACATTTACTTAGATCAGGCAACAAAGCTAGCAAAAATCATGGAAATGAAATAAGATGCCGCATAACGATTGGCTGGAAAAGCCTTTGGCATGAAAGAGATGCGTTGATGAGCAAATTGCCGATATACTTGAAAAGTAAAATATACCATCAATGCATATTACCTGCCATAACGTACGGGTTCGAAATATGAAAACTTACATAACTACTTGAAAGCCGACTCGGAACCACACATGACAAGACAAAAACTATTCGGTTACCCCGGTAGATAATCAAAGCAATAACTATATGATTTATGCATTAATTTCTGTTCTTCTTTCACACACTCGGCCATTCGATGTTAGAAACGGAACGGAAGTTGATTTTTAACATCGAATAAGTGAGTGTGTAAAATTTGACAATTTAGAATCGAAACTTAACGCAATTAGTCACTATTAAGGTTTCTGTTGAGTCACTTTATTTTTGCCCTGTTGTGCATCCGTAGTCGATTTCAGAATTGTTCAAAAATTTTACATTCACAAAATAAAGGGTTGCCAATTACCGTTCAGGGCTGAATTTTTTCCCGAATTTCATATTTTCGCTTCTATTTTTAAACATTTTTGTAACGGTCACACAATAAGTTACCCAGACTACGTACACGTGCCCTGTATGGACATGCACACGTCTGTCTGGGGTGGGGGGCGAACTTACCCTTGGGTTGATGACACCCACGGCAAGATTCTACAGCACAACTTGCCTGTTAATTCACTCAATACTCTCAAACCAGTTTTGACTCGCGCCACTAAGCCTACCTGGTTGTGTTCTGTTAGAAGACATATTGAAGAACATGTTTTGTTTCTGTTTTGACAAATATTCAGTTATTTCTTCTCCAGGCAACGCTGGGATTATCAACTAGTACAATAGATAGATAGATAGATAGATAGATAGATAGATACAAAATTGATTCAAGATCACACTTGCAGGGCACACAATGAAGCTGGAAAACGTTGCACTGAAAATTGACAACCGACATAAGCTTGATAACTATCACACAACAGCAGGTGTATATATAAATGAGAATGTACATATTCGAATGACAAAACATAAAATCTTTTATTTTTGCCATCAAAATGATTTTTTTTTTCGAATGATCAGATGTCCCAATCGACATCTAAAGCACCTTTCTCCTTTTATGTGAAGATCTTTTAATCTATTTTCTATTTATTTTTGTACCTTTTTTTAGAATGACTGGACATCGCAAATTATCTCTTTATTCATTTATCTATTCCTCGGGAACTGACCCCCACCCGTTTCGTCCAGTCATGTCCAAATCATTTCATTAGCCGTTTGATGTGGAGTAGATATTCAGCCCAACAGAGCTTTTTTTTTCCTCTAGACGTGTTTTGCCGGTAATGTTACCGTAGATAATTGTGTTTGGCTTGCATCCAGACTTTGGTGCGTTAAGTTGGGTTAAATCACTCACGCCATATCAGTCAGAAACAGTTAGCTTGCTTCGCCAGCCAAAGAAACTTCTAATTTTTCTACAGTCGTCAATCTATACGTGCACACACACACACACACATGCACGCACATTCGTATATGGCTGTACTAATGTGTGAACCTTTTGTTTGTTTGTTCATTCGTGCCCCTTCTCTGCTAAAACTACGAGGCCTATCGATCTAATATTCAGTATGTAGACTGGGGAGAGGTCAACTTTCCACATAAGCTAGGTGAGATTGATCTTGGAGATCATTCTAAATCCCCACTGGTAATATCTTGGTCATATCTAACCAATTTTCAGAGCTGTTGGCCACAATTTTGCACCCAAATCAGGATGCTGACTCATAGCATATGGGTACATCAACTTTCGACGAAGATCTCAATCTATGTGATGCTGACTTCCGAAGTCATTTAAGTTCAAGCATCGTTAGATGACGAAGGTCATCTGCCATGTGGAGTTGATCTCTGATGTTATTTGAGGTCACCCGAAGTAATTTCTGATCATTTCTAGCCAATCTTTAGAGTTGTAGGCCACAATTTTGCACCAAAGATGAGGTGAAGATCGCTATCCATGTGTCATTGACTTTTGTGGCAGTTCAAAGTTCCCGGGCATTCCTACTCAATTTTATAGATTTTAGGCAAACCTTTAGGCAAATTTATGTAACTGAAATTTGTCAAAGGGGTAAATGTTTGTTTTTTTGTTGTTTTTTTTTTGCGAAAGCCATACGCAATACAATATTGACCTCAGTCACTTGATGTCACTTAAGGTCATTTCTAACCAAAATTCAGTTGAAAGGTGGATCCTTTAATTGCCCAAATATTCAGAAATGTGATTTCAATATTGAGGTCAATCGAGATCACCTATGGACTTAATATTCTGCATGTAGACTGGGACTAGTTCAACTTCTCATGTGGGCTATGTGTGGTTGACCACAGAGAACATTCAAAGTATTTTCTTGGCAATTTCTAGCCAATCGTCTTGATCTGCACCCAATGATGCAGAAATGGTGCATATGGATACACTTTTATCACGGCGAAGATAGCTATCTATGCGACATCGACTTTTGAGTTCATTCAAGATTACCTGAGATCATTTTTTTCAAACTAAGCGACAATATCGTTTGTTCTTTTTTGTGCGTCAGAATATTTCTCCCCTTACAGCATTTTTTATGCGTATTTAGTATATATAATGATTTTTCACTTGATGTGTTGTGTAAAAAGAAATACATCAAAGAAAATATTCTTCTAGTTTGGTTCCATTCTAATTTATTCCCCCCCCCCCAACCCCGGGTACCGCCGGATATAACTGCTAGCACACACACACACACACACACACACACATACACACACACACACACACACATATATATATATATATATATATATATATATATATATATATATATATATATATATATATATATATACATATATACGCGAGTAAATCAACTTGTCCGTTGCCTGACACGTAGTTTTAACTAAATATTTATCTGGAATGTTCACAGTGTAAAGTTTGATCTATGTGATTAATATTCATCAATGAATGAATGAATGTGTGTGTGTGTGTGTGTGTGTGTGTGTGTGTGTGTGTGTGTGTGTGTGTGTATGTGTGCGTGTGTGTGTGTTCGTGGATATAAGTTAATCCTATAGAATGGTGGTCGTACTTTCGACAAGGGAAAGACATAGACAAACAAATATTCTGGTCACTGTTTACAAGTAAATGCGAACACACACTAACTCTTCAAAAAGAGAACACGCGCACACTAACATACGCACACACTCACATACACATAAAAGGAAGAAGAAAACACACATAGACCAACATACCAACCAAAGACACACACTCCATCTGAAACTCAGCCAATCAGGAACCAAAACAGAGTGAGAGACCATATTTCTATCCACACTTCCCAGGGCCAAACCCCAGACATATAATTTACACCATTGGACCCCTAAATGTGTACAGATGATACCTCAAGTTGATCCCCTCCGACAGACAACCGAGCTCACTAATACTCCTCCACTTTTCTCTTTATAAACAACCAACACTGACTTGCTTTGTTGTCCCTTAGTTTAGTATTGTATCCAGACATATGAGTTTTGTTTGTTTTGTTTTTTTGCATTGCAAATGGGCATCTGAAGACGCCAATAAAACACAGCGAAATGCATCGAGCCTTATAATCTTTATCTATGTTACACACCTTAAATCTTCCACTTTCACATTGTCAAATTATTACAAACATGTGTAAATTACCAACAAACAAAAATATTTATATATGCATATTATTTTTGTAGAGTTGCGTCGCGTCATGAATTGCGTTGTATTATATTGAAACTCTTATTTGAAATGATCTCTCGTCATTTCACGGGCAATATATCACTCGGCCTAGACAACGGGAATAGAATGAACAAGTAAAGAAAATGGGGCTGTTGCAAAGATCGAATAACTTCAAATAACAGTTTCAATATAATATAACACAATTTATAATCATTCTGTCGGATCATATATTCAGTTCTTAATATATATAAAACTACTATAGCAAACGCTGAAAGAGTGGTATATTTCGAACGCAGAAAAAGAGTCCATTGATTCAGTAAAATATTTCGTGATTAATAATTGTCCATGTTTGCTTGGGTAACAGGCACTGGGCTTAAGTGCGGGAGAGTCTCTATTTATCTACCTCCAATCTCTAGGATTCATCCTTGTATTACTGGAGCCTCGAAGCAGACCAACCACTAACCGGTAGCAGAAATATGCGCGGGAAAACTACAGAAGCTGACAATCGTGTATGGCAAGAATACTGACATGTTAAGATCACTTTGTTTTTACATGCTTGCAGAATGGCATTCGTGAGACTCAGATTCAAGGTCTGATTCAAATCTTAAATGTATAGATAGCTATATAAAGATAGACCGAAAAAGAAAGTTAGAAAAAAAAAAGAAAGAATATCAGCTGATATGAACAGATTGAGATAGATAGATAGATTGATATGAACAGAACTAGATAGATAGATAGGTAAGCAAATCAAATGGCAGATATGAATAGACTGATATATAATTATTAGACTATCACGTGGATTGACAGACAGACAGATAAATAGATGGATAGATTGCTGAGGAGAAATGCACAAATACATGTAACCGGTCATCCAAACGTATAGCATATAGGCTAGCTACGATGTATGTAAACACAAGCTCACAAAAATGCTCTCTCTCTCTCTCTCTCTCTCTCTCTCTCTCTCTCTCTCTCACACACACACACACACGCTCACACACGTACTCACACACACACATACTCACACACACACACACACACACACAAGGATTTACCAAATAAATACATGAAAACAGTCATTCATGATTACATGTGTAGGAAGAAAAAGATTCAATGTTGAAGACAAGCCAATTGGAAGAATAGGTCTATCGTATGTATAATAAAGAAAGGGGCAGGTGTTCTGTTTGAAACATCCAAGTCTTTTCTTCTACATATTGATGGATATGGGTTTGAGGAAGTGGGGGTACGGTAAATCCAGATTCTGGGAATATGTATACGGTAATTTCTCCATTAGTAGAGACGGAATGCGATCAGATGCGAAACCGAGGCCGACAGAATACAAGATGGAGAGATGAACTAGACAAATTTAGAGAATACTGGCTCCGCAACGCCCATGGTAGAGAAATGTGGTGGATCCCAGGGAAGGTCCATGTCCAACGACGGACGATAAAAGACTGATGAAGATGATGATGATGATGATGATGATGATGATGATATTCGCCGTGACATTGTGAACTCCTTCTTTTCTATCACTGATTATATCATGGCAGCAGTACTCTCTCGTTCCACCAGAATACCAGTAAACTACTAGTCGCTGCTTCTACCATTCCTTCTCTTCCTTAATAAGATTACTCACGTTCCTGACCCCTTCGCTTGGGTATCAAAGGTATCATTTAAGCAGATTGTTAGTATCCGGAAATACCTGAATAAAAGAAATTTGGACCGGAGTCATTTTTCCAAGATCTGCATTGGAGTGTAGACATTTGCATCTCTTCGTCTTCCAATCATTGTCTGAATGCATTGCTTTCTCTACCAGTTGTTTAAAAGAAATATCTCTTTTTATTCTGTATTTTTACTACATTGTCTTTTATGAGTGTATCTTTTTCAGTCTTACTTTATTCTTCCATAGGAAACTGGTAGACTACATCGCCATCTTCAGAGCCATTAATAGAGTAGGAGAAAGCGTCTATTCTGACTCTCTATGCAGACTTAGTGTAACACAATTGGAGTCGAGGACTTAAAACCTCCAATGAAATATGTAGTGTTACCATGCTATTGTGCTACCCGGATCGAACAGGGTCGGGTCTTCAGAAGGCAACTTCTGGGGGTATGGGTACAGCGGAGAAAAAGAGTCGTGGACAAAAACATACGGTGAGGAATCGCAGATTTAATTCGTCTTGTACTCCCGTTAGAACAACACGGCAAACACGATGTACAGAAAAATATCTCTCGTTTGTTCTTGGATCGACCGGGAGAGACACTGAGTTTCAAAACACGGGACAATACTAGGGCAAACAGAGGAGAGGTGCATGGTATTACAAGCTTAACCCCGAATGGAGGTGGCTTTGTCACTCTACGTATCTCTTCTCTCTCTTTTTGGCTGAATTTAGCCAAATGAATAGCGTTCCCCTTTGTTTGTTTTGACAGTCTTATTTTAGTCTCTCATGGATCAGAAGAATCGACAAGAATAGTCTCAATTTGGAGAGCAGTACAGATATCTACAAAGCTTATCTTAATCTCACTCAAAGCCACTGTGGTGAAGCGCTCAGTGAAGATTGGAATCACTACGCTAATTGGTGTGCAAGACAAGTTTAGTTAACCATCGCACCACCGTAGGCGCTCCTAACAATTACCAAGCTGGACTTAGTATGACACAAGGCCACAACAGTGAAGATTGTTATTACTTCAGTAGTAATCGACTGCAATAGTAGCCTGATAACAACCATGGCACCAGAGAAAGGCGAAAAATAATGGTTATACGTGTTTAGTAAGTACAAGTCTGGCACGAGGCCAGAAGGTGAAACTTCGTATATGAACCGAGATTATTGAGCTTAGCTGACTGAGGCACAAGGCTGATGGTTTGAGACGCCTAATTAGGATTGAACTCGCAGAAATATAAATGATCAGCGAGACTTGTATGTTACATACTGCTCCTCGGTGAATCTCCCCGAAAATTTCGTGGTCTCCAAATAGTGCTAGACGAACTGAAAGAAGAGAGAAATAAAGTTGGTCTTCACATGAACTTCAGTAAAAACAAAGATAATGTCCTACAAAGCTGAAGACAAAGACACAGAGGTTAGAATCGTAAACGCAGAACTGAAGAAAGTAGACAACATCAATCCAAGACAACGAATCTCCATGAAATCCTTAAAAGAAGAGGAAATCAAGCGAAGAATCTCTCTAGGTTGGCAAGCTTTTGGTAAAGCAAGCTCAACCTTCACAAACAAGAAAAACCGATTGGTCCAATAAATGTATAAATAAATAAAGTTATACAATGAATGCATCCTCCCGATAGTCACCTAGGGAGCTGAAACATGGAACCTTGCCAAAAGATTGACCCTCAAGCTGAGAACCATGCAACGTGCACAGAAGAGAATCATGCTCAACATTGCATGGAAAGATCACGAGACACCAAAGTATATTGGAGAAAAAAACAGGAGTTAGGTATAAAATCCATTCGGAAACTCAAATGGCAAGGGGCTGGTCATGTTGTAAGTATGTTAGACAACCGGTAGACATCACAGCTCTCAACGTAGATACTCAGAGGTCAAACGCGAAACTGTGGGAGGCAGAAAATAAGATGAGGTGAAAAAGTATAAAATTTCTGAAAGTATTGGCTCCGCGACGCCCAGAGATCAAGAGGTCTTGCGAATCATTGGGATTGTCCATGGCCAACGACAGACGCTAAAAGTCTGCTGGTGCTACAGCTGCTGCTACTGCTACTACTGATGATGATGGACTAAAAATGTTTAGTTATTCTTCATGTATATTGACATTTCGTGTTCACTTGAAAAAAAAAAGATGATTGTAACAATAACCTTAATACATTAATTTCATATTGGGTCAGAATCGTTTAAGTTCTGTGAGTTGCGCATTATTCTTACAGCAAAAATGACTTACAAAAATATTTGACTTACGAACGCTGGTTTTGAAACAATTATGTTCGTAAGTGCAGGATTCGTCGAAATATGAACAGTATAATAAGCGTCAAATATTAGTGTTCCGGGATACGTGGAAAAAATTAGTAGGTGCGCGATTATGTCTCTCTCGGGGGATTATTGGCTACGGGGATGCTTGTAGGCAAAAGATTGGTGTTGACCTTGGGAAAAGCAGCATTTGTATTGCCAAAGTATCGCATTATCCGCTTCCAGGGAAAGATTTAGCAGAAGTTTGAAACGAACTTTTCTACAGAACAGCACATTAACCGGAGAGAATTTCCCTGGAAGCTGCAATGTCATATTCAGAGTTCAAAATTCTTTCTTGTTCTTTTTCAGTCTAATTCAGTGACTCCGAACGTGGAGTGCATTTCCCCAAAGGGAAAATTTTAATATGGCGGGAAGCATTTTGGAACTTGGAAAACGTTCCGTGGGTCAAAACTAAGTTTTGTTAAGGCTGAAATGATTAATTCCTAATCATACAATATTAGTGATACCAACTATCTTGACATCCAACAATACAATACTATCATTTACCTTTTACACTATGGATTCCATATTAAATAATACTTTGTATCATACATAATCAAATTTCTTTTTTTTATATCAAGAGTGACATCAAATCTTTTAGAGCTGTCAAGTAGGGAACTGCAGCGGAAAAGGTTTTGAACTACTGTCTTAGGATCAGTGGCAAAGCAAGGGTTCTCATCGCTCATGGGCAAAGGCAGAGCAAAAGAAATGCCATGCAATATTCTATGTGTGTGCGTGTGTGTGTGTGTGTATGTGAGTGGGGGGGAATATCAGTGACTGTTACGACTCTGGTCAAAATATGATGTTAACAACGCCAAACCATCAAGAAAATCGATCACATTTCTCTTTGCTAATTAGACCAGGGTCTGGTGGGGGTAAGTACCACACGAGGCCGAAGAAATTGCGGTAGCATTTTCAAATATGTACACATGTGGGTATTCAGAAATGTGGATGTGTTTGGCGAAGGGGATTTATCTTCAGGCTATTGTCATACTATTAGGTAAAATAATCCTGGGGAACGAACCGGACTCCCTGTACACCTGCCATCTCCAGGAGTCTGTAAATAGGGTACCAAAATGTTTCTTAGTATGTTCTCTTTCAGAAAAAGATGTTCTCAAGAGAGAAACTTGGAGAAAACTGCCTCATTTGCATAAAACAAAATGGCCGCCACCAAAAATCCAGAAATTCACGTACTTTTTTGCAACCGAAAATGCTAAATCGTTGTTTTCAGACACAAGGGATTAAAAATACACTTGATTATACCATAAAAGTGATTTTTAATCCGTACAATGTGTATCTGCTGGGCTTGAAAAGTTACAGCGAAAAACCTGAAGCTAGATATGTAACATTTGTCAGGGAAATTTCAAGTACACAGTCCTATTTCTTCAAATCGTTGGATTAATTCTTGATGTAAGTATATACATACGGATATCGTTAGGAATAATATTCCATCGACTCTCCAAGGGTGTATCTTTCAAGACTATATGTCTTATACGTTGGAAGTTACGGCTGAGACCGTACAGATAATTATGTAGCATTTTCCAAGAAAAATACTGAGTCCTATTTCATGGGATTTTGTAATGAATCCCTCATGGAGTTATATACATATGGACGCCGTGGAAAAGATTTTATCCAGCTCGTACTCCAGATAATACAACAGATTGTGAAGATTGGTGTGTAGCATTTTTCAAAAAATTCCTAGTATGCAGGAAATAATTCTCAATGGAAGTTCATACACATAGGTTTTGTTAGAAAGAACTTTGCATACGCTTTCCTACAGTATACCTTGCAAGATTGTATCTCTTGTACATCTGAAGTTACACCGAAAATTGCGAAGCTATGTATGTGTCAATTTTAAAAGAAAATTCCTAGAATGCTACATACCCATCTTCAAGATTTGGGCTGTGACTCCCCATGCAAGATGAATTGCAAGATATATCATTGGAAACCTGATCAAATTTCTTTCTAACGATGCCCATATGTTGATACCTCCATCAAGAATAATGCCCACTATCTGAAGAAGTAGGACTGTGTACTTTAAATTTTCTCGAAAAATGCCATATACCTATCTTCGCAATCTTAGGCTATAACCGCAGATGTACTGGAGATACAGTCTTGCAAGATATACTGTCGGGAAGCTGATAAAAAAAAGTTTTTTTTCTAACGATATCCATGTGTTTTGGTTCCATTGAGAATTATTTCCAAAATATTTTCTGGACTTTTTGGTGGCGACCCTTTCTGTGAATGAGGTATTTTTCCCCAAATCTTTTTCTTGGGAACATCTTTTTTTTTCTAAAAGGGGACACCCCAAGGAACATAGAAAGTCCTGTTTGATCTCTGGACTATTTCATCTAATAGTAAGGCAAGGGTGGGATAGACACCCCCTTCGCCAAACGCACCCGCAGATCCCTGTTTACGATTGGATTCCTGAATACCCACATGTATACCTATTTGAAAATCCTAACCCCAATTTCTCTGGCCTCAGGTACTGCCCCCACCAGGCTGGTCTGAATGTTCTTAGGAATTGAACTCACTGTTTTCTGGCAACCAGATGAGTTTTAACCAGCCCTTTTCATTCATGAAGCATTTCGAGAGCCTTGAATTTAATATCGGTTCTTTCCTAATTAGAGATTCACATATGGCGCTGATGACTATGCGCAGTCTGCTTGGATGATTTGAGAATAGCGCATACGCTGCAACACAGAACATAGAATTGATCGAAGGAATCAATGCTTATAACACCATCATCATCATCAGTCTTTTAACGTCCGTCGTTGGACATAGACCCTCCCCAGGATTCGCCACAATTCTATCGGCCTCGGTTTCTAATGTGATCTCTGGGGATCCATGTTGTGAGACGTGATGTCCAACGGTTGTCTTTGATTCTTGCAACATGGCCTGCCCATTGCCATTTGAGTTTTCGTCTCAGAAATTCAGAAAAGAAAAAGTCGGTTCAGTCCTGGATGCAATTCTCTCGATCGACTTCGTTTGATCTGGGCTACTTGCGTGTTCCTTCCATTCCAAGTATATCCCGATTTTTCGAAAGTTCACTTTACGCCACTCTTTGCTTTCATTTAAAAGGGGGGGGCGAAAATAACGTTCACAGTCTGTTTTGCAAAGCGCATCTCCCTCTCTTTTCTACGCACCAATCTCCTGGACCTCCAACCATCCCAACCTTCCATGACTCAATATAACTTATCATCAACACCATTTTTTTTTAGGTCTGTGGACGCTTCAAATAATTAGCATATAAGTTAATGGTAATTGCTTCTCTGCTTGACGCCTTTCCGCTATACGAATTTTTTTTTTTTAATCGGGGTGCTCTACTTTTCGATAGCGGGGAAACTTGTTGAGTTGCCAGGCCATCTCACCTGCTGTCTTTCAGACTATCTTCATCTTCGTTTTAGAAAAGCGACAAGCACTTACCGACCTTTATGGATGGTCGATTGAATTGAGCATGCGTATTGCTTCACTGGTTGCAATCCTGAATTCATGATTTCTTCTTTAGAATTCCCTCTTTGTTATACTTTGATTTGAAGAAATTGACAAAAAACCAATGACATTTTCCAAGTGTCAGAGGTTAGGGCCTAACGACTGTGTTTAGAAATACCGTCGTATCTATCTATATATCTATCTATGTCGACGATTGTCAAAATTATTTTGTACTTCTACTAAATTAACTTCATTTTTAAACTCTATATAAACTACAAATATGTGAACAGTAATATATATTCGTATGTATTTTGGATTTTGTATTCATTCTAGTATTCTGTACAAGGAGAATGAAATTCGTCATTGACTCCATGTGACCTCGGGTTAACTTCAAGCACACTTCACCTCATCCTGCCCCAAGATGGTGATTGTTTCTCTGAATTTTTGAGATGAGGTATTATTATTATATCTATTATTGTTCGGACTATCCTCATCTTGGTTGTTTTCCATGCATAAGAGAGGAGTGCGGTCTATATACCCCCGTCGGTTGAATAAAGGGTTCGGTTCATTACTTCCCCCACACCTACCAGACGATACATGATGAAGGCCGTAGAGTACAACGGCCGAAACGTTGTATGGAAAACAACCAAGATGAAGATAGTCCGAACAATAATAAAGATAATGGTGATTGTTCTCGGATCAATAAGATCTTTGATAAACATACGGTATTCGCAACTACGATTGTAACATATTTGTTTTGAGTCTTGTTACAATAAATGTGATTAGATGGACACACGGTTGGAAATAGGGAGTCTTTAATGGGCACGCTGAGATCAGCTGCCATCATGGGATAGGATGAGGTGATGTTGTCTTGCAGTCAATTTGAAGTCGCATGTGATCAACAAAGGTTTGAATTCTTCTTGTATAGAATACTAGAATGAATGCAGGATCTAACATGTAATATTGTTTATATCTTTGTAGTTCACGTACCACCTTTACAATGTATACCATCTAACATCTTTTAATGTGTATCTTTATGTATTTTTCCCCGTTCATTCAATCAGATTTGTTGTTTTGTTTTGACCATTACAAGGTATACCATCTAACATCTTCGAAATTGTAAGCAAGAGTAAGGCTTTCTGAATGAAAATAGATTAGATAAGATTATTCCACTCAATCCCAAATTAGATAGATCTGGAAACAAAGGGAAAAAACAAATAAATAAATAAAAAGGATGGGAAGGAAAGACACATCCCCCCTCAACCCAGCTAGGGGTAGACAGGCCATAAACAGATAAAAGACAGAACAAATTCAACTAACATGAAAAGAGTGTATAGTCATTTTGACAGTACTGTATGCATATATAAACAATTGGGAATGAGACAATCTCAGGAGTAAAAGTATATGAAAACTTTGTTAGTTATTCAATTTATTGACAAATTATCTTAATAGCATAATAGTTTTCCCATCTTCAGTAACACGCGTGTTCTTTTTAGTGATTAAAATGTTAGGTTTCTATTGAAAACAAATTTAGTATAAAATGTTTTGCTTTGAAAGCAAAAATCCTAATCAAGAATGAAAATCCATGGGATACCATAGTGATGTGTCCGTTGAGTCTAAAGATTGTTTTCTGTGTGTAAACAAACATATGGTAGTTTGGTTGGACCTTTTAGTGGAAGGAATAACAGCAGTTGCAGGTATTTTATGGGTTGTTTTGGTCAAGGGGGATGGGTATTCTTAAGAATTTGTTGTTATGGTTACTTGGAATCTCAATCATGGTTCAGCTACTTGGGTACTTAGTAAGGTAATATAAAGTCCTTGCATGTATATATTTATATGCTTAATAACCCATAGAGGCATACACCCTCACACACACATACCATACTTATATGTGCATATATAGATATATACAAATACATACATCTAACAACACTCTACTATTTATATACATACATATGCAAACACAACATTAATTAGTATGCAATGTTATATCATGCAGGAAAAATTTATGATTGATGCAAAACCTGTGGATTCTATTCGTTGGACTTCTGTCTAGGTAAGTATTGCATTCTTGTAGAAAGTACATTGGCTTGGGTGTGGATAGATATAAATATAAGGCGTTTAGGGTGTGTGTTGGGTTTGGGATGGGAGTATTTATAAAGTGTTACATCATCACTAAGAATGAAAGATGGGATGAAAGTTACTTGTCAGTATTGCTACAATGATATCAATGGTGAAGTAGAATTATAGGTGTATTAATAGTCTATCCGTATATAAGGTGGGGGTTTCATAACAGTACAGGTGAAGTATTTGAAATTATTTATGAGTGTTCCGGTAGTGGGTCTGGTTATAATCAAGATGATGTGGGATATAAGTTGGAGGGGTCCTTGGTATGTATGATCGAGTACCAATTGAGAAATTCACGTTATGTAACCTTGATGTTCATTGTAGATATTGAAAAAGTCAGATAACTTTGAATAGCACAAGTAAAATAGGTATCAATTGGTAGGTAAGTAAGTGACTATATCTACCTACCCAATTATCGATATAGATAAAGGAAAAGTTATTCCCACATTGACTGACACTAATAACAGAAACAAAAATACTCGTATAAACAAATACAATTACAAGTATAATTCTACTAGCACTAATAATAAAAAAATATTAGTCATAACAATAACCATCCCTCAACCATTCCTAACCTCCTACAAATCATGGATGCATATCTCTCGGCACTCCTCTACAAGAACACGTCTGTAAATAATGATATTACAGGCTTCTTTCGAAGAATCAAGCTGAGAGCACATTTTGATAAATCTAACTATGATAGAGACATTCTAGACCAACTCAAAAACTCTAACCTTACTGTTAAAGAACGAGAGTCTCCCAACAAACTTGAAAATAATGTTGACTTGATTGTCACTAGAACAGGTAAAGGGGGAGCTATAGCTATTTGAGGCCTTGATGAATACCTCAAAGAGGCTGATGCTCAACACAGAATTTAGCATAGAACTCCCAAATGATCCCTTCCCTGAATACCTAAACATAATTACTCACTCTGTAACAGAGATGCATTATGTTATAGATAAAAGAACATCCTATATTATTAAATCCACTTCCATGGAACCTGCAATATTCATATATTAAACATGAAGAAGGCATTCTGGCCCTCAAAGAAACCTTTAATAATAGAACCACTAAAGAACCTAAAACGGAAACGATAACCACCCTTATGCAACACATACACAACCTCAATAGTTTCAATTCTAACAATAGACACTTCCTTCAGAAGAAAGGGTGTGTCATGAGCACAGTCGCAGCTCATTCTTATGCCAATATCTTCATAGATAAATTCCAAGGGACGTACATTTACCCAGAGATTATCAAAGACTGCATCTTCTATGTTAGATATAATGATGACATTCTCATTATTTATACAGGAATTGAAGTCAATAGAGAAATTCTCTGGACACAAACTCTACTCATGACTCTACTAAATTTGACTATCTGCTGATCCTATATCCTTCATAGATGGCTGTATATATATATATATATATATATATATATATATATATATATATATATATATATATATATATATAAACTCCAGACCACCCTCTGTACCAAACCCACAGACACCTACAACTACCTTCACTCTAAATCGGCGAACCCCAAACACATGAATGAAAAAAAAATTACCATTTTTACAAGCACAGGATTTTTCCTCTGCCGAGGTTGAACTCAACAAACATAACTATAACCTCCTACAACGCTTCACTGTATGATGATATTCACAAGAAAACATATATGACTGAATAAAAGAGTCAGCACAATACTGAGAGGAGGAACCCTCGTACTCTCTTACAAAAACAAGCTAGATAGCATACCACGCATAACCACCATCTGCAAAACACTTCCAGTTCTGTCACTTATGATTAATGAAAGATGGAATATAGTTACACTTAAAACAGAATTCAAAAAATATTCCAAGGACTATGTATCATTGCCTACCGCAGACCAAAAATATTAGAGATATGATAAGCAGTAATACCATGGTAAATAACAACACATAATACCATCCCTAAAAACGTCGAATTCTGCCAACTGCCAACAATAGAAATAGCCCACGCTGCAACCCCCTCAGACACTCTAACTCCTCGACTAGCTCGACCACTAACAAGACATCTACCTTAATTCCAACTGCTGAAGCAAAAATGTCATCCACCATTTAGAATAGTTTTAAATGCAAACTGCGATATATAGGTACATCGGAGTTGCAATTCAACATTAGACTTAATAACTACAGGCATAAAATTAAATCACCAAATCATCTCCACTTACTCTTAGTAGAACAACACTGGCCACAATTTAAGCACAGATGCTACATTACTATAATCGAGAATATAAAAAATACACCTCCCGACACGACTAAAATTCTGGGAATACATGAGGTTATGTGGATTGATAAACTTAAAACTCTCACTGACTCAACACTAAATTCAACAACCTAATCACACCTAGTACCAACCCCATAATCCTCTCATAATTAATTACTCTATGCATGTTAACTCACTATCTTTACTCTTGCACCAAATGCTATGCTTGCATACTTTCGCACCAGAAAACCCATAACACATCTCAATATACATATCCTCTCATTTTCCACGATAGCCCCACCAATACAATCTGAATCCCAGCCTGCACAAAGTTAATGTTTCAAACTTATCTTATATCGATAATCGGAAACATCACCCATTGTCACCTAGACGCCTACCGATTGATACCTATGGTCCATCTTACTCGTACTATATATATATATATATATATATATATATATATATATATATATATATATATCAGGGAAGATGAGAATTAAAAGAGCAGGCACCTTGCAGTGTTTTGCTAATGACTTGGTGAAAGAAATAATAATCGATTACCCGAATATAACCTGAACGCAGTTCGATGCATGGACGTACATAGTTCATAATATATTTAACAATTTGTAAGAATACAAAAAATCATAAAATAAATAGTGCTCAATATTTACCGAAGCAAATAGACCAATTAATACATAGAGTAAAATTCACAAAGATATGTATCCGGTGAATGTCAACATTTCGTGCCTAACGCAATCTTCAGTAATATGTTTTGTTCTTGTAATTATGAAAAATAAAAGGCCTATTCTCATTCAAATAACGGGTTTTTATATTATCCAATCAGATTTAATTGTTTTTGAAAACTAACGATTTTAACCATTAGTACTATGCATGAAAACGATCCTTTTTAATTATCTTCCTTTTCAATCAAAATGATAAAATATGCTATCTTCTCTCCCAATATAACTATCTCTTCTGTTTGTATGGTTCATTTTCGTTCAATCTGTTTTGACATTACATAGATTGCAAGTTCAAGATACTTTTATGTATTTTATACATTATACTAGTAATTTCATTATTTTTTGTCCAAAATTCGATTTGATAAATTTAAGTTTATTTAATAAATTTAGCTTCAAAAGAAACCACGAAGGATACTCTATAAATATATATTGTAATAAATGAATCATCAAATTGTAGAAAGAACAATCTAATTAATTTGAATATAACTACTAAAATTGATTGATTATAAATTTTTTTTTCTATTCTATTCCTTTATCTGATTTTTTTAAGAATTATTTCTTATCTTTTTATCAAACGTTTCTAGAATTGAATAAATGATAAAACTGCACTGTATATGAGTGTATATAGGTGGGTACTTCTCGTGAGGTATTAAGGCTGGTTTGTATCGTCTGCTCTCAATGTTGTGTTAATCAAAAAACTGTTTATGATCAACTTGTTATTGTTTGTTTTGGTGAAATGAAACATATTCTGTTCTATTCTACTGTATTCTTTTCTCGTTTTTATATCAATTCCTGGCCGTATCACTTTTTTTAAAAACTTGAAAGTCTGAACCGAGGTCTATTTGTAAACTGAATGCATCCCATTGTTTATGTATTCTTCCCAATTGGATTAATTCCTTTTCTTGAATATACCAGTCAAAGATTAGTTTGGTAATTGTGTTTGTTATTGATTGTTATTGTTTTTCGAGAGTTGCGTTATCTATGAGTGAAGAGCGCTCAATATCAAAGATAGATCGTATGTGACCAGATGTACACAGGGCATTCAGTGCTTCATGGTGACTCCAGGTTTCATAAAAGTGCAATCTTCGATATATAGAGAGAGACGGGGAGAGAGAGTGAGAGCGAGAGTTGGGCACAAAGCAAAACTAAGAGGGTATGGGGTTAGGAAGATTGTGTAGCATCCATCTATTAAATGAGAATAGCCTGTCTAGGAAAATAAGCATTCCATATCCCAGCTTTTACCTGGGCTTTTACATCAACAACTGATGCCCTTGGTGAATACATATTTGCGTCAGTTATATATCAATATTTCTATCTATGTAGATTCTTGCTTCGGGTTCATTGAGGTCTTCTGATATTGTCGCATAAACGTTGCTCTTGATGTAGTCCCTCAAAAAATCGTTCCTCGCTTCTATCGTTAGTATCATGGCCATAATAATGCAGATAGATGCGTAAAAAATGAGCAATCGATTAATAAGAATTTCAGTGGTATTGGACAGAATTCTGACAAGGAAAATGGGAAAGAATGTGTATAGTTAGTTTTGAGACACTCTATACACAGTAAGTACAAAAGGTAAGCAATACATAGCAAAAGTTTATTTCAACATCCTTGTACAACTCCAGAATTGATGAAATTTGGTTGAAAGGTCAATATTCATACGACAAATACAAAAATTGAAAAAGAACCATTGAAACATGATTGAAAATTGAAAATGTATGAGCAAAAATCAGAAATAAGAAGTGAGCAAGTATTCGACACGTTCTGGAAGATAATTCAATATTTTGTATAGCCTTTACATACAATGGAAGCTTCCAGTCTCTTATGCTATCAAGTTTCTGCCGGGATTTTTACTTATTCTTCTCGACAAAGACTCCCAGATCAGCGAGATTTCCTGGTTCCCTCTTTAAAACTCGAATTTCCAGTTCTCATCATGAATTCTATGTGGTTAGGAGTCTAAGTCACCTCATAACTTTAATATTCCTCTTCTGGAACCATTTTGTTGTTGCCTTAACTATGTTCAGTAGATCATTGTCTTGTTGATAGGTCAAACGTCTTGGTAACTTCAAGGGTTTGCCAGATGATCGCAGGTTCTCCTCTTTCAATATCGCAAAACAGCTCCGTAACATTATGCTACCTTCATCAAAATTTATTGTCGTGATGGTGTTTTTTTAGAAGGCACTAAAAGTCATTTTCTCTCCATACACGATTCAATGTAGAATAATATCAGAATGATATTGGTCTCATCTGACCTCATCATGGGCGTTTCCTAGCATTTTTTCTCGAATGTCAGACAATACATGTTTAGATTTTAGCAGTGGAGTCCTTCTTAGTGTTCGAGAATAATAGGCTTCGTTCCGGGACGCTTATCTGATAGTGTTCTTGCATATTAAAGTCTCTGCTTCCTGCAAATATTTACGAATTCCTCTGCGGGTTGCTTCTGTCCTTGCTATCACTTTCCAAACGATATTTGTGGCAGCTCGAAACGAAGTTTCGGGTAGATGTCAAGATCAAGACTTTAGATCTCCAGATTGTGTCTCCAGCAGTGGGAATAGGGGTATTTATTTGACTCCTGTATCACAACATATTTCTGTGGAGCGAAATAATCAGTTCTCAAATGTCTTGTGACAAAATCTTTTTTTTCTTGGGCATGGTGATACTTCAAGTGTCCCGATCTGACAATTGATGACCGAGCCACGTGCAATCGAATGACGTCAACACTAGCTGTGACTGCTCTACGATGATTACCCGAACCATAATAATATGAACGCAACGCAATACGTCTGATGGCACTAACATAAAATTGAAAAAATAAATCTTTTTTTCGGAATACATCCAATATTTGTTGTATTTCTTATTTATGATTTTTGTGTATAACTTTTAGATTTTAAATCTTATATACAATGATGTTTTTTTTTTGTTTTTTTGTATCAGTTGAATTATTACAGGTCTTTTCGGTAAAAAAAAATTTCATCAATCTTGAAACTGGTATGTTGAAATAAACTTTTTTGCAATTAGACACATTTTGCACACACAGCATATATTTATCACCTACGTGTATTTTGGGGGTGGTTGGGGGAGTCACTGCCCGACGTGGAACGCAGTAAATAAAATGCTCTAAAAATAAAACACATGGGGAGGATGATACTGTTTTGTTTTTTTCCTCTCCGTTTGTTGTGGGTTGAAGAAATCGGTTTAGAATTCCTCTTTTCAATTATATCTGCAAATTTGGGTTGCATTCACCGTCTTGGAATGATCGCCCCTATCCCCCGAACCCACTCCGGCCCCAGGCAGAGGAAGAGGCGGTGGGGTATGGAGCGGTGTTGGTGGGGTGGTTCAGTTTCAAGGTTGTGACGTTCTTCATGAAAAACACCTGCATACTCAGGGAGGTATCATACCCATAAATATGCATTATAAGCAGCATGGGTGAATTACCGAAATAATTCATCTTGAAATACAGTCATATCATGTATTTTTACATGTAAGGATATTATGAAATAGTGGCAGTTTTGTATGAATGATTTCAAGAAGTCACATACACACTATGCCAAAAATGATACACGCACACGTTCTTATAAAACTGAATATAGAAATATGAATATGTAAGTATAGCTTGCAAATATATGTATACATAGTTTTCGAATATATATATATATATATATATATATATATATATATATATATATATATATATATATGTATATATATATATATACATATATATATATATATATATATATATATATATATATATATGGGGGGGTGTACATACATTTATATATATATGTGCTGAATTTAATAGACAATATTGAAACAGGAATTTTCTGAAACTGAATCGTATTTATTTCCGTTACATGTTTCGGGAGACTATTTTCCCACGTTGTCAAAAGTCAAATGGGTGAATAAGATAAAATTTTGCGAATAACAAGGTTTGGAGAGAGGTGAAGTTTCCAGGTTGTCTATTAAATTCATTATTATGTCGGATAAATTGCATCTACTTCCTCAGAATATATATATATATATATATATATATATATATATATATATATATATATATATATATATATATATACATATATATATATATATATATATATATATATATGTGTGTGTGTGTGTGTGTGTGTGTACATAAACACGAACTCACACACACATATATGTATACATTACTATTATAGATATATGTCTGATTTCGTGTGTGTGAGTGTTGACTGAAATAAAAGCAGTTAATATTAGATTACGAATATATGCATACATATATATTTGAAATCATCTCAGTCGTTACGAATATATGAGTGTGCATTTGTGTGTGTGTGTGTGTGTGTGTATGCACACGCACGTGCGTGTATGTTGTAGTGGTTTCAATTCACATAAGATGTTTCACACTTCTGGCTCTATATCACACTTTGTATACTGATATACTGTTTCTGTTTCATAGACACCTATTTTTATTCATTCATACTTCTGCAATATATATATATATATATATATATATATCTATATATATATATATATATATATATATATATATATATATATATATATATATATATATATATATATATATATATATATATATAACCATAAGGACTGCTTAATTTTTTTAATCTTTTAATTGTCGTATCTATTTATTTAGTAAATCAAAATTAATTAGGTGATGAAATCGGACACGTCTGAAGATTGGATGCATTCGGTAAGAAAGAAGTAATTTCGGTCTTTTGTCGCATTTAACGAACGTCGTTCATTAAACTGAACGGCATTCCGGTTACGCATCGATCTATCTTCGACCTTACCTTACATCGTTCGGTAAATGAGAAAGTTCTTGGCATTATCATAGTTTCGTGATTCAGCTTTCTACGGCATTTAGTTCAAGATCAAACTGTAGTATCTGTTCTTCTCACGTCAATGAAACATAGCATTAACATCTTGTTTTCAAATTTGAACGTTATAGTTTTTATTGTTTTCTTTGTGATTTTTTTATCCAATTTAATTTGATTTTTTTTCCAATGGACAAAAAAGAAACAAAAGTTTATCATGGTTGTATAGTATTTGTTTGTAAAAAAAAACTATTAAAATAATAATTTACATACGAAATATATAATACTTTAATTACATTAAAAATACAAAACATATAATTTATACAAAATTTAATAATAACCAATCGGTTAAAGTGAGTCAAAATAGAGTAATTAAGAGTTTTGATAAGTAAAAATGATTGAGGGAAATCAAATTACTCCAAAATTCAAAGGAGTGCTAAGCTACATGATTTTCAGTGATTGCAGTAAATAAGATTCGTAACAACTTTTGTTGCAGTCAATTGAAAAAGTATACAAATTAGATTAAAATTAATGAAGAAAGCAATGGAAATGCTGCCTTAATAATATTTGAATTTTTTTTTCATTTTAAATAACATAAAATCCCAAACTGATTGCTATTTCCGACTCACAATGTTTATTTCTCTCCGGAAAACTGCTAAGAATTGCATTCCTTCATATTCTGTTGCAACTGGGGGCGGGAATAGATGAGTTTGGTGAGCAACAAGAATACGATTCTTCGTATAACCACTCCTGATGTGAACATAGAGATTTAAATTCACTATTTTAGTATTTCATAAGAACATCTTATCCTCTGCGTGAAACCCAGTAATTCGTAATTCATTGGTCATCATCATCATCATCATCATCATCATCATCATCATCATCATCATCAGTCTTTCAACGTCCGTCATTGGACATAGACCTTCTCCAGGATTCGCCACACTTCTCTATCATAGGCGTCGCGGAGCTAGTACTTTCTGAATTTGTCTAGCTCGTCTCTCCATCTAATATTCTGCTGGCTTCGGTTGGTTAACGGGTATGAAAAAGGGTGCTGTTCTTGTATCTCTTGAGATGCGCAATTTGTTTATATAAGATTCAATACCCCGTGCAGACTAAAAACGTTTTTGATTTTTAACATACTTAGTGTTAGTGAGAAAATATACGTAGTGAATTTGAAAGTAAAAGAATAGTTTTGAAATTTAGGAATGAATATATCCGTCCTCTTTTAGTAACATATTGAAAAAAAGTAAAGTCAATTACTAAAAACATTACACCCCGCCCCCCAGTAAGAAATTTCTCTAGGTAGGTGCATATATAAAATGAATTCCCCTAAATTTTTATATAAAAAGAAAATTGTGTGTATCTTTTGGGGTACGTAACACTAAGAAAGTCACTAAGAAAACAACTGTTCCTACTGGGTCAACGGTCTCAAAAGGCCCATCCACATCACTTGTTTTAGGTGCAGCTAATGTGCCCCGATTGCGACTACCCAAACACAACCTCAAGAACGTCACCAAGAAAACAACACTGTACACTGGCACCTACACGCCAGAACATTCTCAAGAAACATGTACCTAACCGATCTGGAAAATGATATCAAAAACATCACATGGAACATTATCGGTATTTGCGAAGTGAGAAGACCCGGAGAAAAACTAATCGAACTGCAGACATCTTCTATACAACTATGGAAAGGAAAAAGGGAAACTAAGTGGAGTTGACTTTCTATTTCATGAAAAAAAACTCACAAGATAATGTAGGATTCAAAGCCATCTAAGATCGTGTAGTCAGTATCACGTACAGCTCTCAAAGGGGTACAAACTGAACATCATTCAAGTTTACGCTCCCACTTCACAGTCACAGAATAAATTAGCTTCAGAAAAAGCTACTCAATCATTGACCGTCTCCATTCAGTAAATCAACTAAAAGAGAAAGTAGCAGAAAATAAAATGTCACCTGCCGTAGCATTTATTGACTTTAAAAGGGCCTTCGACTTATTGGAAATCATTGACGCAAAAATACAAGACCTAGACGTTGTTCCCCTTTGCTAGGAACCTTCACGATGTCCAAATAATGCTAGGTGAACTGAATGAAGAAAGTTGGCCTCTACATGAACTTCAGCAAAAACGAATGTCATGTACGATGATGAGGACAAGGACTCGACGATCGAAATCGAAAACACAGAGCTGAAGAAAGTACATTACTTCATCTATCTAAGACAACGAAATCTGAGAAACCCTTAAAAGAAGAAGAAATCAAGCGGCACCCCATCTCCTAAGAGTGTGCCTCATGTAGATGCCGTCTTTGCTAATTTGGCAACGGAGACCAACCGGCTACGTAGAGTCAAGCCTGCTGTCTTGTTATAATAGGAGTAGTAGTAGTAGTAATGACGATGGTCTTCAGGTGTGGGTGAGAACAATGTTCATTGATGCAAGTGGGAAATATGCAACTATTCCAGCAACTAATTTAGTCTTTTTCAACTCAGTTCAGCACAGGGCCAAAATGGAGGAAATTTAGAGTTGGAAGATTATTTTGTGCCAATCTTTGAAGCGAACGGAGCCTCTAACCTCGAAAATCGCTATCTACAATCTTAGTTTTTACCTTGACTAGAACACCGATCGTTGACACTGCACTAATGGGAAACAAGTAACTGTGTCCACCATATCTTCGTGTTCATTACTTTTAACTGCCCACTAGAGACCATTGACTGGCATGCAAGTCTCTGGAGCCTTTCTTATTGAGTGTTCTACAGTCATTGCTCCAAGCTATAGTTGGTTTTGCCTGGCATCTATCGAAGTAAAATGGCACTGATTCTGAGCGGGTTCGCTGGCCAGGAAATATGTCAATGCTATAGTTTCATAGTCGATTCTCTTTCAAGGTCGGTGAATGCCCCGACAATCAACAATTCTAAATCGTCTGCTCTTATCAAAACAAACTGTACTTGTTATCTTGCATACTGGTAAGGGGACATTCACCTTGAATGTTTACTGAAAAAAAAAAGGCGTTCATATTTGGTTACCCGTATTAAGCGTGACACGACACTTCACCGACGGTTGTTTCATCGAAAAGGCAAAATACATACACACATACTCACACACATGCATGCGTGTGCGTCACAAATACATACATATACACATGTTTGCATGAGGAGGAGTTGTATTTGTGTGTATGTGAGTATGCATGTAGATGTAGATGTATGCGTTAGTGTGTATGTGTGCATATGTGACCTGCGTGTACGCATGAATGTGAGTATGTGGTATGTGTGTATGTAGTATGCATGTATGCGTGTACTTATGTTGCATGTGTATATTTGGTATGAGTCTACATACGTGCATGTGCATACTTCTGTGTGTGTGTGTGTGTGTGTGTGTGTGTGTGTGTGTTGTTGGCGAGTATGTTTATGTGTATGAGTGTATTTTGCATTTTAAATGGAACGTCCCTCGATAAAAATGTAGTATGTGTGTATTTGTATGCATGTGAGTGTATATGTGTGCATATCTGGCTTGTATGTGCGCTTTCGGATGTGAGCATGCGATGTGTGTGTGTGTGTATGTTGTATGTGTGTATGTGATTTGCCTATGTGGCATGTAGGTATGTATGCATGTGTGTGTTTGTGGTGTTTATGTGTATATGTATGTGTGAATTTTGCATTTTCGATTAAATGTTGTGCGATAAAAAATCATGGTACCGAGTAAACTTTCTCCGAAAGTATTGTTTTCACTACATGCATATTAAGTATAAGTTTATTCAGGCAGTTGTCCTCGTCTTGGTTCATCTTCTTGAACACAACGTTTCGGCTGTTGTGCACCACGACCTTCCTCACTTGTAACATTTACTATCCTTTAGATATAAACAGGAGGTCGTTATGCATTTAGTGAAATCACTTACTTGTTTTTCTGTGGAGTTCGAGTGGTTTCTTCACACCCTCTTGCTAGGATAGCGAATGAGCTCAAAAATTCGAGCCAGTTGTGCACTTTTTAAAAAAAAAAGCATGAAAGTTCTAACATAAAACATACCATAACGTATTTCAATATTTGGATTTGACCTCTCAGGACCGTGAGAGGTCAAATTTTGAATGGTCGCCACTCGACCTGTTCTAATGTTCAAACGCGTTTAATTTGTGAATCAAGCAGTGTAGGAAAAACATGTAAGGTGACACTGCCAAGTAAGTTGTGAATGCTGATTCATTGATGATACTTTCTGAAATCACCAGAACTGAGTAGAGGGTATATACATCAAGGTCAAAATGAAAAAAAAGGTTAAAAAAAAGTTGCCAATATTTTCAACATGTGATGGGTAGTTTACTGACCAAAATTTAAGACGGCATCATTTGTAGTATTTTTCCATATTTATCACTCAGTCTGATGCATTTATGAGAAAAACACCTATCCCTCCCAACAAAGGCGTTTCTCGCTGTTTTCTTTTTGTTTCTTTCTTTATGGTATCAGATGTGTTCAATGTCATACTAGAGGTCTTACCACAGTCTGAACACTGGAATGGTATCATTTCCAAGACAGCGCCCAAGATGGTCGTCTAGTTTTTTCAACGGTTTCTTGTCAAGTGTACGACTGCCGGTCATCTTGAATTCGACATCTCACCGTCCGAAGTTGAATCTGACTTCTTCCTATATCTGAAAATTATTACTATGAAATTTCATGACTTTCCCAAAAATTGTACAAACATCCTGGTTATCTGCAACACCATACTTAACTTAAGACTTGATAAATCACTGCTTCAAAGCTGATGATATAACAAGACCAAAAGCGTTAGCACGACACAGGAACGAATACTACATTAGCATTCCAATTGTAAACGAGTAACGAAACAGTATTAGGTTAGACTATTAGATAAAATTGAAGTCATGGTGGACGTTTTGGGCTTAAGGGTAGTGGGATGTGTAATGTAAGATGGAGTATAACCAAAGGCCTGGATTCTATTTACCAGTTTTGCTTATTAAAATAATTTTAGATTTAGTTATAGAGTTAGCTTTTTGTCGTTCTGTTTCATTGGTTTTATCAACTTGATGGAATTTTCAATTTCGTAAATCAACGCAACTTACTCAAATGGAAGGATGAAAACTAATAAACCTTCTGACGAAAATGGGAAGAACCTTAAAAAGGTTGTGATCTACTGGACTGTAACAACAGTTATTGGTACGAGTGGAGCAATATAACGATATCTACAACCAGTCTGGATTTCCTTAGCTTAGTCCGGCACTGAGCAAAATAGGAGAATTTCAGAGTAGAAAGATTGTGTTGTGCAAAACTCACAAGTGAAAAGGGTCTCTTGCGTTGAAAATTACCACCCGAAAACCTGCTTTTTCCTGGGCTAGAACATGGATCATGGGAACTATGCAAGTATCACCACAAACAGTTCCGTTTTATTCAGCTTAGTCCAGCATAGGGCCAAATGGGGGAAATTCAGAATTGGAAGATTGTTTTGCGCCAATCTTCCAAGGAGAAGAGAGCCTCTGGCCTTGAAAATCGTCTTCGGGATCTTGATTTTTTACTTAGGCTAGAACACTGATCATTGGTAACGGTGGGAAACAGCCTCTGCTGGGTGATAAAATTGGCTGCGTCGATTCTCTTCCAAGGTCGGTGAATGCCCCTGCTGTCAGTGATTCTAAATCATCTGCACTTGGCAGAATAAGTTGTACTTGTTAGCTTCCATCTTGCATACCGGCGAGGTGCATTCACCTTGGATGTTTACAAAAAAGCGTTCGTATCTGGCAGAAACCATCAACCTTTACTGTCAGCAAAACTTTCAACATAGGTTTATTCAGTTTTTAAGCTGGTCTGGCTGACTGGCTGTGTAAATATGTATCATGCAAACAGGCCACATCAATAGAGCTAGAGGACTGTGATTTTAAATAGTTGCTCAATGTTATGTCTGAAAAAAATACGGTTTTCTGGTTGTTGTTTTTTTTTCAAATACCAACCCCAAATAGTTTTTTTTAGTGGGAGTTCGATTTGCAGTATAAGTTCATGCTAAATTGATCCCTTAGTTTGTGTCTGGCAACATTTACACTTGCTTTTTTGAAAACAACTTTCTTGCAGTGATCACTGTCCAACAGAAGGCGAAAGAAGTAATTTATTCATTGATCACCCCTTTTTCCAATTTTACGATTGATCACCTCTTGCATGACATGCTGCCAAAAGATGTTGGTCACTTGACGATTTCTATTGAGTGACTAACCAATTGGTTATGTTAATGAAGCGTGACACGACTTTCCATCGAAAAGGCAACTTACAAACACACACACCACAAAAATACACATACACATTGGTATGTCTGTGTTATGTATATACATATGCACATGTCAGTATATGTGTGTATTTGGATGCATATGTCAGTTCATATGTGTGCATATTTGGCCTGTATGTACACGTGTTGGTACGAGTATGTGGTATGTATGTTAGCGTAATGTCTATGTATGTATATGTAGGTATGTGGTCCGGTGTGTATCTTTATGTGTATATGTCTATTTTGCTTTTTCTATGAAACGTCGTTCGATGAAAAGTCGAGGTACCGAATAAAGTGTCTCCGGGGAAAAAATGTTTTCAGTCGATGAATATTGCATAGATATTTACTGAGCTTGGCTTAGTCTTACATATAACCTAATGAAGACTGCTTTGTGCCAGTCAACTACGACAAGAGAGGCTGCCTTGAAAATCGTTTTCCGAAATCTGGCTTTTTACCAAGGCTCGAACAACTACAGCGTGAGCCACCAAGTAGTCTCTGTATACGGATGAATGAATGAATGGCTTTGTGAGCAAAGATTGTTGGGAGGAACATAGACATCGGGGCTTGTTGTGCGGAATGAGCCTCCAGCCTGAGCAATGAAGATCTAAGATGAAGTCAGCTCGCTCAGGGCCAACCCAACCCTTCAATCTAAGGATTTTCATCTTATAGTTCGCCGAGGTAGCACGAATAGGAACAGAACACCCAAGTCGTACGTTTGACAGGAATGTCGTTATGCATTTGATAGAGATATCTACCCGTCATTCTGTGGAGCGCGAGTGATTTCTTCACATTTTCTTACTTACTTTAGGCCTTGATATTTCAATAGTCCAAAGCTGATAGGATTGCAAATGAATGTTTTCGTCTTATCAATTTCAGCTGAGGTTTTATTTAAAAATGACCGGACTCGTTCGAGTGGAAGAGACCGTTGTTTCAAATGATTGGTAGAAGATATTTCTCTCAGCAAAGTTATTACCATTAAGTGCAAGAGTCCATTGTCACGGACAGAAAAAAGGCATATTGTTAATTATAAAGGTTAGGTTAAAGACAAACATTGCCCAGTTTCTGCAACCAATGTCAAGAATGCGTTCGAAGTTCGACACGGAAATAGACACTAGCATTCGAAGTGTACCGGGTTTGGGAACAAAACAAAAAGAAAGAGCGAGAGTGAAGAAAGGAGAAAAAGAAAGAGGAGAAAGAAAGGAAAAGAAAGAAAAAGAAAAAAGGAAGAATAGAAAGAGAGAAAAGAAAAACATTAGTTGAGGTTATTAAGTAGAAATAAAATTCATAGAGGATGTTTTGGGCTTCAGGGTAGTGAGATGTGTGATGCAAGATGGAGTATGAACCAAGGTCTGGATTTTCTTTACCAGTTTTGTTGATCAAAATTATTTCAGATTTTGTAATCGGAAGTACCCTTGCGCTGGGCGCGGCAACAGCCGTCCCTGCCCGGGCTTCACATTCTACGAGTTTCGCCTCGCTTCGGAGATCTTCAAGGTTTTTGCGACACGAGAAATAGGCCACAAGAAGCAACAAGCACCCGAAGTGCTACCACTCACTTTAGAATACGCTATCTTAGCAGTAGCTGGGGGCCGGATTCATGTTTTTTCCAAGGGCATTTGTACCAGTCTCGATAGGAGTTTGAACTTTAGATACAGAGTCCAGTTTTTGCGCTGCTAAAGGATTGGCCATCGGCACTTCTAAAACTTACTTATAGTGTTAACCTTTTTTTGTCTCTGTGTTTGATTGGTTTAATTAACTTGGATGAAAGTTTTGATTTTTGTAAACGACTGAGACGCAACTTTCTTAAATTGAAGGGGAAAAGCTGATAATCCTTTTGGCAATTGTGGGAAATGACTGTAAAAGGATGCGATCTATTGGACTGTAAGAACGGTTATTGGTACAAGAGAGAGCCATATAACGATATCTACAACCAATCTGGATTTGCTTAGCTTAGATCGGCACTGAGCCAAATTGGAGAATTTCAGAGTAGAAAGACTGTGTTGCATGTTGTAGAGAGGGTCCCTTGCGTTGAAAGTGGCCGCCCAAAATCCCGCTTTTCCCTGGGCTAGACCACGGATCATGGGAAATATGCAACTATCCCCACAATCAATCTAGTCTTACTTAGCTCAGTCCGACACAACGTAGGAAGATTGTTTTGCACCAGTCCTCCAAGGGGAAAGGGCTTCTTGCCTTGAAAATCGTCTTTGACGTCTTGGTTCTTACTTTGGCTTGAACACCAGTCATTGGTAGCTGTGAGAAATAAGCATCTGTTTCAATCGAGAAACAGTTACTGCTGGGTGATAGCATTGGCAGCACCGATCTTCTTTCAAGGTCGGTGAATGCCCTTGTTGTTCTAAATCATCTGCACTTTGCAGAATAAGTTGTACTAGTTAGCTTCCATCTTACATACTGGCGAGGTGCATTCACCTTGGATGTTTACAAAAAACGAGTTCATATTTGAAACCATCAACCAAACCTGTCACTAAAATATAGGTTTATTTAGTTTTTAATCTGATCTGGCTTGCTTGATGGGTGGATATCTATCTATCTATCTATACATATATATATATATGTATATATATATATATATATATATATATAGAGAGAGAGAGAGAGAGAGAGAGAGAGAGAGAGAGAGATGTGTGTGTGTGTGTGTGTGTGTTTCAGTTTGGTGTTAAAATTGTGTATCAAGACATACTAGTGGAGCTAGAGGGCTAAACATTAGCTCATTATCAGGCCCAGAAAAAAAGTTTTTTCTTTTTAAAAAAATCTTTTCCCCTGATAGGTTTTTAGAGGGGGTTGAATTTGCAATGTAAGAGTAGCATTCAGGCATTTTATTTTTTTAGATTTATACTTCTTAGTGATCACTGCCTAACAGAAGGTGAGAGAAGTAACCTATTAATTGATCCCTTCTTTTTCTGATTCTTCCAATTGTTCATCCGCAACTGCTGCCAAAAGACGTTGGTCATGAGAATGTTTCTATTGAATGACTAACCAATTGGCTATGTGAATAAAGTGTGGCACGACCTTTCATCGAAAAGGGAAAATACGCACACACACATACACACATTCATACACACACTCACATACTAGCCACAAACACACACATTCATCCATATACGTCTGTAGTACGTGTGTATATGAATGCATGGGAGTATGCCTGCGGATGTGGATGTATGCGTCAGTGTATATACGTGCATCTAAGGCATGCGTATATGTAGTTTGTGTGTATGTGTGTTGCCTATGTGGCATGTGCATACGTGGTATGCGTGTGGGTATGAGTGTATGTGTGTTCTTGATGTGTGTGTTTATGTATATATTTTGCATTTTCGATGAAATGTCCTTCGATAAAAAGTCGTGGTACGGGATAAAGAGTCTTGGAAAAAATTGATTTCACTACATGGATATTGCATAGATATTCACTGGGCTCAGGTTAGTTGAGCATAGAACCAAATGAAGACTGTGTTGCGCCAATCTACCAAGAGAACGAGACCTGCCTTGAGAATCACATTTCAAACTCTGGGGTGTTTTACCAAGCTTCGAAAAAATAGGTTTTTAATCTAAAATCATCCAAAAAGTACCAGAACAAGTTTTAGACATTGCTGGTCCAAAAATGGCCAAAGAGACCAAAAGCATTATACGTTTTTAGGTGTTGCCTAATGATTGACTCGTGCAAACTTTAAAAGTTGTAGCCCCCAAAATGTGACCAAGAACGCCTGGAGACATACACACATCAACTCACTCCTTATAGACACACACAGAGAGAAGGAAAAAAGATTCTATAACCTACTTGGTTGGCTGAGGGGCCATTTGTGGGGCTATGGTGAATCGATATATATATATATATATATATATATATATATATATATATATAGAGAGAGAGAGAGAGAGAGAGAGAGAGGGGGGGGGAGAGGGGGGGTCGTAATGCATTTGGTAAAGGTATCTACACATATTTCTGTGGATTCCAAATGGATTTTTCACGTTCTCTTACTTTGGGACGATATCACTGTTTCAAAGATGTCAATAGTGTAAATAAATGTTCATGTCTTATCAATTTCAGCTGAGGTTTCATTGAAAAGTAAACTCAATACGTTTAAATGGACGAGTCCATAGTCTCGAATCTTTGGTAGAAGATACTTTCATCGGGAAGAGTTGTTACCATTAAGTTCAAGAGACCAAGAAGCAAACAAACGAACAAAGAAAATCCCACTATTCATTATGTAGGTAAGGGTAAAGACAAAAATTGTCTGGTCTTCGCGATCAGTGTCATGATGACGATAGAAGAAGAACAATGGCGAGAGCAAGACACAGGAACAGATACTACACCAACATTCCAGCTGTATTGGGTTTAGACAAGACAGAGAGAAAGAGAGTAGGGGGGAACTGGTCTGGTTAGTCAGATAAAAACCGTCACGTGACCAACGGGAGCATGTCATGTCGGGAATGATCAATTAGGAAATTAGAAAAAGGAGTGATCAATGAATAGTTATTTCTCTCGCATTTTGTTAGGCAGTGATTATCTAAAGAAAAGTCTGAATTTTCAGCAAAAAAAACGTGAATGCTGCTTGACACAAATCAGTGAATAATTTAGTTTAAACTTACATTGCAAATTAAACTCCCCCCACCCCTGCATTAAAAAAAGTTGTTTTTTAAGGGGTAAATGCTTACATTTTTAACTTTCTATCTCTATTGATTTGGCCTGTGCGCGTGACACATATATACATAGCCAGCCAGCCAGCCAGCCAGCCAGTCAGCAAAACTTGAGAAATCAAAGAAACCGCAGTTTCAAAAAAGAGAGAGGTGAAAAGAAAAAAAAAGAAAGCTCTACATGGAAGAGAAGAAAAGTAACGAAAGAGTGCAAAATATGAAGAAATTGTTAAAAAGAAAGAGAAACATACGAAGAAAATTGAGAAACGGAGTCAAAATATTAAAGGGATATATCCACATAAAAGCTATCAATGCAAATTAGTATGTTTGATTGTACAATTGTATGGTTGTATATCCTGTCCCATTCCTATCATAACCTTAAAATTGTCCTCGAACAGGATCCAAAATTCCCTCCAAACAATAATACCAATTATGGGCTTTCATAATTTGGACAGGGGAGAGACAGAATTTGTACAAAACTTATGTAAAGAGGTTCCCAGACTTGAATTCATAGATCTAACGGCCGGACGTAGCAAGAAGCATAAACCGACATATCAGAATACATCCATCTCTACCCTACTAGCAAGCGCCCAATACCTACCAGCAGATCAGTCGAATTCAATGACAAGTTCAAGCACGTTCACTTCTCTGACGAAAGACTAATATTACATTCAAGAGCTATCATATATTCTTACAAACGAAGTCGCATAACAGACCTCTGTATATACTCGCACATAATGTTTTAATTGAGACATTTATATTCTTCTGAACTCATATCAACATGACTATATTGAACCATATCGACATCAGACTTTCATACTTGGCAAATTCAAGTCCTGTAATTAAAGAAAATAAATATATTTTGTTATTCTATTTTACGACAATCTTCTTGTATTCATTCATTCATGTTTCGACGTACGTTTAGTCACTCATTCAAGCATGCACACTTGTTATAATCGACACAACCACTATCCCCCTTCTCTCTTACCTAAATTAGATACTGTTGCTAGCGTTCACACACGCTAACAGGTAGCTACACAATTCGACTTGGGATAACGCCTAGGGTAATGTCTGCGGTTCATCCTTTCTTTACTACCTTGCACTAATCCTAATTTTAATGGTCTAGGTCAATCACGTTAATTGGTTAGAGTCAGATAACCAATAAAATAAAATGGGCCAAATATTCCATAATAGATTAACATAGCTGAAAGATCAATTAAAGGGTTGTAATAAAGTGAGATTGTCTGTTGTTTCAATGAACGATACGCTACAGAAAAGCTAGACCTTTCAAACTAAAATGAAAGAAAAAAGAATGTGACTTTATTTCGTAGTGAATTGAGTTATACCTTAATCAAATATATGCCTCCCTATGATTTTCCTCATACCACACGATATCAATAGTGATTTTTCTTACAAAGCATTTTTCATAAGACTTGAGTTGAGTTGAGACTTCGAAAAAGAATTAGTATTAGAATACTTGAATTATTATTTAACCTAATAATTCAGCTTTATTTTCCTTAGTCTCGATCCATACACATATAACTCCGTCATTTTTGACGGGCATATGCTAGTAAGAAAATAAATAAGGTAGACCGGATGTGACGAAACTAAAAAAGTATTAATGTGATCCTATATGGGGGTTCCCTCGCAAAACTGGACCACTTTTTTGTCGCCGGTTGAGCTAAACCCTGCTAAGTTTAGCCGTGAAAAGTAAACATCGAGCGTCGAGCTGTGACGTGACTCCTTCAAGGAAGATAAACAAAATGAATGTCTCCAGATTTAGATTGTACAGATGTTGGTCCAGAATTGTGTGGGTTTATCAACTTGGCATTCGACGTCTGACATTGGATAGGGAGGCGGGGGCAGTGATCAATGAAATGAGCCAACATTTGGTACAGTCAGTTTCAGATGTGAGATTTCTTATTTCAAGAATATTGACTGTTCCGCCTACGTTCTGCATAACCTCTTTTGTTTTCTTTTCTGTTTCCCTTTCTTTTCCAGTGCTATCTTTGTTTCTCTCATCGTTTTTTTCTCTATTTATTCCTTCATTTTGTTTCTTCTTTCATTAGCTACTCGCTTTCGTTTTCTCTTTTTCTATATGTCCCTTTCCTTCTTTGTTTCTTTGTTTGTTTCTTTCTTTCTTTCACTTCTTGTTTTTCTTTTTCGCGTCATATTTTTTCTCTTCTTTCATCTTCTCCCTCTTTGTTCCTTTCCAATCTAATTTTATATACCGCCCCGCCCTTTCTTTATTTCCTTATTTCTTTTTCTTGTTTTCATTTTCTATTTTATTATTTCTCTCTCCTAACTTTTATCATCTCTCTCCCTCCCTCATAGCTTTCTTTCATTATTTCTTTCTCCTCGTCATTTTCTCACATCTATCTATCTATCTATCTATCTAGCTATCTATCTATCTATCTATCTATCTATCTATCATTTTATTTTCTCCCTCTTAGCTCTTTCGTCCATTTTCATTTCTTTCATATCATTTTCTTTCTTTCTTTTCCGCTAATCACTTTTTTCTCGTTTATCCTTTATTTTCTCTTGTTGATTTCTACGCCTCACTAACAATACGTCAGTCTTGACACTAAGAATTTATGGTTGAAATCTTACAGATACTTTTTCTTCTTTGAGAGAAATCTAATCTTTCCAAAGGTTCTTATATGGAAATCTTGGTCAGCACAAATACAATAGATAACGATATGTAGTGCTAAAACAGGAAATTGGGGAACGCAGGGCTGCCTGCTCTAGGGAAGCAAGGTTTTGTTGCTGGGGGATTAGGCGGTGAATTTTGATTCAATGTATGTACAGCAAAAATGCACTGTTTTGGTTTATGGGATGGTACAAATAGATAAAGAGAATAGGAATTTTAGTATTATAGATAGATAGGGAGGGAACGCACCCTCGGGCTTTTAGGCAAGCCTGAATTCTTTGAGGCATAGACCTCACTAACGAAAAAACAATATTTTTTATCAAGCTGGGTCCATATTACCCGAATAACTGTTGATAGACCAGCTTCGCAGGACAGAGTTTTGTCGATAGACCAAATTTTTAAAAAATTCCACCATAATTTTCACTGGAATTAAGATCCGAGCTGTTTGCTGTCCAGGTCATTGAATAGATATGCCCTTCCTGAAGAAAAGCTTTAATACTTCATGCTCTGTTATAAGATGCATTAACATCCTGAAAAAATGATTTCATAATTACCAGATCCATTTTCTATGGATGGAAGGAGAAAAGTGTTAAAAATTTCGATGTAAACCTGTGCATCGCCTATTGAGGTAATGATAACGATCTCCTCCGGTCCTTTACCTGACTTAAATGTGTGGGGAGATTCGCTTGTTTTTCTCATCTTAATATGTTTAATTGCACTAGAGACTAATTTGCATAGATAAATTTCTGGTAGTATTTCTTTCACAAATGCAAATTATCAAGTGATGACGTTTTTTTTTCCACATTGAGTGATTCCATATTTTTTTCCTCAACTTGATCAGGAAAATAAATGTGCTATTAATTTAAATAATTTGAACTAGCTTGTTCGAGGCATGTTTTATAAAGCCAGAATGTTAAGCTATAAAAAAAATTGTTTTGTGTCTTATCTACGATTCTTTTATTTTCTGTGATGCAAAAAAAAAAAACTTGGCGAACATCTTCTAAGTGTGATGATTCTAAACATTTTGTCAAGGTAATATATATATATATATATATATATATATATATATATATATATATATATATATATATATATATATATATATATATATATATATATATATAGGGAGTGCATTTTGCCTATTTAGGCGTACACACCGAAAAATTGTCCTACAGGGGGGATTTTTGGCTACTTTCTGCGAAAGCTTCAACAAAATGATCAAAATCGTCTTTAGGAAACCCCAAAAGCCGTTAAGAGCCTACTACTGCCTTTCCCATCTCACGACATTCTCTGTCTTGTCTTACCGGCAAACTTTTCTATTTCGTTTCTCCATCTCGTGCCCAGTCTCTTTCTACTGCGTTTACTTTCTCGCAAGCGGCTATCGGTTACTTTTTTTGCGCCATCTAGACTAGGGTGAAGGATATCGTGCAAGTAATTGAACAACAAAAATGGAGATGGACAGGCACATAGTGACCAGAAGAGACATCATATGTGTCTGTGCGTGCGTGTGTGTATTTACTTAGATTAGATCTGCTGTGTAAAATAATACTTATATAAATAAGCTGTATTTCATAATATTGGGCCCTTTTCACCATGTAAACCCGGCCATTGTCGGCACACAATATAAAGGAAGTGAGGATTTATAGATACCTACATGCCCACGCACACCCCAAGATTAGCCGTTTGATATATATATATATATATATATATATATATATATATATATATATATATATATATATATATATATATATATATTGGAATACATAGATATTTCCCTCAATGTTTTCTTTATGAATCTAATTTTGTTGGCTAAGGCAAAAAATATACCTATTCATCAACCTGTAGAGATGTTAGCCTTGATCTTGGTAAGACAGCTTTATCAACCTGAACAACTGACATTTAAGTCAAAGGCTACTCACAGTTCAATGTTACCTGTCTTCGCGAGTCACAATGTCTTTTACTTGTCGGCTTTACTCAGACTAACGGCTAATCTCGGAGGGAAAGTGCGTGGGCGTGTAGGTATCTATAATTCCTCACTTCCTCCGTATTGTGTATCGACAATGACCGAGGTTACATGAACCGAATTACAGAACAACGAAAAAGAAGTATGATTTGAATGAAATGGGCGTGAGAACCAAAGAGAAGCAGTTCACGGTGAAAAAGGCGACAATGGCGTCAATGTTTACGTACAATTTCCCTCGCTATCCGAAAATACACTTTTTCCAATAAAGAAAATAAAATTCGTAAGACGAAATGGCGTTAAGCGAAGAATCGATCACCATCAATTTATATGAGAAATCTTTTGAGCATTTCCAGATTCCCCCGAAAATGTGATGATGGTATGTTAGGCTGAGTCACCGGTGGTTAGAATGGCGGGAGGTACAGAAGACTGGGGTGTACGAGAGAAAGGGAGAAGATCTGCGCTGTCTGTATAAAGGCTTGTTACAGAATAAAGGCTGAACTTTGCTTCTCAACTTTTTTTACTTTGTTTAGCTCAGTCGGTAAGAGACACAACTTCTAATTAGTTGATCGTGATTTTAAATCACGGTAGGGAATCTTATTTGTTGCTTCTCTAAATTTGGCGAGGATTGTTTTATCCTGTCAGTCTCGTTGTTACTGTAGGAAAACAAAGTCATCTCCACGTCTGGACTGGAATTCAACAAAAACAAAACCAAAAAAAAAACAACACTTGTCAATACTTAGCTCCACATAATCGCCCTCCTTTATCTCTTGTTCTGGGCGTCGGTGGTTCTCGAGAGATCTAAGGCACCGCCGTTACTCAACAACTATCTATTACCCAAAGTTGACATTCACCAGATATATTTGTCAGTGTTGGAGGCAGTGATTCTCGAGAAGTCTGATGAAATTGTATGAAAAGTTACGGATTATAGATCTTTCTCCAATTAATATTTCTCCTTTCTATTCATCATATCTGAAGAATTATTAGTTTCATACGAAGAACAGAAAATTATTTCACATGACATTTAGGTCAGGCCCCTTTAGAATCTTTGAACCGTTGAAAAGGGCACTGACCTAGTCATATGAATTAATCAATTAATAAGAATCAATAGACTGAATACATATATTGCATAATAGAATGAAAAAATACAGGTCTGGTTAGGTACTCAATAGAAACTGCCAAGTGACCAATATCTTTTGTTTTGCGGTGATCACTAAAGAGTTTGAGTTTTAAAAAAAAAAATAGCAGGCTGAAAATACTGATAAATTTGGCACAAACTTAGATTGTAAAATAGACCCCCACGAAAGAAAAAAAGTTTTTCTGCAGACATAATACGAAGTAAATATTTGAATTTTCAGACCTCGAGCACCATAGATGCGGTCTGTATGTGTTATACACGCATATGCAGCCAGGTGGATCTACTTGGAAACTGGAGAAACCTATGTTGACATTTTTTGCGACGGTTCTTATTTACGGTGTCCAATATCTTTCCTTGGATTTTCTGTGGCTCGGCAATGACAGGGTGACGAAGTCCCCAGATTTATCGGTAAAACTCTACTTCACTTTTCATATTCACACAATCTAGTACCTATCTTGCGAATGAATTTACTAGGTTAATTATTAGCAGATAATATTGATAATAATCCAAGTCTTTTTTGTTAAGATCAGCCGTGGCTCGTCTTTAAGCTGGACACGGCGCAAATGAAGTGTTGCCTGGTCCCCGGAGATTCTGGCGTCCTGACGCCTTTGCGATACAGGCTGCGAGGAATGGGCAATTTTATCCTCTACGCACACGTGTGGGGCCTCACATAAGAACCGACCTCGTGGGAAGGCTAATAGATACCCTTATCTGCTTACATACATCTTTTTCTCCTCAATTCGAAACTTTCCCCCCCCCCCGCATCTAAGACTTCCGGTGGTTTGACGAGTGTCCTCAGACGCTTCCCTATATCCTGCCAATGACATGAAACCATCGCTAGTCCCGTTACTACTGTTGGCTCCAGAGCTGAATTTCCTACCGTTGCTTATTTTCCTTATTTTGTACCTTTTGTCTAAAGATAAACGAGCAAGATGGTTGATGGAGCAGTTGTCAATGTTTCAGAAGAAATATGTCTTCTTACGGTGAGATACGCAGGAAACCTCTCATTGTGATCACTTTGAGACTAGCTCTTTCTAATAATAATAATAATAATAATAATAATAATAATAATAATAATAACAGCAACAACAACAACAACAGCAATAATAATAATAATAATAATAATAATAATAATAATAATAATAATAATAATAATAATAATAATAATAATAATAACTGCACGGATAATGAAGAAAGTGCTAGAAATATAAGGACTGCAACACTAACTGTCAATAGTGACCCAACAGAGGAAGGGAAATGAAAGTAGAAACTCAAATTGTAGCACTGACATGATAGGCGAAAGAGAGAGGAGACGTTAGCTGAAGACCTGAGGAGACTTATTGTCACTCAGCCTTCAGCGATAACCACTGGGCAACCGGTGTGAAACTGTAAACCGCAGAATTACTGCAATCTATGAGTACGAGGAGAGGAGGGCTGGAGACTTGAGGAGACTTGCTGTCACTCAAACTCCAGCGGTTACCACCAGGCAACTGGTGTGAGATTCCGAAATAATAACAATAATAATAATAACCAGCTGACAACATTAAGCTACGGATATGAAAATTGCAGCAATTTACATTCTTTGTTATAAATACATTCTCATAAACAATTATATATCATAAAAGAAACATGATTAATACAAAATACTTTAATATAAGTCTTAATTTATTTTAATATTATTTTGGAGCGACTAATTTTGATAACAATAACTGTTTTATAATATCACCTGTAATTATATTAGACGGCTTCCTTGGTATATTTGTCTGGTTTTATTTTAAAGATTTCTCCGTGGATACGAATCTTACTCATAATCAAGTTTCTATCAACAGTAAAACTAAAGAAGACATCAATGAATAATAAATTAAGACCTCCATTGGTGTTAGAAACAATTTCTTCTCGGCAAACGCATTGAACAGCCTGAGAGGAAAGACGGTCACATCCAAAAATATCAATGTGTGAAAAAAATAATCTTTATTCAGTTATAGTTTCTATCTATTTTCTTACTGGTTTAATTTCGCTCAAAGTAAACCGAAGCCGGCTTGATGAAACCATTAACTGCAGTAAAAAAAAAAAAATACTCCAAGTGTGTACATTCATTCAAGTACATAAATGGAATCTCTTATTTATTATCATAAGTTTACGAGCTAAAGGCAAGATAAATTCTTGATTAAAAAATCGTTCTAATTTACTAGTAAATAAAACAAAATGAACCCTGTACGCATGCACCGGCTTATGTTACTTTATAATTGATATACATAGATTTTTTGTTCATCTTTTGAACCCAATGTTTCAGTTGTTGTAATCTACGGCCTCTATAATTTGGATGTTGTAAACGTTGCGAGTTCGGGATGCTGGAACGAGGGGACCTCATCGAAGCATGGGACAGAATGTCCTTATATATAATTATGTTGCTGACCATTTTCAGTGACGTAATCACATCGATGTCCAAAACTGATGCCACAGAAGCATTTTTCTAAAGAGTTATCTAGACCAACGGAAATTTCTGTTTGTACAAGCTGCCATGTTGGAATGGTAAGAGGCAGTAAACCTTTCTCTTTTTCGTGCTGGTTTTCTTAGGAACTGGTAACAAGTAAAAGAAAGTCAATTCCTGGTTTTGAAAGTGGTCAGCAGTATGCACTTTTAAAGACCAAAATTTTCATTAACAATCGGAAATTATATGTTCAAGTTTATTTTATTTTATCAAAATAATAAACAAAGATTAGTTAAAGGGGGTTAGGGTCAGGGTTTTCGTGTTCATGGAGACTAACGAAATAGACACCAAATATTTAGGAAATATTACCTAGATTTTGAAAAATGTCGATGCAGTCATTAAAAAAACAATGATAAAAAGAAAGAAAATTGAATCTAGCGAAAATTAATACTCCAAGATAAAGCAAAAAGTTACGTTTGTGAGAGTGTAGAAGGGAGGCAAATGATAGGTAATACCATATATACTATGGGCGTCTGCTGCAACCTTTCCGAGGAGGGTAAAACGATATATCCGGCTATTGGTTAAGGGACCAGGGGCTGCTTAAGCTGCAACTCATCTTAAACTGTCAAAAGCTCCCCAGTCTCTATAAAGTTCCAACTTTGAAACCCCTTTGCCCTCAGTCAGAAAGCTTGGTCCAGGAGAGGCCTTGTTTGCCCCTCACCAGCGGACGGATATGGCATATGCTTCTGTAAAAGTCGATTCTTTCCAACGCAAATTTTCAACTTGTAGGGTCGATGATTACACAGGCACTACTTTTGAAAACCTGAAATGTATTCTTGAACCAATATTATCATAGCATTAGTAGAAATCTAAACCTTCGAAAAATATTAGTCTACGTCGCCCTAAGACATCGTACTTGCTTCTTCTCTTATCTACCACACTGAACCCACAAGCATTCTGAAATAAATATATATACTTTGTGTATCTCTGCAAGAGGATAATAATATTTTTACGTATCTAGCGAACTTTACAACTTCATCAATGTTTTCTTGGTTGAAGTCAGACTCTTCACTGTTGTCTTTTGTTGAGTGTTTTGATAATGAACACATATAAAGTGCAATGTGTTTCCATGAATATATACATTTCTTGTAGGTAACACTTTTCAATCAGTGGACACGATTTGATCCTTGGCTAATGATGGCGAACTTTCTTAGCCCAGTGAGTCAAATTTTAATTTTTTGGATAATCCTGTCATTGGGGTGTCACTTCATAGATTTAAGTTTTAGGTAAACATAGCTTCGCTCTTAAACATTGACCTGAACAAACAGTTTAATGGTTAAGAGCGACACTATGTTAAAGCTGCTACCTTATCGATAGCAGGTTCGATTCTTGTTGCAGCCATAATTTTCTTTAATTGTTTATTCTATTTACGCTGTCTATGCCGAGTGGCTCATTCTCCGTGTTACAACGGAAGGTCAAATTGAATTTCATATAATATAATGCATTCATAAATACGTATCTATCTCAGTCTCTCTCATTATATATATGTATATGTGTGTGTATGTATTTAGTCACATTAATTTATGTTCATAAAATACACATGTGTATGTGTGTATGTGCCAGCGTACGTACATAAATACCTTTCAATTAAGTAGATTGATAAAATTTGTTTCCATAGTTATGGTAAGATCATTATCACAAAATAGTTTTCCTTTGCACTCAGACACAATTATTTTTCTAACGAGGGACAAAATTCTTTATCACTGAAGTTCCATGACAGTTCAGTGAATTATCAAATGGTTCTCACCAGCGCCCGTTGTAGGTCATCCATGACACCGAATGTTGTTTTTTTCAAAGCAGGCAAGCCCTCACCACTTTGAAAATTGGTGGAATACAATCTTACTAAATTTATTTCCTCTTATTCGCCCTTGTACAGTACAAAGCTCCAATCTACTCTAATTACCACGAGAACATGATGTGACACAAGATCGGTTTAATGTGCAAAAACTCCACACACGAATTTGTGGAGCAGGGACTTGCTCAAAAACTCCCTACTATTGCGAGGACGTAAGCACTTGGCCCAGGGCCAACATTGATGCCACTAGCCCCAAACATTGACCCCACTTGTCCAGACAATACAGAGTAATACTAAGGACATTGCATCTGCGTCCGTCTGGTCAGAAATTATCATATAACAATGAATTTGGATGAACAGCAAGCTGTGTTGTACAAAATTAGGCTCAGTAAATATCAAGTCTGTTCAATAAAACAGTCATGGATTTTTTCTCAGTTGGGAAGATTAATCACTGTCTGGTCCGTCCCTGGGCCTTGACAAGCCCCACGATATATTGAGAAGCAGTTTATCTATTTATATTATGAACAGTGTGATTACCTACGCCCCAACTTTTTACTGGCATTTGAAGTGTCTTTTTCTAAAAAAGAGGATGCTATTGCTTCCTGGACGGACACACACGCTGTCTCGGTAGGACCCACCGCCTGTGCCCTCGTAGACCTGAAAAAAGTACAAAAAACCATCATTGGAATATCAGAAAACACCAAAGGAAGTAAATAAAAAGGCGACCGGGAAGTTAGGGTCATATCTAGGATATAGAATTGTACTGGAAACTGAACATCGTGTGTCATAGAAACGGACGCAAAAACAAGGTCCAGTTTTACATAATGTGTAGATTGTAAATTGTTCACCCTCTTAAGAGCCAATTCATTTGCTACCCCTAGAAAAGGTTACCTTCTCTCCAAAAGTTCGTAATAAAATACCACAGCTGTGTGCTGTAGTTATTCAACTCAATCGACAATTCTACAATTTCTTGCATGGTTATCTGTGAGTGTTTGTATGTGCGTGTGTGTGCGTGCACATGCATCAATGTATGTGTGTGTGTGATGTTGATACGTGATCTGTACAACACTTATCATACCTTGATTGGAGCAATTGCTTTTGGTTCAGCATTTTGGCAAAGCTATTGTCTACCCAACCAAGTGAAACAATCATGGCCCACTGATTACCCTGACTTGAAAAAAAAAACGTTTTCTCTCCTTGTTTGTTGTTTATCTTCGATTCGTTCAGGTGCTAATCAATTGATGGCTTATCTCTTTGATCTTCTTTGTTACTTACGCATCGATCACAGCTGAATGTCAAGAGAGAGAGAGAGGGAAGAACGCTGTTATTGTTGGAGCTCGTGATGTGGGTGGGGCAATCGCGGCGGTGGCAGGTACGAGTCGGTGGTAAAAATAATGGCTGGGTCAGGGTCAGATGTTGGGAGTGAAGGTAGCAGCTTGTCGAGTTTTGTTGGAGGATGGGGAGGTGGGGAATTCTTAAGAGTACATGTGGGCGGCGGTCATCATCAGTAAGACCGGCTGTATGGGTAATCGCCCAGGGCGCAGCGTGGTGTTGGTGGGGGGCACCAATCGTATGTCTGAGAAGCAGGATCTCCCAAATACTACAGGAATTATTGAAGAGTGAATGAACTGAAGGGGATAAAAATAGTCAAATACGAGAATTCCTTTATGCGAAGCAAGATTTTCCAAAAATATCTGACGGTTAATTACTTTCTGTTGCAGTAAAAATAGGAAAATAATTGGCAAAGAAAATTCTCATGGCCCACGACAAATAGATAAATGATACTTAGTCTTTAAAAAGCGTCTATTCTTAGTTAGCACAGGACACCAGACCCCTTAGGGCCAGTCCTGGTCATCATGAATACGTTGTTTTGTTTTGTTTTGTTTTTTTGTTTTTTTCTCATCTATTGAAATCTGATGAATAGCTTCGGGAAACTTTTTAAATTGCACTGCTTTTGGCGACTATTATCTTTAATCTTAACCTTTCTAATCTGTGATGTTTACTCTTTTTCATTAGACTCATAGACTGAGTAAGATGCGATAAAAAGCGACAAAAAAAATTAAGATGAAATAAAATACTTGTAAAAAAGCAAACAATAACGATTGCAATGCTTCATCTACAACGGAGTAAATCGAGATACAGTAATCTTCCGTCTTTACAACACCATAGGAGAGTGCCGTTATAATGAATTTAGCTTTACAACGAGTAAGTAAAAAATACACAGCATGCAGATTATGAATATATAAATATATAAATTTTAAATTTCGGCAAGTAAATTGAACACTTCTTTTATCTTCTCGAGAAAAATCCAATAATGGTCTTGAGATAATATAGGAACAAACGTGCCGTTAGAATGCGTCCGTCATTAATCGGTGCCGTTTGTACGAGAAAAAAATGAAAAGGGAAGAATGATAAAAAAAAATATAAAAGATGGAAAAACAGAGATTCAAAGAAAGAAAGAAAGATTTAACAAAAAATTAGAATTAAAAAAAAAAAACGGAAGAAAGACAAGATTAAGCCAACGGACAAAAAGTAATTGTTCGTTCGGTGAGATCAGTGGTCTAGTGCTGTGAGAATGAGTCGAAATGACGTTCTCCTACTTAGTTTGGAAGAGGGGAGGGAATGGTGTTCATTCAATATCTATATACCAATAAAATTTTTATTTTAGTTTATCTGTTTATACCCCCAAATTATCCGAAACAGTTGAATTGTAGCTATCTATATTGAATCAAGGTACTCCTAAAATGCTTGGTTCATTCACCGGATCGCTACGCTCGCAAGAGCAGAGAGCTCTACGTTCCCACACTTCATTTTTCATTTTTATTTTGTTTTATTTTTTGTTTTTTGCTCCACACCACTGAGTGAGATTAAATGTACTGTTGAATTGAATAGAAGGGCAAGGACATCAAAACGTCCGCCATTTACAATTAAGAGTACCGTTATCAAAGGCTGGGGTGGGTGAACGTCCAGATTGGTCCGACGTATCACCCACCATTGATGCGATCAGCGTTGTGTTTTTCGCCCAATTTAAAGATTATCAGATATCCGCGCGAGAACTGTGGCGGATTTAGGCAGATTAAGACGGGGTCGAACGCCGCAAACATCGTCCGCGAAGATTCATGCACACACGCACATACACTCCTTGGCAAAAGATGAGCCAAGCACTTCTAATCATAAAAAAAAGATCATATCACCAGAGTGAACATATGGGCGCATATTGAGGCCAAACTGGATGGGCGAAAATTTACAAACAATGATTAGCTGTGGAATACAGTCAGAGATGAATGAAACAACATTCACACAGCGCCCTGTACACAAGTATCGGAGAGCTTGACTAAACGGTTTGTTTTCTGGAGAAAAACCAGATGAAGGCTATCCCATAATAAAACATACTCTGTGCACAAACACTACATGCACTGTTATAAAATACTATCGAATATTTCACCTATTATTGTTAGAATTAAACAGTTATTGCAAAAAGAAAATTGACAACAAATCAGTTAGCCTTATTTCTTTCTTGGTCGGGATGCACTTACTTACGTGCAGTCATAAAACTAAACGCACATATACAGACGCATATATACAAATCTGACATGCACATGAACTCTTATACAAGCATAAAGGCGTGCAAAAATATACATACGCATACATAAACAAGCATATTCACTCATTCCTGTAAAAGTTTTTTTTTATCAAGCTTAACTAAATTTGACACAGATCCACATGGAAGAAATACTGCGTTACATCTTACAGTCTTTCAGCTGGGTAGGATCTACCTGTCTTGAAAATCAGCTCTCGAATTGATTCTTCTCCATCTGGGCCCGAACATTAACCATAGCTATCCCTGCCTATCATTCTATCAATCTCTTTCTTTCTGTACCTCTCTTTCTCTGCACACACACAAACATATATACATATATATATATATATATATATATATATATATATATATATATATATATATATATGTGTGTGTGTGTGTGTGTGTGTGAAGCTTGCATATTTTCTATCCTTTTTGTTTCTACACTAGCACAATGGCAATTAAACCTTCTAAGGTTATTTTCCTTTTGTACTTTTAATGTAAGGTTACGTACGTGCTTTTATGAGTCATTCAGTGTTCATTAACCAAGGCACTTTCGGGGAATCTCACTGCTTCTGAGATATGCCATATAAATTGAATTTGTAATGTTACAAATGCACCTGTAGTCCCCCTTTTACATTTACGATCAGTTTAGTGAAAATTACTACACTAAAAAGATCCGTTGGAAAAATAGGGTCCAAATGTTTCAAATTTGATCGCTTTACTTCCTCCAGCCCCTAGCCTATAAAAGCAACTACTTCCGTTTTTCATCTTCATATCCTGATCTTCCGATTAGTTAAACCTTTCATTTTTCTACTGTTTGCGTTTGCTATACCATTTCTTTTCTGGCGTTGAGACTTCTTCGATATACACTCTGATTGCCTGCATTCTGGGGCCTCGCATTGGAAACCATTTTGCAGTGCTCTAATAAGAACTTTCGGAGACATATTTGTGGAGCTCCTTTCATTTCTTCCTTTCTCTGCCGAAATATTGTTTTTGGTAATGTCTTGGAATACCTACCAAAACATATACAATTCAGTGTGCGTCCCTCTCGCCACATATAATGTAGCTGTGGCTCCCAGCAAAACAGTCACATGTTTTCTCTTCTTCCTCTATTCCAATTTTTCTCGGGCTAGTAGCTAGTTAACGATAGTCCATCATTCTCTCTTCTATTACCTTTTGTTACTTCATCAATCCTCTCTTTCAATGTATTCTGTGCTAAACGTGCGTACCAATTTGTATTGATGTTTACTACTTTCTTTTTTTTATCTTCATCCCCTTGACATCGCAGACTAATGGCACCTTTGCCACCCACGTGGTGTCCAAACATTCACCTACATTGGATATAAATGATTCCCGACAAAACACAACACCTGAAGCTTTTTATTACAATATAGCCCAACAAATACAATGCCCCCATGGGTTTTACGCGGGTAGTTATTGACGTGAGAGATACGGAAATAACTGTCATGAATTTGAGATTCTTAATTTTTCATGCCGAAAGCTTAAATCGTCCGCCAGCGGGTGGTACCGCCCAGGTTGAAGAACAAATATTTGCATTGGAACGTAGATCATCATTACCGGCTGCGAGAGATAGCCACAACATTTTATTCAAGTTAACTACGTTAGAATATCATTGCAATTTCATCTTATTCTTTTATAATTAGTGAAAATTGATCTTGTCTAACACTATAAGTTGCTTAAAACCTTTCCCACCATTCGAAATAACTAATATATACATATATATATATATTTATATATATATATATATATAGAGAGAGAGAGAGAGAGAGGGGGGGAGAGATGTTATTATTATTATTATTATTATTATTATTATGTCATCTGCAGACAGCTGTTTCGTTGTACTACAAGACTATCCATTTTCCCATCCACTACCACAAGGTAGGATTGAAACCTTCGCTCCAGACCCGGAGGCCGGTATCCTACCTCTGCTCCATGGTGAGCAAGGTTGAATTCAAGTGTTATATTTATTTTAGGTTATATATTATATTCCCCACCCATCAGAGTGCTCTATTCCTATGGAAGAGCATTGCATATATATGTATATATGTGTGTGTGTGTGTGTGTGTGTGTGTGTGTGTGTGTGTGTGTCTACATCCCAATTTCTGCCATAGAATTTGTTTAAAAACTCTGTCACCAGGGGAATATACCCCTCTTCGAATTCGGACAAAACAGGGTAGAATTTCAACAAATCATTTCAACTCCGGCGAAACCGAGTGAGCTCTCGGGCAAATCAAGCCATTTGTCCCCCCCCCCCCATATACAAAGAGTTCCCATACCCTCATGACTCTACCCATACACTTTCTGTGCAGAATTGCTATTTTAGATGTGATCTTTTTCAATTTTTTCAAATTTGAAAAAAAAAAACAAAAAAAAAACATCTCAATTGGCAACACCAGACTTCGAAACACGAAATAAGTTTTTGAGGGTTTTTTTTTTTGCTTTTTTTTTTTTTTGTCGATCTAAATATTGTCCACACTTTGACCCACAAATTCGAAAAAAGAAATCAAAAAAACATCTAAATTGGCAACCATGATTCTGTGAGTATGTGTGTGTATGCGTGTGCGTGTGTGTAAGTTATAGCGTGTGTGTTCCCTCTTTTGACCGTGCTCAGTTGACCGAATGTTTCAAAGCGTCTTAAACCAAGTCAGTGTCATTCAACTGAAGTCTTACAAAATTTCATTCACATGTGACTAAATTCCCTCATGTTTTCAATAATCTCGTCACATTCTCCCTTGCGTATAATTTTAAACATAATTCATTTTGTATCACGAGCAAAAAAATAAGTCATTTTTCAAGTGTTTAGTTTTTGTTTGTTTTTTTCGAGTTTTTCGAAAGCTAGGAGTGTCAGAAAATTAACACAGAAAAAATTGTTAGAATTTTTCTAGTTTACATAAAGCAAGCAAATAACAGCCCGTAGAACTTGAAATTAAATTTTTAGAAATAATGTTTTCTTATAGTATATGTTTACCACAAAAAATACTTTCTAAGTATTGAAAAACAAAAGTATCTGAATGAATAAGGACATTCATTCTTCATGTATCATTCAGCCTTCTAGTTTCAAACACCCCCCCCCAAAAAAAAATATTTTCATTCACCTTCGGGTGAATCATTTACCAGTTTGAGAGGAACTGGTTTATATGTCTAACAGTGTGTTTGTGCCCAAATTTGTAACTGATAGCAATATGCCGTGTTTAAACGTCAGAGGTCATCGAAAACGCGTCAGATTACGTCATTGGGTTATGTCCGCTTTCCTGTAGGTGTACTGTGTTGGTGGTGATGGTGATGTTAGTTCGGAAATAACCAGCTTTTTAAAACCACCAATATGAGAACTTGCCAACCATTCGTAGGGATTAAAACCATTGCCTGGTATGGTTTGACGAATGTTTTTTTTTAGTGTAGCTGTATCTTTCATGTGTGACGAAAGCTTTAGACTGATCACCCTATTAGCAAACGTTTGCTGCAATCTTTGACCTGTTGGGAAATCTGGTTGTGAGGCCACGTAATTATTTTGGGATGACTGTGTAGTGCAAATCTCATTGAGATGGAAATGAAGGAACTGCGAAAGAGAGAGAGGGGGTAGATATTCTTTGCTCTTTCCTCCTGATATTTGGGAACACATAGTTAGATAAGCATATAGACAAAGAAAGACAGATAGACAGAGTGAGAGAAAACGGTCGGGTCGAGAAGAAATAGTCTCTGCCCTTTTATCTAGATATCTAGGAATTGATAGACAGATAGATATACGTAAGAACAAAGAGAGAGAGAGAGAGAGATGGGTGGAAGAGAGAGAAAGAATGATTGTAGTAGAAATAGATATCGTCTGCTTTTTCATCTAGATACCTGGAAAGGTGAACATTGAAGGCGAATTTGGTGATGTCATCGCTTACGTTGGCTTTTAACTGTGACGTCATTATTCGCTTTCTGACGTCAAACTGAAGCCCTAAATTCCAGCTAACTGACAATCTCCACACGGCGCTAGAAAAGGAATAATAGGAACAAACAAATAAATAAACAAACAAACAAACCCGACAATAAAATCGAAATGCTATCAGAGAGTTATTTCTTTCTTTTTTTTTCTTTTTGGTTTGTTATTTTTTCTTTCTCAAGAGTTGTTTTGACGACGAGGCGCACGTGCAGGTGAAAAACATTGTCCGTCTTTAAACTGATAATCCAACCAATTATGGTCAAAAATAACGACAGCAACAGCAACAATGATTATCGTTATTATTACAATTGTTGCCGAATGCTGCCAAGATTGTAAATGCAACGTCACAAGTTTCGAATAGATTCTATTCTTTTTTTTATTCAATTAATGGATTATACTGTTATCATAATCAGAGCAACAAGAAAATAATGAACAGTTGATCGATATCATAAACCGAAGCTCCCTACGGGTTGCATGTTGGTGCACAAGGATAACTTGACCTCAGGATGAACATAAAATAGGTGGCACCGAACTATGTTTAATTTAAAAGGTTAATTAAAGGTCAAGACAATTCGGGCATTTCGTAAGTGAGACAGGTATATATATATTTTTTCAATTTTGGCGTATTCAAAACAAATATGTTTAAATATTATTAATATTTTTGTTACAGAACAAATGTTGCCAATTGCTGCAAAAATTGCGCATACAACGTCACAGGTTTTGAACAGAGCCTGTAATTTATCTTATTTGGTTAATGAATTACTATTACTATAATCAGTGTAAGTAGAACTGGATGAACATAGGATAGGTGGCTCCGGCCATGATGAATAGGTGAATGGTATCATAGTTATGATGGTAATATTTCTTCTAAATACCTATTCCAAATTCTAGAAAGATAGATCAGTAGATGGTGTTGCATTGAGTGTTCTCAGTGGTGACCAAGGTTTGTTTGTTTCTTTATGCTTTATAGACTCCCAAACGGTAGCCGCCTACGGATTGCAAATTGATGTACAAAGATAACTTGACCCCAGGGTGAACATAGGATAGGTGACGCTAAGTCTTGGCATTTCTGAATCTAAGTAACGCTATTTCTATTTTTGAAGAATTGTTTACAGTAGCAACGTCATTCCTCATGACAAGGCTTTCGTTGCAAAATAGTTAGATCACGATTTGATTATCTAAAATCGTTCACGTGTTGTTATCGAGACTTCTGTAACAGGAACCTTAAAATATCTTCTTCTACGTTGTAAGAGATTTTTTTTACTAATGGTGGTTGTCTGGCTTTGATATATTTGTCATGGGAAATAACGTTGTCAAAGTAAACAATTTATTTTAAATAGAAACAATGTTATTGTGATTACTCATTCTTATTTAAAATCATCTCACTGTTACTGAGAACAGCAGACTTTAAAAATCCTTCTTGAAAATGACTAATGAGCGTCGAAAACTCTTGAAGAACTATAGTATGAACTTCATTATTGAAACCCAGCGAAAAGATAAACAGTTTATCCTCCAACAAGAAAAATGATGAAATAGTTGAATAGACAAAAACTATTCGTCTTGTTTAATGAAACTTGCCTGAAAAAAAATTGATATAAAATATTCAAAATACATGAGGCTGTAGCTAATGCTTTGAAATCCCGATATATATATATATAATTATAAATTGCATTGTATTATATAGAATCTTATTCGAAATGATCCCCCGTCATTACACGGTCAATGTATCACTCACCCTAGACAATGTAAATAAGATAAACAATTAGAGAAAATGGGGCAGCATTCGAAATTGAACTTGCCACTGATAGGGTAGCTGCTTCAAGGTAGCGATGTTCTTACCTTTGAGCTGAACAGCCGTCGGTAATGCAAAGGCCGAAATACCTGTTTTCACACCAAATTCTCATCCTGTTTACTCTTGGTCAATTCGCTTCAAAGTATTTTTAAATAAGTTTATATATAATATAACGAAATTTATAACCATTCTGTCGGATCTCATATATCCATTTCTTACTATATATATATATATATATATATATATATATATATATATATATATATATATATATATATACATATATATATATATATATATATATATATATATATATATATATATATATTAAAGTTTATGATTATTGGATGGGTAGGTCAAGTATGCAGCGTGCGCATGAGAGAATCATGCTCAACCTTACATGGAGAGATTACAAGACAACACAGAATATAAGAAAGAAAACGGGTGTCCGCAACATCATAGAAACTTTCAAAAAACTCAAATGGCAATGTTGCAAGAATGAAAGACAACCGATGGACATCACATCTCTCAACATGGATCCCCAGAGATCACATAAGAAACCGAGGCCGATAGAACACAAGATGGAGAGATGAACTAGACAAATTCAGGAAATACTGCCTACGCGACGCCCATGATAGAGAATTGTGGCGAATCCTGGGGAAGGTGCTATGTCCAACGACGGACGTTAAAAGACTGATGATGATGATGATGATGTATCCAGGTGAGATTTCTTTACAAACAATATGAAAAACACAAATTGGGAAAATAGGTATCTATTCATGGATGCTTCGTCAGGAGTGAACCCCCACATTATCTGCGAGATGGAGAAACGAAGAGAAAAACGAAGAGAACTGGAGTTTCTCTGTCTTGAGAATGGACAGGGTCGGAATGTTTTTGAGGTTGTCTGTGGATGGAAAGCTGGATTTTGTTGGGGGTGAAGGTGATGTGTCTGTCTTTGTGCTGTCTATGTTGGATGGGGGTGGACAAGAATGTGGTTAGTGTTGGTTCTTCTTGATTTTCTGTGTGAGGGGAATCCATGTCCTATGTGTGCGTGGGTGTGTGGTGCGCACGCGTGCACATGTGTGTGTGTGCGTGTGTGTGTGAGTTATATCTACATTTATACGTCGAATGGTGTTTCGCATACACGTACGATCATACAAATACATCGGAAAGCAAGGCACAGATAAATACAATCACATAGCAATATGTCTGCGTAACATGCACTCCTATAAATAGTGTGCAGCCAGATAAAAGTATATATCCAGTTGGCGTGTGGTTTGTATGCGTATAGCTAGGCTCAGATCAGATGTGATATCCATTCGATACAAAAAAAATCACCATTGACGTCTTCTCATTTCCCCTTTAATAATGTTCATATCTGTTCACATCTGTCTATCTATATCCATATATCTATTGGATAGTTAAATTAAGGTACTCTAATTGCCAGCGTTGTCACCTCCTGCCACTTCTGTCCGACTGAGGGCCCAGGTGTTTGAGTGATCAGCATTGGAGTGAAATCAAGTGATCTCGATCAGGTGAATCAAGTCGTTGTGAGTGACACATAGATAGGACAGGAGTTACGGTTCAAGTAAAAAGAAGTTTTCTATTACAGTATCGACTGGATACAGTTACGTTCACGAGAACTAAACGGCGTCCAATCTACACCGAGACGATTTCATTACAACCTTTCTCACATTTTATCGATCTATCTATCTATCTATCTATCTATCTATCTATCTCAGTCTAAAGCCGATGCCTAGAAGTGAATTTGTGCAATTGCCAATTTACTTCCCTTATATCGAGAGGAGGGCATTAAATGTGCCTCCGCATATACCAATTGGCTATCGAGTCATATCGAGGATCTGGGCACGATTTTACTCAGCATCCTTTAACCGACGCTTTTCTCTACTTGACTGTCTTCTGTTCAGGCTACTCCAGACGTTCAAGTGATTCATGTCGCGTTTTATAACATCGCACGAAGGAGATTTGTTTACGTAAAACAAGATATATCACTATGGTAAATGTCCAAATTCTTGAGTATTTTTCAAGGATTACACCTTTTTTTTAGAAGGGATTGGGTATAAGATTGTCAGAAAATTTCTCAGATGAGAATCACGCTAGCTCTTCTTGCCCAGGAATCGCAGATTTTGCTGAAACATACATCATTTTAAAACACACAGCTATGCCTTGACGGGGACACTGTCATTGTGTTTGCCCCTCTAGCGCTACGTGTCCGTTGTCGAATTTTCATGAATTGCGTTACATTATTTTGAAAATCTATTTGAAATGATCTCCCGTTATTACATGGTGAACGTATCATTTGGCCTAGATAGAGTGGATGGAATAAATAATCAAACATACAATCCAGTGAATGAATGAGCAGTTAGGTAAAACGCTCTCGCAAAACTATTTCACCGCGTAGATGGTAAAAACAGGACACCTATTGTCAACCTTGGCACGAATCTGTTGATATTTAATTGGAGATGAAGAAACGAAAATTCTCACTTCCTATATATGTATCTATATTTATTAAGGTTAGATTCGCTAGTATGAGGCAAAATTGAGGTGAAATAAATAAGTGAGATTGTGTTGCGCCAATCTCCAAATGGGGAGCCTGTTATGTACTTTAAAATCATCATTCAAAATCTTGGGTTTCCCCTGATCTCAGAAATGCAGTGACTGGTATGGGATGCTCTCTCTCTCTCTTTCTCTCTCTCTCTCTCTCTCTCTCTCTCTCTCTCTCTATATATATATATATATATATATATATATATATATATATATATATATATATATATATATTACTTCGAGGTTGCACGAATTTCAAAATGATATTACGCAATTTATAATTATTTCTGCCGAGTCACATATCCATTTCTTAACAATAACAGATAGAGACAATGAATGAACCAAAAAAATGAGATTTTGGAGTGAAAGTTGTTATTTGGGCTTTTGCATTACCAGTAGCAATCTAGCTCAATGGTAAGAGCAACGCTATGCTGGAGCAGCTTCCCTATCGGTTTAATCCCCACAGCAGCCTCATTTTCTTCCATTGTTTATTCTATTTACGCTGTCTACGCCGAATGATACATTCACCGTGTAATAACAGGAGATCATTCCAAATAGAGTTTCAAAATAATATAATGCAATTTATAATTATTTCTGTCGAATCATTTATACATTTCTTATAATATATATATATATATATATATATATATATATATATATATATATATATATATATATATATATATATATTTGCATCGCCAACGAAGATTGTAGAAGGGTTTCCACTGACAGTCTGACGATAGACGGCAGGAGTTGTGCGCAGAATAATCGTCCAGTTTGCACGATGATGTTTTAAGAATAAGTGCGACTTGCGAGGCCAACAGTACCCTTTATACCAATGGTTTGCGTCCTATGGTCCATCGAAGTGAGCCCAATAGGAGCAAGGCTCCTAGGCCGTAGGTTTGACAGGAGTAATATATATATATATATATATATATATATATATATATATATATATAAGATCAGGTAAAACCCAAGATTTTGAATGATGTTTTTCAAGTACATAACAGGCTCCCCGCTTGGAGATAGTTGCAACAATATCTCCCTTATTTCTTTCTCCTCAATTTCACCTTGTTATAGCGAATATAACCTTAATAAATACATAGGAGGAGAGAATTTCCGTTTCTTCATTTTCAGTTAAATATTGACAGATTCGTGTCAAGGTTGACAATAAGTGTACTGTTTTTTTCCTGTCTACGCAGTAAAATCGTTTTGTGAGAGCGTTTTACCCAAGTGCTCATCCATCTACTGCATTATTTAACCATTTTCGCATGCCAGTGGCAAGGCGTTCTTGCGAAGATATTTGCCGATGGGACAAAGAGGAGGGATATGGATTCATATTTTTCCGAGGGGCATTAGCACTAAGTGAACGCAAGCAGCCTCAACCGAAATCAGAATTAGGTTCGTTGATTTCGTGATGATAACCATTACATGATATGAATCATAACATACAAAATGGAAATTATTTGTGTTTGCTTATCATTCTAAATAAGTTGTATTAAGATTATTCATAAGATTTAGAAGAAAAAAATGTCTGATTATATGCTATAATAAAGCTCGAACGTTGTTGAATTTGAAGTTCTTCGACCCAGTTCCAGACCGCCGGTAGTTTTATACACATTCAGTTGAACAAGTCGGTTTATGAACCTTTACATTGGGGGTTCAAACTGCGGTTTGAAACCGAATGGAAGATCTTTAGAGACAGATCCACAAACCGATGGTGGCAAATTCAAAACTTGCCGGATCATGGGAGTTGCAGCGTCACTGAGCACCGGATCATAGAGGTACAACCTGTTGTCGCTGAAATTCTGCACCTGTTTATAAGTTAATACAAAATGATTTCCTGGTGAGTCAAAATACCCCACCCCTTGATCATAAAGGGCAGAATGTGACGCGTGTAGACTAAACAGGATGAAAGTCATATTTTATTTTATTTTTTGTGTCCATGAGCATCTCTCTCTCTCTCTCTCTCTCTCTCTCTCTCTCTCTCTCTCTCTCTCTCTCTCTCTCTCTCTCTCTCTCATACACACACACCCATCTCCAGTCGGCACAAACAAGATCCGAAAACGAGAAGCCTGGCCAATGAACCCAACTAGATATATAATAGTTCGCAACGTGGGTAAAATAAGACTTCCTGTGCCTATCATGATAGTGTTGGAGCCATGGTAAATAGAAGAGAAGGAAGGAGAGGAGATAAAAGAGAGAGAGACAGACAGACAGAGAGACGGAGAGAGAGAAAGAAAGGGAGAAGAGAAAATCGGGAAAGAGGAAGATGGTGTTCACGTCTAATTCGATTGTTCTTGCCCTTTGTAAACCCTGAGCATCAGACTTTGTCACCTGGGCAATAGTGTCAATTACAGCAGTGTTGCTCTAAGAGTAGTACTCAGTTCGTTTTCATATCCTTAATGATGTTAGACTACTCCTGGATGATGCTCTTGGCCAATTTATTGTTTAAAAAATGAACAGAGATTTTTTAAAATTTGGTAATTTTTAATGCATTCATTATATCTTTCCAATATAAATTCTCTTTGGTCAATGTCGTATTGTTTTAGAGATGAATATAATTTTTTCCAATTTTTAAAAACTTTTTATGTATTAATTATATTTTTCCAACATAAATTAGCATTACTATAGCCATAAAAGTACGAATAATGATTTGGCATACGTAAGCTACCTGTCCCCGACTCATTGGAAAAAATCTTGCTGGTCGACGAGAAAAGATAATGCTTTCTTACTGAAGCATGTGATTCTTCTTTCTTTATCCACAAAACTTTGCTTGGTCTGGTACTAAGCCACAGGCTGCTCACAGTACCAGGAGTTCCCAAGTGGTCACTCAACGAATACTCATTACTCTATTCACAAAGTTTGCTTAGTATGACACAAGGCCACGGGCCGCTTACAGTATTTGGTGTTTCAAATAATGTTCATCTATTTATCAAATAGTCTATTTATAAAGCTTTGCTTTGTAAAGCACAAAGCCTCGAGTATCTTATAGTACCCAGTGTTACCCAATTACCGAGCATGTAGAGGAGATAATCACGCAAGAATCTGCTCCAGTATTTCCTGACTTTTTCTATAGCCTATTATCGATTCTCACACGAAATTTTATTGAAATTCATTCGGAACTTTGAGAGATATCGTATGGACAGGCAGAAAAAACAGCCAGTACTATATAAAAACGCTCCGATTTGAAATGTTGATATCATTGATATTCGTCCGTCTGTCTACACGATATCTCCAAAAGTTCCAAATCATCTCCTCAATCTCTTTCTTAACTGTCCGGACCCACATAATATCTTCAAAAGTTCACTTTCTGTCCTCGTGGAATCTTTGAAGGTATTTCAGTGAAAGGTGGACTACGGAAGGTGATTATATTTTGAAGCGGATCTATCGACATTTATTTCCCTCGTGCCATAGATACCAGCAGAAACAGGTTTCATTTTAAAACAACGGTTTATAACATTTGATCGTAAATAACTCATAATTAATTGCTCTGGGGCATATGGTTCCTTTGTATACTCTTCTCAACGTGAAATTTTTTTTTCCAACGATGTACCGTATGCCCATACTTGATAAAGTTTCTTTCTTTTTTTTTTTACTCGGAAAACACAGTGAAAATCCGCCATTATGAAGAATGGTGCTAAAAAGATTTTTACCACTGATCTGGAATGCCTATCCAAGTTGTTGACGTTCACTGGGGGTCCCTCTAGCATGTCCAATTGGTTTCATTAGTCAACTCAAAAATTACCGTGGCACTCTATTACAGCGCCAGGTTGATATACGCTAGCACCTACTCTGGTTGAATGAATAAAGGATTCCCAGAAAACAATTGGATACAATAGACACCAGAAGACGGACAAAAGGTTGTGACTATAAAAACCAAAATGAGGAATAAGGGCCAACCCGTCCATTTGGCGAACCTAGGCGATCATAGTCAAAGGGTGTGAAGATCCGAGGAGCACACTCCTAAATGAAAATGATAGTCGTTAGAATACAAGAGGTGCTTTTCAAGTCCTGTCTAGGTCAAATGAAACTCCTGTGCTCATTCTAAATCTCACCTAAGGCGCATGAAACCCTTGCGTGAGCCCTATGGGAATAGATTAGATTATGATAATTGAAATATCAATAAAAGCAATAATAATCGAAGCATTAACAGAATCTGCAATATTTTTATTTGGTCATCTTATATCTATAAACTGAGGATAAGGGATACTTTCATGCCAAGATTCATACAATTGATTGAATTAATTAATGACCGTTTTGTCTCTACGGGCAATGGAACGAGACTGGAGTGTCCCCGCATGCCTAGGGAAGCGTATGAAGATTCTGGGATTCCAGGTCGTCAGAACCCCCCTCGCGTCCTCGTTATTAATGTCCATAGAGAAGCAGGGAGTGATACGTTTGGCATCAGCCTGGCTGCAGAAACTACCAGAGGGGGTCTAATTGGATGTCAAACCGCCTCAAGGGGGCCTCATTTGCAGGTTTTATCATCTTCTCGGGACTTAGAGAGCCTTATCTGCTTGTGATCTCATTACTGGTGTTAGCGTAATAATACAAAAAGTCTACCCTCACTTTTTTTGTATTGGCACATGGTCTTGTTCATGAATAAACACTGAAAGTCAGGGTCTCTCTTATGCACATGGGGACACATTCAGTTTATAATCTGCCCTGCTGTTCTATAGTTGGGGATGAATTCATGCCTCTCTCGAGGTCTTTAGTCTGGAGTGAATATAAACTGTTTCAACTCGGGTCGCCTATTACTTATACGAGATCAGCTGGATCAATCTACTGTATGACTGTACATACATGTATAATTGAACATACGCTAATACATATGGTTATTTACCATTTTTATTTACCAAGCTGAGCTTTGCCTAAGGTCGAAGTAGTGGAACACTCAGTGAGGACCGAATTCACTACACTGCAAAGAATTGGCTCGCAGGACTTGCCTGCTAACCATTGCGCTACGGGAAGCGCCCTGAATCTGCGTTTACACATATTAGTTATACGCACGCACATATACGCTAGTGTCCTTCTGCATAAATATTTTTTTTTTATTACTGCCTCCCAATCCTGTTTTCCCAGCATTCCCTCCGCTCTGATCCCCCAGTCTTCCATCGAGCAGGCTCAGCCTGGTGAGTTTCGTACGTATTTTTATCAGAAAAAAATATTCTCCTGCTGGGAAACACTTGCGGTTCTTTTCCCCACGACAAGAATGCCTCGAACGTCATCCTTCTGCTGCGAGATTTGTTACACTCCCACTCAACTTCTCCCCTCTCTCTCTCTCTAACAGAATATCACACACACACACACACACACACACACACACACACACACATATATATATATATATATATATATATATATATATATATATATATATATATATATATTAAGCTCTTTGAGCCTCTTTTTCTCTGTTCATCTTGCTATTTCTAAATCCTCTCTCCATCTCTCACTCTTACTCCCTTTCTTTCTTTGGTTCTTTTTCTGACTGTTATGCATAGATTTCCAACCACGACCAACATTTCTCTTTCTTTCTTTATTTCTTTGCCTCTGTCTGTCTGTCTGTCTGTCTCTCTCTCTCTCTCTCTGTCTCAATCTTCTAGCTTTCTCTCACTCCCCTGTCCCCCTTCTTTGGTTCTTCCTCTGCCTTTATTTTGTCCGGCAGCTCCCCTCTCTCTCTTCAAATTTTCTCGATTTGTTTCACTATCTTCTTCTCTTTGGTTCTCTTTCTACTTGTCTGTTGTATGCCAGCTTCCCCCTTACGTCTCTCTCTCTCTCTCTCTCTCTCTCTCTCTCTCTCTCTCTCTCTCTCTCTCTCTCTCTCTCTCTCTCTCTCTCTCTCTCTCTCTATTTATATATATACGTGAACAATTGGGAATGAGACAGACTCAGGGGTAGAAATCTATGGAAACTCTATTTGCTAATTAATTCATAAATGAATTAATTAGTACGCTATACATTTGGGGGGGGGGTATTCCCATCTTCAGTAGCATATGTGTACCTTTCAGTGGTTAAAAGGTTTACATAAATGTATATATGGAGTAGTGGATTCGCTACACATTCATGTTTCTACCCAGTTTGGGCTTCTTTAGGCGAATGATTCGATTTACTTTAGATCCCTATTCAGGACGGTTTTACTCTTTTCTAGGGTGTAGGATCTTCCTCTTATTCTATTCATATATTTTTTCTTTTCTTTTGATTTTGTTCTTTTCCTCGCACCACCCTCCAACCTACAAGTAAAAACCAACTTAAGGAAAATATTCCTCCAATTGATAGAAAAACATTTCTCCATGAGCAACCCATTGAGTAAATTATTCGACAAGAACTAATTGAAAATTAGCTATAGTTGTACGGATAATTTTATTAAGTTCATAACAAAACATAACAATAAATTAGAAATAATACTAATGGAAAAGGCGTAAATAAATGCGACTGTTCCAACAGAAATGGATGCCCTTTCCAAAAAATGTCTAAAATCGAATATTATATACCAGGCTGAACTATCAACCCAAAAGAAACCCTTAGGAGTGAAATATTATGTAGGACTATCCAAAACAGCCTTTGAATTAAGATTAGCCAACCATATATCATCATTTACAAACGAAAAATATAAAAATTACTGTCTATATATTGTTGGATACAAACCGATAGCAACCTCAAATCGACAGTAAAATGGAAAATATCAAAACAAACACACATGCCTGAACATTGAAACCCCATGTTACCTATGCATAAATGAGAATTTCGAATTCTGCAGTTTCGCCAATGGTGCAAAAAAAAAAAAACGAAAAAAAACAAGAAGCAGAATTATTGAATTGAAAAATGAAGTAGCGTTTAAGTGCCGCTCAAAATTTCTATTAAAAATCATTATTTAAAAGCCTAGACGGGGAGAATAGAGGAATCAAAGTAGACGGTGAATATCTAAGCAACTTAAGATTTACAGACATCGTCCTCTTCGCAAAAAACCTACACAATCGCCAACTAATGCTAGATAAATTAAGCGAAGAAAGCAAAAACATGAACTTCAATATAAACGAAAGTCATGTGCAAGAATCACATTGAGAATAAGGACATAACTGTCAAAATCGAAGATGCAAAGCTGGAGAAAGTAGACAACTACATCTACCTAGGACAACGAATCTCTATGAAACCCTCAAAGGAAGAAGAAATCAAGCAAAAAAATCACCCCAGGATGGTAAGCCTTTGGCAGAGCAAGTTAAACCTTCAAAAACAAGACAATCCCAATAATTCTAAAAAGAAGAGTACACAACCAATGCATTCTCCCAATAGTCACTTACGGAGCTGAAACATGGAACCTAACAAAGAGACAGGCCTGCAAACTGAGAAACATGCAACGTGCACATTAGAGAATCATACTCAACCTCACATGGCGAGATCACAAGACAGCACAATATATCAGGAAGAAAACGGGAGTCCAAGACATCACAGAATCTATCAGAAAACTTAAATGGCAATGGGCTGGTCATGTTGCAAGAATAGCAGACAACCGATGGACATTACGACTCATGGATCCTAAGAGATCACATGCGAAACCGAGGCCGACAGAATACAAGATAGAGAGATGAACTAGACAAATTTAGGAAATACTGCTTCTGCGAAGAAAAATATGGTGGATCCTGGGGAAGATCTATGTCCAACGACGGACGTTAAAAGACTGATGATGATAATGATGATGGTGATGATTTAACACCTTATATGCTGATATACAAAACACTAACCATCATAGTTATCTTATTCCCCTCGTTATTATTAACAGTAGAAGTAGCAGCATCACTACTACTACTACTATTATTATTATTATTATTATTATTATTATTATTATTATTATTATTATTATTATTTTTTTTTTTTTTTTTTTTATTTTTTTTTTTTTATACCTCTAACCACCTTAGGAACAAGCCAATCACCTTTTCTAAATTATCTTAGATATCTAGAAACAGACCAAATATAGGATAATTAAACTAGTAACTAAGGTCATGTAAAAGTGGACCCTAACACCCGGAACCAGAATTGAGTGAAAATAAAATAGTTTCAGAGAGGAAACATATCACAAAGAGTTGGTGCTTCAGCAACATACTGATAAGAAAAATGCCTTCAGTATCTCTGGCTAATTTATAATCTATAACCATCAGCAAGCAAAGTATCTCCACTATAAAAAACAGGAAATAATATAGCAACCACTAAATAAAGATGAAAAAAAAGAAAAGATATATAGATGGAAAAAGAGGAAGATCCCAAACTCAAAAAAATACCTGCTCCCCAAAAAATCGTCCTAAATAGGGATCTGAAATAAGTCGAATCATTCTCCTAAAGAAGCCCAAAACATAAACGTATAGCGAATCCTTCACTTCGTCATATTTTAAGCTCTACACTAACTCAACATAATATTCAATGTTGAATGTATTGAGCATTTTATGAAATAAACCCACCATACTTCGGATATTGTATTATATTCCTGATTTGTACTGGGTATATATCTATTGCTCCAAGTTCTTAATTTCAGTGACTTTTCATCGGGGGGAGGGGTTGATAAGTCCAAGAGTTAGGTTTGATCTTCTGTTGACCATGAGAGCTCTAGTACAGTACTCTTAGCTGCTTAATTCCCGGGGTCAGAATAAGCTGAGGGTTGAAAAACAGTCACAGTTTGATAAGCGGGGGAGGGCTATACCAAGCGAGGTGGTGGAAAATTTGTCACAACTTAAGCATGGGTGGGAAATGAGCTGGGGTAGGAAACTATAGCCACTGACACAATCTAGTAGGATTTGAACAAAGTCGTATGAGAAAGATTTGGTGTAAAGTGGGCCCACAGGAAGTAAAAACGTTCAGTATTGACAGGAACAAGAAAACCATTTGTTCTCGAAGAAAAATTGAACTGAATTGTCTTTATGTCGTACAACATTTTAAAATCGCTGAAAATAGCAGATATGAATAAATTTGATTAACCAAGACCCACCCCACGCTTTGTTTAATAGTTGTCTTTAGATGAGAAACTTTCAACAAATCTGTAGTAATCTCCCCTCCCTCACCTCCCAACTATTAGGGAAGAGAGGATAGAGATTGACTTTCGAAAATTAATTTGCGGGTGGTAAGGAGTTCTAATAAGAGCGGAGGATGGGTCGGAAATTTTTTCCAAAATTAATGAACGAAGTGGGGTCGCAATTAGCTACCTAAGATTACTTCTTTGATTAGTGAAAGATTCATCCAATGGTGAATATAAAGAATTATTTGGGTGAGGGGTTGAATGAAACTAAAGGGTTGAATGGAGGGTGAATAAAACATGGAGGGTGAATCTCTTAATTTACACAAATATTCATTTTCTTTACTTGAAAAGGTATTGCCATCAAAGAGCTTAAGACGCTCTCATTGCTTTTTAATGACAGTGGTGCTGGAAATTTGATATATCTTTTCGTCTTTACCTACGTTTTTTGTTTCAAAGTTTCCTAAATATATTAAACTATATGCATGATAATCCTTGCTTTTTTTTTTAACTGAAAAAAAACTTTAGCTATAAAATGGCCAATTTGGCAGTATATCTAATTCTATTTAACTAAAATAATTAAAATGGCTGACATGAACCATTATACCAAATCTTTGAATTTCATGATAACTTTGATAGCCTATCAACATGTTGCTTTGAACCATAAACACTACTCAATCTTTTTGTTATATAATTTTAGCAAAATTGACTTAAATTACGTTATTTCTTCTTTAACTTCAAAAAGATATTTTTGGTATACTGTTGTTTCAATTAATTTCTGAGGCGCATCCATGTATTTGCTACATTCCTATATTGCTGTAATTACCGGAAGTAGCTATTTTTAAAGCTAAATTTTTTCAGTCCCAAATGAGCAAAGATTTCCATAAATATTTTTGGGAAACCAGTCAAGATGATAAAAAAAATGAATTCCGTAAAAAATTATACACAATGTAGAAGATGGGAATTATCAAAAACATAAGTAAATTTTATCGTGGGCGAATGAAATTTCGTTACAAAGACATTAAAAAGAAATGAATGACACTAAAATTGTTCAAGCAACATTTGATCATTACCAGTATTAGCCCCAGGGACTGTGAGGGACACATCACACACGGCGAGGTTGAACTCTGAATTTGGAGAGATCCCAACTATGATAAAACCTTAGAAGCAGACCAGTCTGAAGACAAAGAAGTTCTATTCCCTGAGAGATTCGCTTCACTAATAATGATTAAGAAAGTGGGAAAAGGTTAATAAAATGTTTGTTCTTTGCAGACCTTCTAAGTCTCACGCATTTTGCGTGAGACACACACATTTTGATACATTCTTATGCTCACGCGCATGAAAGGGAAATTCTCATGCATTTTATAAAAAGTGTCAAATTCATTAAATTATTTATTATCGCATTATTTTAAAAGATCACGTACAAAACCTTCCAAAAAAGGTTTCAATAGAACTCCAGAAATACTTAATTTCACTAGCTGACACGCCCTGAAACTCAATTTTAGCCAATTTGATACAGAATATTGAAAATTTTCTGGACTCCCTAGAATCCCCACTCATAGGGAGGGATATATGGTGGGGGTCACACGATTCTCACTCATTCTTGACATTGGAATTTGACAGGAATGACCTTGACTAAATGAAAATGCAACATTTTGTTATATTTTAAAACCAGCGTTCTTCTTCATTCCGACTTGCTCTTGGTGTAGCAAAGTCCGTCTTCGTGACAGTGTCTCATCTCGTCAGACGGTTTCAACCGACTTCACCGAAAGACTTCATCAGATCTTAAAGAAGACAGCGTGGGTGGAGAAGGTGAATGGTAAGGCGAGACCAAGCTGGCGACAGAGTGGGGACATCGTCATACAGTAGATTTAGGAAATATAATACAACTTAGAAACTGCCATAGGAACAGAAACATGCAACGAATTCCCAGCTCCACTGCCATTAAAAACAATAACAGTTCGCTAACTACTCGGTAATTCCTCATTTCTGTATAGATTATAAGTTATTGGCCCAAGCTAAGTTAAATCGTTAGCAACGACAATTGGTGCAGATCTAAAGGTATAAAAAGTGTATATCTTTCAATTGTTGTCGTGATGTTGTTGATGGAAGACTTTTTTCTCGGGCTTATCTGACTGTGAACTCATGCCATTGCTCGAAAAAAAAAAGCAACGTAGATATTTAAGTAAATTAAGTTGTTCATTGTTCGCATTTCATTCACCCCTCGCTCACGTCTCTAGTTTTATTCACTTCCAAAATAATTTCCTTCACCCGTGGATAAATTATTCACCAGTTGAAGATACACTGCTCTATGCGTCTTTCTCTTGAAGTTCTGTCTTTTTTTTTTCTTTTCTTTTTCTCACTTAGCTGCTCCTTTCTCGAGCTTATTAACTCTGACACTCCCTTCTTTGCATCTACGTGATAACTAGTCCTTCACTTTCTCCATTTATATACTCTTCTTTGTAAATGTGCGTCTCCCCCCCCCCCTCTCTCTCTCTCTCGTCTGTTTACCCTTCTTGTATTTCCCTCTTTTTTTGTCAGAGAGTCTTTTCTATAATAATTGTGCCCATCTCTCTACTATCTTTGACATTCTTTCCTTGTCCGACACACACACACACTCCATCCCTCTCTGTCTTCGTCTCCTTTTTTTACTTCACCGGACAGGTTAAGATAACTCTTTTTTTCTCTCTTTCTAACCCCCAGCTTCACTTTCCACCATGGGTTGCTCAACAGGACTTACGTGTGATAATTTTTCACTTATAATTACGAATTTCAAATATCACACTCACACACATATAATATATATCCCTGGAACAGATCCATGGTCCTTTTCAGCAGAAACGTGCAAGGTTTTTATATATATATATATATATATATATATATATATATATATATATATATATATATATATATATATATATATAGAGAGAGAGAGAGAGAGAGAGAGAGAGAGAGAGAGATACAGCGGAGGTAATTAGGAGAGTTTCGATTCTCCATATTTTGACTATTACCTTAATTCATGAAAAAAAAAAAAATATCAACCGAAAAAATCCTGGAATCGACCAAAGATTAGATCAATTATCCCCCAGTCTATGGCCCACTCTTCCGCAAAACGCCATTGGAATTCATTGAGCTTCCGGGGGTATCGTCCAGGGTAGGACAAAAAAAGAGAAAAAATGCGTCCCTCGGACCCACGCAACTATTTTCATAGTCGTTAAGCAAAAACTTGCGCTCGGAGGATCAGTCAATCAGGACACAAAACCACAAAACCGAACATTCTAAAACAGTGTAGTACGTTCCATGAATTCTGATTGGCCAGTCATTTTCTCTTGGTAAGTGCCGACTATTCTGGATAGAAAAGTGAACGCTTCCAACCAGAGTATCCTTTTTTTTTTTTTTTTTTTGTTACCAAGGGTTAACAAAATTCTGGGAGTCTGCCTGTCCGCCTATCTTTTTCCTTTATTAACGAAGATTGTGTGTATACATGCGTAACAATGACAAATAAATTTATACCGTATACATTACTCTTAAGGGATGTAAGAATGGGCCTCAAGTCATTCAAATTGTCATTACGCCAATCATGACTGTCATTCCTTTACAATCAGCTACTTCTCTCTCTCTCTCTCTCTCTCTCTCTCTCTCTCTCTCTCTCTCTCTCTCTCTCTCTCTCTCTCTCTCTCTCATTCACTCACTCGCAAGAATTGACATTTCACAACAAAGGGAAGAAGTTCAAAGAGTGTTGGGACATTTACAAAATCATGCCCATTGCCTGTTGTGGTTCACGAAGATTTTCTGACAGTATGACATGATGACTAGAGGTTATCAAGTGTGAGTTTTTAAATCATCTATAGTGCGTCTTTAACAGCAATTCCCAACCTGGGGTCTGCAGGATTTGTGGGAGGCCAGAAAGATAATAGCCTGTTGAGTTGGTACACCTTTCAAAAGCCGTGGGTCTCGGTAATGAAAAAGTTGGGAACCACTGGTCTATGGCATACCTTACAATAATGGGACGGGGATCTGTATTTAGACGGAAGTAAAATTCATTTTCCTCAATACTTTTTAAATCCAGCTTAACGTTTAGTTCGGAGAAGCCAGTTAATTATAATCAAAGATAATGTTATCAAACGTTTATTGTTATCAAAATCAATCGCTTTATTATTATTTAAATGACCCTGTCCCAAAGTGACCACCATAAAAATCCGAATATTGAAAGACCTGCGATTTTATTCATAAGGTTAAATTGTTACTAATCAGGACCATACACAAACTCGTTGGTCTAAAACAGGCATGAGCAACTTTTTTGATCCAAAAGGCCACAGAAGACATTTTTCATCTTTATTCACGCCACACATTCACCTTAAAAGTGTCTATCGTACACAAACCGTACTTAATTTCTATTTCAAACAATCATATGAATTACAATTATTATATTATTGATTTGTGTAGCTAAAACAATAGTAATTTTACCATATGAATTATAAAATTAACTCTCTGAAAAAAAAAACATATTAGACTCGCCTTCACAGTCGATAATTGAACAATCGGAAAATTCTACCAAAGAATAAATATGGCCAGAATAAATTCTATTTATGATATCAGAGGCGTTTTCAACTGGAAACATCTGAAATAGAGCGAATAAAACATCTAAAAACGTCTAGATCCAAGGTACTCCACATATCATTGATAAACCTATCAGAATAAGTCAAAAAAGGGTTGAATAGGCTTCTTTTTTTTAAGAATGAAAAAAAAAAGGATTATAGAAGGTGTGTAGTGGAGCACTGATACCAATTCTCAAGTGTGTAGACAAAACGCTATATCCAGGAGCGCTGGAACAAACTAACAAACACACACGCATATAAAAAAAAAAAGGATAGAACCTCTTGCCATCTTTGATGGCTATGGTTGTTCAACTTTCTGAGAAAAAGATAAATGAATGCTTAGATTGGTTGCGAGCCACAAAAAAAATGTTATCAAATTTGGATAGCCTAGGATAGCCCACATGAAATTTTTTAAATTTGGTAAAAATGTCTCTTCTTCGAGCTGTACATCAAAAACTTATTAAGTTTTAAACTCAAGTATTTCTCTTTGAGCGCCTACCAAAGAAGTATGGATAGCAAGTTATTCTTGCTATTGAAGTGAATTTGCAAGTAACGAGACTTAGCTAAGCTAAGCAAAGTCTATTAATACAGAATGAAAAAGACATTAAAACAATTTCACTTTTTTTTTCATTTTGAATGGTTAAAAGCGAGCAAGACACACACCCGTAAATTGAGAACCATGCAACGTGCACATGAGAGAATAATGCTAGGCCTCACATGAAGAGACCACAAGACAGCACAGTACACCCGAAAAAAGACAAGAGTTAGGGACATCATAGAATCTATTAAAAATCTCAAATGGCGGTGGGCTGGCCATGTTGCAAGAATGGCAGACAATCGATGGACATCGTGACTCACGACATGGATCCCCCGAGACCACATGCGCAACTGAGGCCGACAAAATGTTAGATGGAGAGTCGAGCTAGACAAGTTCAGGAAGAACTGGCTCCGTGACGCCTATGATAGGGAAATGTGGCAAATCCTGGGGAAGGTCTATGTCCAACGACGGACGCTAAAAGACTACTGATGATGATGATGATGATGATGATGATGATGATGAAAAGCGAGGTGATAGCCTGAGAGCTGAAAAAGCATAATGTTGGGAAAGTGGTCCCGATCGTAAAGTTTCACACACTCGCTCACTTGAGGTTAAAATGATGAACAAACTGAAGCTATTTAACAATTTAAGTCACTCAAAGCAATAACAATATAGTTCATGTATTTAAGTCTATCTTCCAGTCATTAATTCTCTTATTTCTTTTTATTTGTTCACCGTTTTTAAGATTGTTTGATCGAGAGTTTGGAACTTTATAATTCTCATTCGGGACTGCCTCCCTGAATTCTGCGACTGGGAAAAGAACTTTCTCTGACTACAATGCGATGAAACAATGTTTTGCCAGTTAATCACAAACAGTAACACCATACGACTGCAATAGGTTCGATCCTCACTGGAAAATTGTGGCATTACGCTGAACTGAACTAAGTCTAGTGATTATTTCAAAATTACCTCATCTTAGGGCAATGGTTAGCAAGATAGTTTCGCAGGGGTGAGTTCAATCTTCACTGGATGTCCCATACGTCGTGGAATTGGGCCTAACTAAGCTAAGCTTACTAAATCACTGTTTGGTGTATGGTGTTGCAGCATCGTTTTCAAGTAAGCTAAGACTTTTCTTTTTTTGTTGTTTTTTCATATTAAAATAAGATGAAGCGTCTGTGTCCTTTTTTGCATGCATCAGCTGAGTGATTCTTGCTAGTTTCAATCTTGTCAAGACAGACCGCATGTCCACCAAAAGGATACCTCCACCTTAATCACACAGAGTGCACTCAATAACCTGCTGAATTCACAGGGAAATTCGTCCTAATGAAGAGTTTTCTACATTCTTCAGTCATACCGAGAATCGGACCTTTGGCGTGCGAAGTAGACGTTCTAACCATTATACTATCCGAGCTGACGCATTATTATGGAGTAATGGGTAAGTTCGATTTCATTGAAGACTCCATACTTGTGATCTTGGGTCGTACTGATACAGATCAATATTTTGATAGCGAGTCAGAACCTCACTAGGCGCCGTGCTGAGTCAAGCTGAGTACGTAACAAAAGAAAGAAATAGCTTGTTGGATTTTTCTAAAAATCGAATCTTTTTTTTTTTGATTTACTGGTTTCTACATTTCGTGAATACTTGAAAACGATTTCGAGAATTCGAAGTGTTTTTCGAACGATGGAAGTCTCACTTGTTCGTGTTGTTCATATAACGTTTCAGCCGATCCATTCTACGACCTTCTGTAGGTTTACTATCCGAACGTGATGTTTGTAAATAATTTTTTTTTCAATGGTAGCCACGGTATAACGTCGGATTCGGGTGATATATTTTCCTTTCCTTGTAAGGCATGGATTTCCATACCCTGTCTCAGTTCAGTAGCGGAAGTCACATCGGGTTGAACTCTGTACTTGTGCAAACAGTCGACGTGTTGGTTTTGGCTGCCTCTTTGGTTTTTCTCAGTTTCTAACAACATTCCATGTCTACGATCCGGACTTCTTCGCTGAGAATGTTTAACATGCGTATGAAAGCTACCTCCTGTGCTGCTAGGTGTCTCTGGTTTCAGTATATAAGGTGTCAATGAAGAGATAAATTTGAAAACAAATATTTGAAAATGATATAAGAAATCGATCCCTCGTCTAAAAATGATACAGGCACTGGCGATATGCATGCGTGTGTGTGAGAATGGCTTGGCTTCGCGAACGGAGATTTTTGGAAGGTTTTCCACGAGTGCAAGTACCCCTCCCCGGCCTATGAAGTTTTGAGGTGTGGGAAGTTTTGAGGTGTGGCGTGCGCACGGTCAACCCCATCCTTTACAACAAGTGTTTGCCAAGCGTGGGAGTTTGTCGCTCATTTTGTGGGGGATGTTCCGACTGTATAGCTGACATAGATAGTTAAACCACGGGACGTGGACATTCCGTGGAGCAGTTGACCGAGCTGGCTATAGAGGCCTACTGCCTCCCCTCACTCCCACAGGAGAGTAACCCGGCAGGATAGCAGCCTGTGCATATTGGAGCCCAGGTCTGGGTTACACCCGTGGGAGAAAATCCGTTTACTTATCAAGTCTTATACTCCCTCTTCCTGCCCACCAATTTAAAGCCAATGACAATCTCATACAGTCCTAGCCTACTCCTCCTCCCCCTCCTCCTTTGAAAAAGAGAAATTGAATATTGGATTGTGATGAAAACAGCAGCAACAACAACAACAGCAATAACAATAATAATAATAATAATAATAATAATAATAATAATAATAATAATAATAATAATAATAATAATTTGAACCATCAAAACCAACCGCCCAGACATAATAACTTAAGACGGGAAGGAATAGGGACGCCTATCAATAGATATGATCATTCCATCAGACAAAAACGTATCTGTAAAAGTGCTTGATGAATCGTCTTAGTACACAGAACTGGAAATTGAGATCACAAAAATGTGGCTAGTTGAGACTGAAACAGTACCTGTTGTTATAAGAGCCATCGGGGTCATGAAAAGGTGTCGACAAATATCTAGGTAGAATATCAGGAAACCCAAGCATCTATGAGATACAGAAAATTACCCTCGCAGGCCCCGCCCATATCTTTCGCAAATCACTATCCATGTAAATATTCTGTCTTTTACACAATTATGTACTGTTTCTTGTATATCCTCCTGTATTGACCCCTCCCCCCTTAGTTTAAAAAAAATGACTGCCCACCAAGTCATCTCATCGTTGCCTGTCCTAAGTTTCTAGCTGAAACTTGGGGTGCAATGATATCATCATCATCATCAGTCTTTTAACGTCCGTCGTTGGACATAGACCTTCCCCAGGATTCGCCACAATTCTCGATCATGGGCATCGCGAAGCCAGTATTTCCTTAATCTGTCTAGTTCATCTCTCCATCTTGTGTTCTGTCGACCTCGGTTTTGCATGTGATCTCTGGGGATCCATGTTGTGAGATGTGATGTCCATCGGTTGTCTTTCATTCTTGCAACGGTGGCCTGCCCATTGCCATTTGAGTTTTTTAAATAGTTTCTATGATGTCACGGACACCAGTTTTCTTCCTTATCTACTGTACTGTCTTGTGATCTCTCCATGTAAGGTTGAGCATGATTCTCTCATGCACACGTTGCATGCTTCTCAGTTTGCAGGTGTGTCTCTTGGTTAGGTTCCATGTTTCAGCTCCATAAGTGACTATTGGGAGAATGCATTGGTTGTATACTCTTCTTTTTAGAATTATTGGGATCATTTGGTTCAACCAGACATCCAAAGAGAAACACTTATATTATAATTATTATAATTATTATTATTATAATTATTATTATTATCATTATTATTATTATTATCATTATTATTATTATTATTATTATTATAAGAATGATGATGATGATGATGATGATGATGATGATGATGATGGCAGAAAAGCATTGAATAATGGTTAATACTTGATTAAGGTTACGCTATGATTAAGGTGACCCAGCTCCGTTGACACTTTCGGATATGTCTTCCGAAATTTATCATACGTGTGGCGTCAGTTGTGATTTTTTTTTCAAGCAAACCAGCCTCAGTTGAAATTTGTCATGATGGGTTGGCAAATGAAGACTGCCCGACTAAGCTAAGCGTATTTTCGATCATGTATCAAATTTTGTAATTGTAGGTTGGCAAATAAAGACTGTCCGATTAAGCTAAGCTCAGTTTCTACTATTTGTCAAATTTTGTCATCGTGGATCAGCAAATGTAGACTAAGGTAAGTTGAGTAAATATCAATTGAAATGTTGGTTTTTCAAGAATTTTCCTTCGTTTTCTTTTATCATTGTATCAAAATATTATTAGTGTTCCGAATAATAAACGAAAAGACCGACATGATGTTATTTAGATGATATGATAGGTAATTATTTCAACTCGGCTCTGTTTTTCTCTATTTTTATCTATATGCTTATATCTTAAGAAAGAGAGAGAAAGAAAGAGAGAGAAAGAAAGAGAGAGAAAGGGGAATTAATAAAGACAAAAATTCTCCCTTTTTTTCCCCCCTGTCCTCCTTACTAGTTGCTCTTACGTCTTTCCCAGCGCCTGGGGCAGATAGCCCAGGGCCCAGTTTTCAAGTCGTTTGAATCTTCTAGCATCTTCTTTCACAGCCTTTCCCACATAAATAAAAGGCTGCGCATGATAACGACCCCGGTGGCCTGGTTCTCACTCCTGCGTGATGAGGGCGCCAAGGAGGAAGATTGACACAGAGTTGGAGTAGGAGGGAGACTGAAGTAGGAGTGAGAAAAGAATTGGCGGATGGGGAAATAGAAGTGTGTTTCCCGCCATAATGTATCCACATCTTCGAGATTTTTTTTCACACCTTCATTTTTATCTACTTTTTCTTCTCTTTTCTTTTTTTTTTCTTAATTTTTTTCTTTTCTTTCTCATTAAATCTTTTTTTTTTTTTCTTAAATCTTTTCTTTTTTTTCTCAAGTCTCTTTTCTTCTCTTTTTTTTCACAAATCTTTTACTTTTCATTTCTTTTTCTAGAATCTTTTTTTCTTTTCTTTTCTTTTTCCCAAATCTTTTTTCTTATCTTTTCTTAAATCTTTCTTTCCTTTTCTTGAATCTTTTTTCTTAAATCTTTTTTCTTTACTTTTTCTCAAATCGTTTTTTCCCTTTTTAAAACTTTTCTCCTTTCTTTAGATCTTTTTTACAACTATTTTTTCTGATGTCTTTTTTCTTCTTCTCATCTTTTTTTTCTCTTCTCGCATCTTGTCTTGATTTTTTGGGGGGCGGGGGATTCAGACATATTCTCTTCTTTTTCTTCCCTGGCGGTCTTAATTATCTTACTTTGTTTCACCCATAAGACTCTCCTTCTTCTCCTTCTTCTTCTTCTTCTTCTTCTTGCGTCTTCCACTCTTCCGTAATTTTTTCTTTTCCTTTGTTTTTTCTATTCAACTGTTTTTCTTCCATCTTCAATTTCTGATTTCCTTCTTCATTCTCTCTGTTCCTTCCCTCTCTTCACCTTTCTTCCTTTTCATTCTTTCAGCTTGATTATTCTTTCTTTTTCTCTTTATATTTCCCCGACACCTCTCTTTTTTCCCTCACTTTTTCCCTCTCTTTTCTCTTCGATTTGACTTTTTCAGTTTTTTTCTCCTTTATTTTCTTTCTTTCTTTCTTTCTTTTTTCTTCTTCTTGTCTTAGTGTTGTGTTAGGGACCCTTATTACTGTTTCCAAAAAATCAATTAGTTATTTGCAAAACTTAGCTTAGATTGTCAAAAGCGCAGAGCCGAGGAGCACCAGTAAGGATCGAACTCATCACTCTGGTTAACTGATGCATGAGAATAGCTCGCACACCATAGTTCTCCAATTGGTGCCCGATATGTTTACCAAGTTTACCTTCGTCTGGCACAGGGCCAAAAGACCGGGACATTCCATGCAGATAAAAGTGCGCCTGGCCTAGGAGGAAGGTTTTCGCAGACCATGCGATAGTGTAATGAGTTCGATTCTCACGAGTATCCATCTACTCTGTCTTACAAAATTAGAGTTGTGGTGTAGTAAGTGGCGTGGTGCTTAAAAAAGAAGTGAGGGAACGCGGGGCCGTTTGTGGTAGCGAGTGTAGCAATCCGGTGAGCGTTGCAAGCTTCTACCGCCGAGTGGTTAGGGGGAGGCGAAACATTTTAGTGATACCAACTCTGATTTAACATATATATATATATATATATATATATATATATATATATATATATATATATATATATATATATATATATATGCAGCTCTCTCTCTCTCTCTCTATATATATATATATATATATATATATATATATATATATATATATATATAGAGAGAGAGAGAGAGAGAGAGAGAGAGAGAGAGAGCTGCAATGCAGTTTCGGTTAATTTGAGGGTACAGACAGATAAAAAGAATGAGAATTGTAGTAGTATATAGATGGGGAGGGAACGCCGTTCCCCCTCTCAAACTGAGTACGAGAACTCCGTCCCCGTGCGTTCCCACAGCGCTACACCACTGGGAGTAGCTGTTAATAAGCTAGTCGCGCAGACCATTACTACTACGGTTTGTTTAATCATGACTGGATGCCCCAGACGTGTGGCCTTGTGCCACACTAAGTTGCGATTTCTGAATGCCTATTCACCGACTCAAGTACGTCTTCTACTTCTATTTATTGAGATTCCGGTTTAATTGAAGAGATAAGACAAAAACGGGAGACATAAAAGAATAAAGGAGAGAGAAAAAAAAAAGAAGAGAGACGGAAAGATTATTTTTTCCTTTTTAATCTATTTTTATTCACAGGTGCACCATCGATTTTCCGGCAACATGTTCAGGCACCTTTTTAATCGGGACAAAATTAGAAACGGACCCTTCCGTTTAACTAATTTGGTCATACTAAAAACAGTCAATCAAAGTTGCTAACAAAACTGTTTTTAAACTGGTCTGGCTGGTTGTCTGGCTCTCTCTCTCTCTCTCTCTCTCTCTCTCTCTCTCTATATATATATATATATATATATATATATATATATATATATATATATATATATATATATATATATATATATATATATATATGTTTAACGCGTACAGGCCGCTCGAACAGAACTACAGTGCTGAACATTTCAGCATTTACTTCTTATTATGTCAAGGAAGAGTGTTCAGTTTATTTTGTACCCCCATCCCCTAAATAGGTTTTTAGAGGGAGGTCCAATTTACAATCAATGTTTAGGCTAAATTGTTCTCTTAGTTTTAGTCGGCCTGTTTTGTTTGTTTTGTTTTAGTTTTTTGAAAACTCGGACTTTTTTTAGAGATCACTCACTGTTCAACAAACACAAGAGAAGTACCTTATTCACCCCTTTAACCCCACTTTCTCAATTTTTAATTGATCACCCCGACACCACATGCTGCCAAAAGGCGTTGGCCACGTGCACAATTTTCGTTTAATTCAAGTATCTAACACTCCTAACGCTTTTAAGATACGTTAGTTATATATAATTACGTTACCTTTGTTAATCCGGGAAAATGGATAACCCTGCACTTTTTTTTAACCAAGGACGTTGGAAGATTGATGATGTACTTACTAGTATCTTCTTTTTTCGCCTTCTCCAATAAAAGAGTTACGCGCTTACAGCTATCCTGTTACAAATAAGATAAGAACGAAGATTTAAAAGATAACGTTGGTTATTCAAATTATGATAGCCTATAAATATGTTTCAAAGATTAGCCTCTATCCTTCAACAGGTTCGTTGCTGCGGACGAGATAACGAGATGACAGGGGAAGAAAAAGGGGAAAATGGGAGCCCAGTTTAAAATTAGCATTTAGTAATCATGTCCCTTGGCAAATATTACAGACAGAGGATATAGTTCATCACACGGAAAATTATATAAGTAAATTTCCTTATAATCTTCAAATTTACTTTCTGCTATCTACTTATATATATTAAACTGATTTTCTTGGTTCTTTGTCCGTAACTGTGTACTCCTCCACTTGAAGATAACGATTTTGCTGATGAATTTACATCCTAAGCACCATTTAAAACAATGGACTATTCCACTCTAAAGAGATTTTAGTTTCTTTTCTTTAAAAAACATTCAAATAGAATCCAAATACCGGTAGTGCACGCTCTCCGAAAGTTCACTGTTGTTTTGAAGTGAGCCAGTATAGAGGCAGCGCGTACCCTCTTTCTTTTCTTCACCCCAGTCTTTCGTACCTCCCATCACCACGACCTGCGATGACTCAGTATGACATACCATCTTTTTGGTCTGGGAATGCTTACAAATCGGCTGGTAAATGTAAATGGCTGGTAATTGCCTCCTCGCTCTCCGTTAGTTTAGGTTAGGAAAAGGTTCCATTGGAACGCTTTACTTTCGAATAGCGTGGAAACAAATGTATCCGTGAATTCCAAGTAATATATAAAAATCGTTCTCTTCTCTGTCTCCTTCCTCCCTCGAATGTATTTCTCACTCCTTCCCCTCCTTCTTTTGTCCCCCTTCCCAACATCTCTCTTCTCCTTCGGATTTTCTTGCTCCTTTACTTCGTTCTCCCTTTTCCTTTCTCTTCTTCCATCACTTTCTTCTCTTTCCCCTTTCTTTTCTCCCTCTCCTCTTTCTTCTTTCCCCTTCGTACTCTTTCTCTTTTCTCCTCACCCGCCCTCCACTCTAGCTTCATTCTCCTCAATACCCCTCCCCTTTCTTCATCCTTTGTTCTTTTTTTCTTTCTTCCTCTTCTTTTTCTCTTCCCTGTGATAAGAAATCGATGACCAAAACTGACACCTAAGCTATCAACATAGGTTTCTCTCAGTGTTTAAGCTGGTTTGGTTGTCAGGCTGACTATGTATATATATATATATATATATATATATATATATATATATATATATATATATATATATAATGTGTATTGTAAATAGTGAGACAGATACGGGAGTAAAGAGTTTAGAGGTAAGGTTTATTGATCCTTAGATGTAAATTGTCCAGACATGTTTCGGGATTCTTCCCATCTTCAGTGGTGTGTGCTGTGTGAGTATATATATATATATATATATATATGTATCACGCGTACAGGCCACACCAACAGCCAAACCTAAAGGGCTAAAAATTCAAACATTCTTTCTGTATTATAACTCAAAATAAATTTTGTTTACCCCTCTCCAAACTGGGTTTTTAGTGGGTGATTTAAAATGCAATATAGGCTTATGGTAAATTGATCACTTAGTTTGTGTCCTCCTGCTTTTTGGACATTCTGACTTTTTTTAGTGATCACTATTAAATAAAGATCACGAGAACTCATTCATTTATCGACCATTTTTCCAAATGCTTAAGTGATCACCCTCAACAGGACATTTTCCATAAAGATATGAACTATCATTCGCTATGGATGTCAAAATTGACAAAATCCTAGCAATTGGAAAATGGTGAGTTACGGTTGGTTCGAATGTTTGTTTACATTTAATACGTACGCAGTATTAATGGAGTTTGCCCCTGCTGCAGCCGGGCATGCATCTCTCTTGGCCAATAATGGCTGACTCCAACTAATACCGTCAAACAATAAGTTGACTTTAGGCAACCAGTTTGACGCCTAAACATTCATAAAGGCTGATTCTCTTTTATCGATATTTGTTGGTGTGAGTAAACTCTAGTTTAAAGCATTTTTTTTTTAAGTGACTGAGCAACAAACTACTAGCAATGACTTTAAGACTTGCCAACTGGAAATCGCCCTACAACAGGTGCTCATAATCCAACAGTAAATTCTTTTATATAAACGAATTATTAGTACGCCCAGTCATAAAAAATTAATTATTCAAGAACAATAATTCTTTTTACAAATTATGTAATATACACGATGAATACAAAAGTTGGTACGTTTGATAAATGCACTTGAGAACGGTGGACGAAATATCTCGCGATGATTTTTCTATCCTAGGTTTTCTTACTCTGGCAGTGAATCGAAAAGTAATTCAAGAAAATTCGCAGATGTTGATAAACACTGTGAAATCAATGGTTGTCCCAGAGCGACTGGTGTATCAACTCGTGAGAAATTTCTCTGTTCTCACATTGTCAATGAATCGAATGGTAATTCAAAACTATTCCCTAAAATATAATGGAGGCAATGAAAGCAGTGATTGTCCTGGAGTTGCTGACAAGATATTTTGCCTAATGGCGCCATGTATTGACAATGATAGTATATAGGAGATATCGTTTGGAGAGATATGAAAATTATTATTATTATCATTATTATTATTATTATTATTATTATTATCATTATTATTATTATTATTATTATTATTATTATTATTATGTGATGTAGACATAACTAAGAGGGATGATTGACAATGACCTACCTTAAAATTTAATCGTTTCCTCCGTAGTTTATTGCCTGTGTTTCCACAAATTTTCATTGAAATTCGTTGAGAACTTTTGGAGATATCATATGGACCGACAGGATTTGGGGTGATATTATGTGGCGTGGACATACGACTAAAATGTAATTGGGCATGGATCCGCTCCAAAACTGATAAAAGTATTAACATAAATGTTTGGGAAAAGTGGGGAAATATCTCTTAATTAACAGAGAAAATTATTTGATCCACCTCCAAATTCAACCAAGTCTCCATTACCACATTGCATACCATCCACAAAATTCCATCGAAATTCATTGAGTACAGTTTGAAATTATCGTGTGGACAGACAGACGGACAAGACCGAACACTTACGCCTCTCCTATGTCGCTGGCTGAAGGTAATAAGAAAACGCTTTATCTAAAAAAAAGTTCTACGGCTCTTAATTTATTGTCACTCTTAGTTTTCTTCATATATTTTTTATGATGTTCAAAAACATGACTAAAAATGGACATGTAAGAAATGAGTCGATTTATTATTTTTGCTCATGATACAAAATGAACTATGTCTAAAATTATAGACAAGGGAGAAAAAGATTAAAATGGCGAAAAGAGAACATGAAGAGATTTAGTCACGGGTGAATGGAATTTTGTAATGAAGACTTGTGGGTGAATGACACTGAAATAGTTTAAGAAGCATTATCCTAGAAACCCGTTAGATATAAGAGGGTGGATATTTTTAGTTTGCCAAGTTGTTTTATTGTTGAATATAAAAAAGAAAAAAATTTGTTTGCTTCGTTCGCTTTATATTCAAACGTGTAAAACTAATCTTCCTCCACGATTGTTTGTTGGTTTGTTTGTTAGTTAGTTTGTTTGTTTGTTTGTTTGTTTGTTTGTTCGTTCGTTGTTTTCATTCCGGAACCAGCTGGGTCTAAAACACTGGTTGTTTAAACGGACGAAAACATCTTCACTTTCTTCACTCGAAATTTTTCATTTCCTCTCAGTCCTTCTACCTAACATCCTTTTTTTTTTGTCTTTAAGCTTTTTTTTTTTTCTATTTTCTCTGTTTTTCATCCGCCTTTGTTTACAGAAGCCCAGTTTTTTTTTCTTTACTTTTGTGCCTACAACAAAAGCCAGGGCATTAAAAATCCATCAATCATTATCCTCTTAATGGTCTTTCAAAATATGAACAAGTGTGCACTCCACCGTGTCCGTCTAGCCATTGACTTACAACAATTCCCTATCTGTAACGACTCTGAGACATGATCCTTCTGGACAGGGTCCTATTTGTCAGGTTCCGTCATTTTTCTATCGGATACTCTCTCACGTCTCATGGCCGTCCGCTGTCACTCTTCGGGTGGATCGTTGGGGATCAAAAAGATATATTTGGTGGTGGGGATGCAAAAGATACACCCGGGTGTCAGTTGTTAGTTAAGGGACTATGGAGTACTTAAGCAGTAACTCGTCCTAAACTGTTAATATCAGATCAGCAGTTCCTAGATATCGAACTATTGCTCGACGAAATCATGGATTCAAAACTGGAATCTTCCTTTTATGATGAAATGCACAATTTAACTGAAAGATGGTGCAAGATCATAGAAAGCCATGGAAATTACCTATACTGCCGAGTAATTTCCTGTTGGATGCAAGTTCGATTCCTGCAACACCTTATATCTTTAACTGTTTAATTTTCTAAGCCAACTGACACATTCACCATGTAATAACAGAGTTTTAGTTCAAATGGAGTTTCAAATAAAATTAACGTATTTATAATTATTCTATCGGATTTTATATCCATTTCCAAGGTCCGTGTTGGTCTTTTTCTGTCGCTAAAAATTATTCCTGACATTGCTCTTTCCACTGTCTTTAGTGTGGTTCTGAGTGGGTTTTTGAGTGACTATAAGTTTCCAGGTTTCGCACTCGTACGTCATGATTTATTAATTGAATACTTACCGTTTTAAACATATTGACATCGTTTTTCAGTACATTTCTATTCAAACCAAACATTTTCCCGTCAAACGTTATGGGCCTTCCTATTTTATTTCCGTGGTGTTTCTCTAGCTCTAATCACCTGACTCGGGTGAATGTATTCCTCAACTCCTTCTGAGGCTTCACCCTTATGATCTTCTTCTGGACTTTATTATTGAACATTACTTTTGTCTTTGTTCTGTTCATTTTTAACCCTGTTGTTAAAGGATTAAGAATGAACAGAACAAAGACAAAAGGTAGGGCTAGGAGTGCCGGAACAAACAAACAAACAAATTGATTAACTCATCAGAATAAGGCCCCCAAAAGATTTTTAAAAAGCTTCTTTTTTTCACTAAAATCAGAAAAAAATATTATTTGGAGTTTGTTGGAGTACTGATGCCATTTTGCTTTGTTGGAACAAACAAACAAACAAACTCATGCACATAAAAGAAAACAGATAGAACTCATCGTCATCTTTGATGGCTACGGTTGTTCTGTCTATGTAATATCAAGCATAGACGTTTTGATTACCTTTATTTTAATAAATATATTTGAATATTGGCTTGGATATATGTATATATGCATGTGATTTTTTATCTATCTATCTATCTATCTATCTATCAATCTACATGTACATATTTACAAATAAATGCGCTTATATTTTGCGTTTAATGTTATCTACGCTAAAAAGGAACTATTTCTCCCCTTACAAGCTGAACAGCAAATATTAAATATGAACGTGTGTACATTGATGTCAGCATTCAGATATATAATGATAGAAGTACATTTACACTCATTTCTATGCACGCACATGTGCACACACAGACACACACAAAGAGGTATTTAAAGCTTAGCTTAGTACGGCAGGGGGCCAAAAATGTGGGGTGCTTTGTGAGGATCAAGCTCACTTTGGTAGCAATGGTCTGCATTACTTACCACACACACACACTCATGCATACGCACATACACTCGCACACAGTTTGATTTTAGCTTGATGCAGAATTCTCGCTCATCTACACATTATAATTTAAACAAGTAATCTATCCGTCTAGTTGTATCATATCATGTTATTTTTTTATTCAGAACTTTCTTTTATTCTCTCTCTCTCTCTCTCTCTCTCTCTCTCTCTCTCTCTCTCTCTCTCTCTCTCTCTCTCTCTCTCTCTCTCTACATTTGGCCACCCTCCCATCATCGCCATCAACCAAGCTTTTGTTGTTCATTACGCTTGCCAATGAATAGCATCAATAAACAATACAGTTCAACTCGACTCAGCAGACGCCAATCCTCGGTAGTATAGTGGTAAGTATCCCCGCCTGTCACGCGGGAGACCGGGGTTCGATTCCCCGCCGGGGAGGCGTATATATTTTTTTTTAAAAGACTTTCACTTTCTATATACATATGTAAATCATATCGACGTGTAATGTCTCACCGGCTACTGTCGAATGTTTTTTGACTGTTGGAAATAAGAAAAAATGTTGTCCATGTCTTATTTTCGAACTTATTCCTAACTTTATTTATTTTCAATGCTATTTGACCACTGCCAGATGGAAATTGGCCTGGGTTAAAGTTGCGATCAAAAAGCAACTAGTAAATACGATTAAAGTAAAAAGTAGTCATGAAATTTGAAATGATAATGATTTGAATTAGATCACTTGACTTTCTTCTCCCTCTTTTCCTTTCTAATGTTTCTGTCACATTTATAGTAGGAGTAATCAGCCGAAACTGTTGTTGTACACCATGATAACTGTCAGCGAGGTGACAAGTCATGGACTAGTATAAATAAAATCAAGTACACTTGATTGTTACTTAACTGATATTAATTTCAAACAAATTGAACTGGCGGTGTCACTTTAATCGTTCGGTCCATTTCAACTTTCGTTCAGACAATCCAATCTCTTCTTCCCATCTAAACACAACGTTTCGGCCGATTCATTCTTCTTCTGGTGTTATACGTAATACCCGAAAGGAAATGTCGTATGAAAATCGAAGATGGGAAGAAGAGATTGGATTGTCCGAACTGAAGTTTAAATGTTGATAATTCTCCTCAAAGTTATGGGTCAGAGCTTTCCAAACTGTGTCGCGAGAGTTTGACGTGTCGTCGATAATCTCTTGGTGTGTCCCGAAATTATGTATACTTTTGTATATCCTTCAAAAGACACTTTCCCTGAATCAGTTGAACTGCTTGGATGACGCTATATATTTTGGCTTGCCTAACAAAACTGAAATAAATGTGTTGCAAAATATATAATTTTTATAAAGTGTGTCACACACACAAAAAGTTCGGAAAGCCCTGTTGCGGACAATACATTCATAGCCAATATGGACTCGACGGAACGATACAATGGAGTTGTGTCACATTCAAAATTTTGACTTACAAGTGATTTCGCGCCTAATCTAACCGTCAAAATAGCACCCAGTCAAATCAATGCCTTTGCTGGCCCTTAAAAAAGCATAATAAAATAAATAAAGTCAGAAAAAAGTGTCATATGGTCTGTCATTCTTCATTGCTCCTTTACCTCCAGCCTCACCCCCTCGCTACAGCCACCCGCCTTGGTCAAGTAAGCAAACAAAAGACAGTATGTCCTATTGCTATTCTTACCATCCTTAATACAACAGTGAATAATAGGCCCACACACGCCTTCCGTTGGCTACTTTTGTTTGTTGGTCTGATCGTACGCGTTTGTTCCCGCCAATTCTATTTCCTGTCAAAAATTGGCAACTAAATAGTCCTCTGCTCTTGAAACCCTGGCCGTCCCAGTGGCTGATGACCCCTAAGAAGCCCTTAAAAAAAGAATGTCGTCCCACTATTGTGATCATTATCAATATGGCCTCCTAACTCATTCACAAAGAAAAGAAAAAAGTTTTGTGCGGACCTTCTCCGTCGATTTACTGAGTAAAAAAAATAAATAAATAAACGCCTTGGTATGGCAGATATTTTTTATATAACCGATTTTGATATATTTATATACACATATTAACTATATCGACATAACAATACCTTCGATAAGTGATATATCTCTGTATCAATCAATTCCAAGTTTATATATATATATATATATATATATATATATATATATATATATATATATATATATATATATATATTGACTTGCGTCTGGCTTACGTTCTGGTGGTATGGACGTAACTCTATTAGTTGCTCATTGTAGGCTGAAGTGAAATATACGCACTACACAATATGATATACCATGACGGATACACATTTACCTGATTTTCTATATTGTACATACGTCTTCACATGGCTATCGTGCATAGGTCTTCTTACCATCCAGAAGAGTAAGGATCAATCATCATCCATTGCATATCTTTCACTAAATCATTAGTTCAACCCAGTGACTTGTCTACTCTTTTACCTACTCCTTCTCGACCTCCCTGTCCGGAAAATTTGAAACAAAAATTACATATACCCTGCATTACCTTGAGCTAACAATAGCGTGACGGGGATTTTTCACCATTCGAAGTTGAGCTATAGAACTTATCAGCAGCAGCAGTCATTTTAACGTCCGTTGTTGGACATAGACCCTCCCCAGGATTTACCACAATTCTCTATCATGGGCGTCGCAGAGCCAGTATTTTGTCCAGAGTTTGTCTAGTTCATCTCTCCATCATGTATTCTGTCGGCCTCGGTTTCTCGTGTGATCTCGGGGGATCTATATTGTGAGTCATGATGTCTATCGGTTGTGTTTCATTCTTGCAACATGGCCTGCTCATTGCCATTTAAGTTTGTTTTTTTTTAATATAGTTTCTATGATGTCTCGAACTCCTGTTTTTTCCCTGTTGTACTGTGCTGTCTTGTGATCTCTCCGTGTGAGGTTGAGCATGATTCTTTCATACGCACAACTACAATGACTGAAATCCCTGTTATCCACAGTTAATGTTTTATACGCTATCATGAGAACGTATCTGCAGTCGGACGTAAGTCGGTCGGTTGGTCGAGCGTACGATTGTATTTTAACCAAAACAGATAGAGAATTTTTTTAGGACAAAGCCAACTTTTGAACGAAGTTGAATTTGTAAAACGCCAGGAAAGCCATTTATCTGCAAGAGCTCTTCTTCGTGCATGTGTTCTTTATCAAAATATGTTGTTTTTTTCGTGCCATTCTGTGCCATACTACGTGTTGTTCCTTTCTACTTCCATGTGAACTTGTCATCTCCTGCTTTCAGGTTATGTACAAATAAATCTGCAGGTATGTAGGGTTTCTTACTATGAAAAGTTGGCTGGTGCCGGATACAGCTATCTCGAAGAATTCCTATCAAATGACTTCGAGGGATGTGGATGGTGTTTGACTTCTGCTCCTTAGGCACGAAGGAATTTGATTACTATTTGGTCAGGTGAATGCACCTGCTAACTGTACTTTTCAGAAATCATCTTATATATATATATATATATATATATATATGGACAGAGATAGACACACACACACACAGACACTCACTCACACACTAACTTCGCTATATCTATAGGTTCACAGCTAATGATGAAAAAAACATTTATTTCCCATTTTCACCGTGATATCCTTCCTTGGCAATGCACTTAATCCAATGCTAAATATTAATCACATAGATCGAATATAATACAATGAAAAATTAAGATCAAAATTCAGTTAACAACTACGTGTTAGGATATATATATATATATATATATATATATATATATATATATATATATATATATATATATATATGTAAAGACATTATTTTTAGTGGGAAGTCTTTTTGAACCGACACCTCGTTATTACACGGTAAAAATTTTCATCGGTCTGAGCAGCGTGAATAAACAATCCGGACTTCTACCTAGTCTCAAACAGCGACAACCACACCATCATCATCAGCCGTCATAAGTCCATTGCTGGACTATGGCTTTTCCCATCACCTTCCAAGACGGCTGTGATTGCGCTGATCTCTACCATGTCTTGACGGCAAACTATCTTATCTCTCTATCTTGTGCCTGGTCTTTTTTTTATTACATTTACTGTCCTACGAGCCCCAATTGTTTAACCTTTTGCTCTAAGTACCCTACTCATCATTTTTGTTGCTAAATTGTACGATATCGTTAATCCTGATCTGCACTCGGATCCTAATTGATCTCCTTATACTGCTAAGGGTTATTTCGAACATTGCATTTCCCATTGTCCTCTCTGCAGCTCTGGGTTGGTTTTTGTAGTTGTTTTCTAAGTTTACAGGTTTAGCGCCCATACTTCATAGCTGGTATTGTGCATTGATCATATACTTTCCATTTTAAGCATATTGGCAATTTGCTCTTCAGTACGTCTCTATTAATACCAAATTCTTCTCAGTCAATCGTTCGGCGCCATCTTGTTTCATTTCCGCGGTCTTTCGTCAGCTTTATCGCCTGACTTAGGTAAATGTATTCTTTAACATCTTGTAAGGCTTCGCCACCTATTCTTAAGGTACGTGCGTGTGTGTGTGTGTGCGCACGCGCGAGCAGGGGTATGTTTCATGTATGTGTACGTGTTTATGAGCGTATTTGGGTGGCATTTGAGAGATTTCCCATCATCTGGGAATGCCTCAGAGTTCTTGGTGGAATGCGGAAGAGTGATGGAATCACACAACGTATCTACACGAACAAAATATCTTAATAGCTGAACTTTTGTGAGTGCACGCACTTTCGCATGCATTTGTGTATGTGTGTGTGTGTGAATCTCTCTCTCTCTCTCCTCTCTCTCTCTCTCCACTCTCTCTCTCTCTCTCTCTCTATATATATATATATATATATGTTTGTCTATTTCTCTGCGTGTATTAAGTTGGTCAGAAAGTAATATCTCATTTCAGGAGGCTTGAATAAAAGCCATTGTCAAGACCGTAATAATCATTATTAGGAATGACGCAAGCCTACGTTGAAATCCTTTATTTCATTCCTTGTTGAAAGGATGTACGAATCTTGGTGAAAATGAGGCGCTGGGCGGACGAAAGATTATCTTGGCGAACAGAGTTCAGACTCTAGCGGGAGCAGTTAGTGTTCTCTCTGCATAAATATCCTTAGGGATAGCCATGAATTCACGCCTCCTCCAAGCTATGGGTAAAATACTTCAGGTTTCTTGTTGCCCCTACGGTACCCAAGGAGATACGACTGAAGCCATAGCCAGCATAAGGGCATTATTAACTTTGGGTGAAAATCATTCTGATCGCTCTGAATTTATCTCTACTGCACTTAAGAAAAAAGTTTTTGCCATTGAAAATGGTTCAAGTGATCTAATATAATGTAAAACCCCAAGTTAGGAGAATGGAATAAAATATCCCAACGTAACGATTTGACTTCTGCGTTTATTATAATGGGGCTGCCATTGTCTGCTCAGAAAATGTAATGGTTAGTAAGTCTGCCTTACACGCAGAAGGTCTCAGGTTCGATTACTTGTATGAGTGAAGAGTGTGGAAAACTGGCCCTTGGGGCAAATCTCCCGGCGCACTGAGCAGCTAATTTAGTACACTTTGAGCACTGTGATTAGGGTGAAGATATCCGTTTTATAGACAATGCCCCTCGATCAGAATACTGTACAAGCATTACTTCTCCTAAATTATGTCTTCCTACCTTGGTGTCATTCTGAAGAATGACACATTTTCTTTCGACTAAACCTGGACATAGGGGAAACCTTATGCGTGAAATTTCACCCTTCCATAAAGGTCGATTGTGATAGGTCGATTATTCTAAGAGCCCGTAATAGACAGAATCTACCATATTCCCACAACTACACACTAAGATTTACTTGGGTGGAACTTTGGTTCGGATTTTCACATTGTTGTTTTGTCCAGAATCCCAGGTTCTCCAAAGATGTATACATTAGTAGAACAATACTGAATATCCAACAAGCGTATGTATATGTATTGAGTAGATCTCAATCCAAAAAAAAAAAGTGCCCGTCGGTAGAGGGGTTATAAAATGAACAAAGATTCTTTTTTGCTTCATTACAGATAGTGCATTCTGTTTCACTTAGAAAATATATAATGGACCATCGAAAAAATCTTCACTTGAAATAAAGAGAGAGAGACAGGCAAACAGAAGGATGGAGAGAGAGAGAGAGAGAGAGAGAGAGAGAAGGGGGACAAGGAGAGGGAAATAAGGAATTCGTGAACCTGTATCCACCTGGTGCAAATACATTCATGGTTTCACATTCATGTGGTCCTCCCCATTTCCAGATATGTAGACAAAATATCCCGATGATAGCATGCCACGATGGTCAACGGAGAAGAGAGTGACCAAATGAGCACTTGGGCAAGTCACTCTCCCATACCTGCCCAGGCAGGTAAGAAAGTTATTATCTCCATAATCTACCTTGACAGAGACCAATACCTGTATTGGGCAAGGTTTGCACACGAATGGAACCGTGTAGATTAGTTCCCTACACCCAAGTCTATTTTCCTGCAACGCCATTTTCTGATTCTCCATGACGTATTGATATTCATTGAAGAGATATGGACGATAAGGCTCATTTTACACCGAGATGTGACAACTACCTAACTCTATTCTTTTAAAAACTTTCTGTTGGTATCAAACCATGCCAGCAAATAATGTTGTAAAAGCATTTTCGCAATTTTACTGCTCTTTAATGATATCAAAAACATTTATGTTGTTCGATATTTTCCTGTTTATTCAAAGCCCAAACAAACAAATTTATCACGTATTTGTGAAACAAATGAATCGGGGGTTACTCTATCATCCACATTCAATAGTAATCTCCCTCAACAAATGTTACAGGAGACAGAAAGTATAGACCACCATGCGGCGTATTATATAAGTAAATAATATTTCTCGACACTCTTTCTTTCCAATCTCTTTCTTATTTTCATAACCCCCGTCTTTCTTTTCTTCCTTTCTTTCTTTGTTCCAATTACTCGTTTCCTTTTCGTCACTTTTCCTCTTTTTTTACTTTCTTTTACTTGCTTTTGTTATTTCTTTCTTTCGTCCTTTCTTGATTTCACTTTCCTTTCCTTTTTCCTTCCTCCTTCATTTTTTATTTTTCCTTCCTCAGACTTTCTCCCCTTGCTATTCTCTACTTACTTTCTTTTCTTTCTCCTCTTCTCTCCCTCTCCCCCTCTCTCTATATGTTTCTGTATTTCCTTCTTTCCAATGCTCCTTTACATCAGTTCTGTTTTCTCTACACCTTCTTCTGCATTTCACTTTCTCTCTTTTTTCTCTCTTTTCTGACACTACATACCACTCTTTCCTCTTTCCTGATTATTACCTCCTTTCCCCCCCTCTTTGATATTCAACATCCCTTCCCTCATTTCCTTCCATTCCTTCCTTCCTTCTTTTCTTCCTCTCGCCTCCCTTTCTCTCTTTACTCTTTTCCTCACTTCGCCCCTTCCTTTTTTCTTTCCTCTGCTCTCCTTTCTCACTCTCTCCCTTCCTTCCATCCTTCCTTTCTTTCACGCTATCTCTCTTTCTTTCTCTCTTTTTTCTCTCCATCTTTCTTTTTTTTTTTCTTTCTTTTTTACTTTCTTTCTTTCTTTAGAGCAACTGGCAATTTCGCTGTATGCCCGACTATTCAGAGAATGTTAAATTTTGGACTTCTGAATTTTTTTCCAGCTTCAAGTACAGGCAGGGGCACAGTGTCAATGAACTGTTGTGGGAAAAACACTTACAATTCAACTCACGGATATTCTTATACCTCTTATGTATATCGCATATTTTATAAGTATATTAACCAATCAGCATCAAAGCTATTTGGAACATACCTCGATCGTACTCGTCGCTTTTCATCTTCTGCTAATTATTGGATCAGAACACGACTTGGGGGTAAGCCGATCGGTATGTGCTTACGATTTTGAGGCTTGTGCCCCATGGTAGAGGCGAATACCATTTTATTTACTGTTTCTCATTATTGGGTTGTGTTCTATTATCATATATATTTCTAATAGAAATCCTTGTTATAGCTTTTTTTAACAAATCGTTTAAATTCTTTTATAAATAGATGTATATACCTAGCCATAACTCATATGTATTTAGCACTGATTATAAAATATTTAATGAGGAATTTGAAATGGGGCCTACATTTACCATTGAAATGGGGCCTATATTTGCCATCTGGCTTGGGCTTACAACCAACCTTGCATAGACCTGCTAATTATTCTCCCTTATTTCACCCCGATCAATGTTTCTAACGTTCTTCTTCTTCTTCTTCTTCTTCTTCTTCTTCTTCTTCTTCTTCTTCTTCTTCTTCTTCTTCTTCTTCTTCTTCTTCTTCTTCTTCTTCTTCTTCTTCTTCTTCTATGTTCCGTTTTCATTTATCGCCCTTCCTCATTTATTTGTCTCTTCTTTTCTTTTAGTCTCACCCATTTCAGTGAGGATAATTACCAATGAAGAACTCATAATCATAGCTGCTGCGAAATATCCGTAAAGGTATATTCATCAACGAAGATGAGGCGAAGATAGATAGACGCCCTGAGAAGGATAGAGCGCATTTATACTCTGGGTTACGAATTGAGCAAAGGATCATCCAGTAAGAGGCAAAAGAGATTGTAATACGTCTTGTAAGAATGATCAAGTAAGCATTAAAGGTTAAGTTGAACCCGAAAGTTTTGCAGTGCAAGCGAAAATGCAGAACTCAAGTGGCAGTGACATTGAGCGGCAAAGGATATGAGTCATGGTAAAGAAATTGTAACCCTGCATTACGCAAGGGGGCTCCAATGCAGCGTCTCTAACCACAAGTGAGCAATAAGGTTTCTGAGTCGCCTTATATAGAAAGATATGACGTCATAATATTTGAGTTGTTTTGGTGGAAAGTTATTCATCATCATCATCATCATCATCATCATCATCATCATCATCATCATCATGTAATTTGAACATAGATCTGTCCCAAGGACTTTTTGAACTTGTTTAGTTCGTCACAACATCTTTCCGGCTACAATGCCACATTTGATCTCTGGGGGTCTATGAGTCGTGATGTCAAGCGGTTGTCTGACATTCTTGGCACATAATCAGTCCATTGCCATTTTGGTTATTATGGTTTCTATGATATCAGAAAATAGAGAGAAAAATATGGCAAATTAGGTCTACTTCTCTGGTTCAGACCCACAAGCTGAGAAGCATGCAACGCGTGCATAAGAGAATCATGCTCAACCTTACATGGAGAGATCACGAGACATCACTGAATATAAGGAAGAAAAAGTAAGTCCGAGACATCACAGAAACTATTAAAAAACTGAAATAGCAATAGGCAAGCTATGTTGAAAGAATGACAGAAAACTGACGGACATCACGACTCACAACATGGATCCCCAGAGATCAAATGCGAAACCAAGGCCGACAAAATAGAGATGAACTAGACCAATTCAGAAAATACTGGCTCCGCGACGCCCATAATAGAGAATTATGGTGAATCCTGTGGAATCCTGTGGAATCTTGCTTCAATTTGAATTGTCTTTTGGGATGAAGATTAGTGAATCGAAATTGATCGAAAAGAATTGAATTAATTTCAAGCGTTAGGAATAGTTCCGTTCTTTACATCCTTCGTTCACTTTTCATCGTATATTTTTAATGTTATATTCTATATATTTAAGGGTTTTCAGTTGATTCATCATCATCATGTCCGTTGTTTTGTTTTATTAAAAATAGCCGGTTTTCCTGTAATTCCGGTTTTCTGGGAGCCGGATAAATGGTTCAGTACTGCATTATAATCTGTTGCCTATTGGAGAATTGTAATTTTATAGATGACCGCATTCCAAACAACATCACTCGCTCCAGTAGCGACATCTTACCAATTCACGCCTTCTTACGCCATCATGTTGCACTTCCGTCGGCTAATTTTTCTCACAGACCAAAACCACATAAAGAAGTGTGGACGAATTAAAATAAATAATAATTAACTGTTGAACGATGTCTGCAAGCAATAAATACTCAGAGTGTTTCAAAGAAATAGGAGGAAGTTCAGTTCTTGGATATTTCCGACATTCTTTTCTTTCTTTCTTTCTTTCTTTTTACATTATTTTTTTCTTTTACAGGGCGGAGTACCGAAAGAATTACTTTCCTGTCTTTTTGTCTCGCTTTTCGGCGTTCTCCACAGCCGACGTGGGGCTTTTATCAAAAGTTGGATCGGCAAAACTATTTCGAATTTGTTTCAAATCAGATTTCGCTTTCCTTTGCCACATAGGATTTCCGGTCGTTGATTTTTATCAACCCTTTTCTTCTGTTCACACTCAACCGATGCCAACGAACGAACGAACGCGATTAAGATTAGAATTTTTATTTGTTTGTTTTGGGAGCGTGACAAACATGGCAGAGTGCGGTAACGGTTGGGGTGGGTGTAAGAGATTATGGATGGGGGAGAAAAAGTAAGTGGTGGGTGAGAAAGGAAAAAAAGGAAGGGGACTAAAAAAAACGTTTAAAAATAAGGACAAATACGAACTTGGAAAGAAGAAACGGAAAGATTTTAAATGGAAGAAAGAAGGAATTAGAAACGGAAAGTGTGGATAGAAGACGAGGAGCATGAGAGAAAAAGAAGCTTAGAGTAAAGAGGAGGGGTACAATGTGGAAATTTGATTTAAAAAAGAAAAGAAGGAAGGCCCAGATAGAGAGAAGAAAGGAAAAAGATGAAGAGGGAGATGAAAAAGTTCGAAAAGGCAAGTGCAAGAAAGAAATTAGAAGAGGAGCAAGGAGAAGGGAGAGACTAAAAAGAGAAGGAAGGTGCATGGAGGAGCAGTTAACGGCACGAAATATAGAAACGGCAAGCCAAGTTCGTTTTCCGGCTGAGACTGCTAATATTCATTTCTCACTAATGAACTTAGGAGAGGCATGAATTCAATACCCCAGGTATTGGCAAATAGAAGGGAAGTTGGAACTCTTCAACTCTGTACGACAGTCCATCTTCGGCTTTAGGGTTAGAAACCATAACTCGTGAAAATTAACTTGCTACTGAGACTACGACGCGGCCCGCTCCACAAGGAATTTACATGGGAAAATTTGGAATAGTGTGAGAGAAGGTGGGGGGGAGTAAGATGTGAAAAAAAAAAGGGAAGAATGTTCTGCGAGAACAGGCAAGTACTGGTAGAGGAGGAGGGGCGAAGGAGTAAGAGAACACAAAAGAAGATTTGGAAGAAAATAGTTTTTAAATAGAAAAGATGACACACAGCGAATAGAAAATAAAAGGATGAGAAGGAGAGAAAGGAAAAACTGAAGAAGATAAGAAAGTGGAAGGGGGGAGGTAAGAAGAGATATAAAATACGAAGGAATATTCCCCGGGGGTAGGGGCTTGTAGAAAACAACGATGAGATGAAACGGAAGACAGGGGTAGAAGAGGAGGGAGGGAAAATGAGATTTTTTAAAAAAATAAATAAACGAAAAAAAAACAAAAAAACAAGAACCATAAGTTCAATAATGCGTCCACCTACGTCCATATTTAAAAAAGGGTTCTAAACGTGGCAGGAAGAGGATGTGGAGGAGGAGAGGACGATGAGAATTTTTTTTTTATCTCGAGAATTGATGAAGTAAATGCACTCTTGATGACATCACACATTCTCATCTAATATCACAGCAGCTGGTAAATAATTCACATTAACCACTTCCTCTTTCTGTTATTTAACACATTGCGGACCGACCGGAAAGTCTCTTATAGAGATGCCTAGATGCATCGAAAAAAAAACTGAACAAAAAAAAACAGGAAATACTCATTGGGAAAGGGAAAAGAAGAAAAGAAGTAAAAGAAGAGGAGAGAGGGAAGAGGAGAGATTTTTTCAAAAAAGAAAGAAAGAAACTGAAGCAAGAGGAGGGAAATTAAGAAGAGGAAGAAAGGTGGCCGTAAAGAAAGAGCGAAAATGATAATATAAGCAGGGTCGGCCCAAGGAATCGCCCACATGGACAGTCGACTAGGGCACCAAGTGCTAGAGGGTGACTGTCATGTGTCTGAGATAGTAGGACTTGGCAAATACAAATTTTAAAAAAAGAAATGGGAAAATGAATGAATTAAAGGTCAGATTTTTCAGGAATATCTGACAGTTAGATATCTTTTTTGAGTTCAAACCAAGGGAAACAATTGGCGAAAGTAATTTCTCGTGATCAACAACCAGCTCAGTCAAGCTTCGCTAGTTTGGTAAGATAACGTACTCACAATAACTTAGGAAGGTATGTTGGGTGAGACGTGGTTGTAAATAGATAAACGAATAATACTATATTCAAAGTGTTTTTCGGACGATTGAACTCCTCGTTGTTGGTCTCGTTGTCACGGCGTTTTGGTTGATCCAACACAACATTAACAACAAGGGGTTCAATCGTCTGGAAAGAAAATCTCTTCGAATGTTAATGACCCTTCTCAAAGCCATAGATAGTACAAGTAATACTATGAAGGGTACCGAAGTTCAGTTTGCCCCGGGCACCAGGAACCCTACGGGCCGCCCCTGATTATAAAAAAATAAAAAGGGTTGGGGAGGACGATGCGACGATGAGAAAGCCTTTGAGATTTAAAAATGTTATGTAGGTAGAAGGGAGAAGAAGTCGTAGTAAGAAGAGGAAACGAAGAAGAATAGAATTTAAAAAATAAAAAATAAAAAAGGGAGCGAGAGTCGGGGAACAAGGAGTAAAGAAGAACAGGTCTGGTTAGTCACTCAGTAGAAACCGTCATGTGACCAACATCTTTAGCCAGCATACCTCGTTGGAGCGATCAATTAAGAAAAAATTGGGAATGGGATGATTAATGAACAAGTTACTTCTCCTACCTTCTGTTCGGCTGTGATCACTAAAAAAAGTCAGAATTTCCAAAGATCAAAGGTTAATCCTACCGGACACAAACCAAGGGACCAATTTAGCACAGACTTATATTGTAAATTGAACCCCCACAAAAAACCTATTGGGGGATAAAAAAAAAAGTTGTTTTTTTTTGTTTTTGTAGACATGAAGAGCAAATGCTCAGTAGTCCTCTAGCTCCGCTGTTGCTGGATGCGTAATACTTGCATGCATAGCCAGACCATCTTGAAAACTGGAGAAACCTATGTTGACTGTTTTTTTTTTAACGAGAGTAAAGAGGAAGAAGAAAGTGGAGGCGAAGGAAGAAAATGTATATCAACTTCTGAGTGAAGACGTTATCAGTAGCAACATCATCCTGATCTATTTTTCATTAGATAAAGCTTTGCGGACCGTTATTAACATTTTACAAGAATTCTCTTTCATCTTAATTTTATCTGCTTTTCATAGCAAACACTTAGACCGTCAGTCAACAGCAGTGAATAAACAAACCAGAAATAAAGAATAAGCGATAGACTTGAGACTCGAACCCACGCCGCTTTTACCTTGGGAAGCTGTCTATGTACAGTAATAGCTCTTCCGACTGAGCAACTGGAGTCTTTACGGCTACCGGAAGCTCAAATCTAACCCTTCAGCTCACATGTGAGCAATCATAGGCTCGCAGACCAAATCAAATCTGACCTGTGGCAACATCTTTCTGTCCAGGCATTCATCTAAAATCTTATAGTATTTTTCTCGGAAAGTAATTTATTGTTTATGATTTACAATGTAAAATTATTATTTTTGACTTCATAAATCAATGATATAATAATCGAAATTCATACATTTGTCTAAAACAGAAATTGAGTCGAATACGCCTTCTGTAATACGATCAACATTTTACAGTGAATGCGATGCCCGAATAAAGATGAGGAAATGTTAATGTGGCCCGCTGTATCAAAAAGGTTACCTATGCTTGAAAACCCATCCTTCATTTTCCTCGATTGTTTTGCATCATATGTGTTTTTCTATGGATACTAATTGTATCAGTGGATAACTTCGTACTCAAAGGGTACACACAAGGTGAGAGAAGCAGGGGTAGGCAGAGGGTAACCTACTGGATGGCAGAATGAGTACCAGAAAGCGTAAAGGAGGAATAATTAATGAAAGCGACGAAAAAAAAGGAAACTGCGGAGAGCCATGATCACCTACGCCCAGAAGGGAGACGATGCAGAGAGAGAGAGAGAGAGAGAGAAAGAGAGAGAGAGAGAGAGAGTTGTACTAGTTGTAATGACATTATCCTGATATATATTTTATATTAGATGAAGTATTGTCAACCACTATCAATTTTTGACAAGCATTTTCTTTCATCTTGAGCAACTAGAACTTAGATGAAAGAAAATACCATTTAAAAATTAATAACGGTTGAGTCACTACATTTTAAAGAGTTGTTCAGACTATTGACCGAATCTTTTTTTCTCGCTATTGTTGCAAGGTTTGGCATAACGCGTCAAGTATACTTGCTGCCATTTTTTTCTGTGGGCGACCATTTCTTTAGTTTGCATTATCCGACAAAAGGGACAACTGTCTTTCCACATAGCTTGTACACTTGAAGAAGGCTGCAGAATGGATCGGCTGAAACATCGTTGTAACAACCAGTGCAACAATAATAATGAGATCAGTACTCCGAACAACTTTTGGAATATTGATGGTGATCCTCTTTGACAAATTGAAATGATTTTGAACAATTGACTCATTTTTTAGTTTCTTTTCTAGAAAAATCCTCATATAGAATTCAAATACGGGTGGTCCCCATTTCTCAAGAGTTCCCTTTTACACCACATTTACGAGAAAAAAAACTTTTTCATCTTTTGTATCGCCATCACAATCTCCGATGACTCATCCTGACATACCATCCTAATTTGGGGGCCTGGGAATGCTCACAACTTCCTCTTATAAATGAATGGTAATCACTTCTTCGCCTTGCGTCATTTCTGCTTATTAAACGCTTTTATTTGAACTCTATACTTTCGGATAGCGGGGCTGATTTGTACATCCGTAATTTTTTTTCACGAGGATTGACTCAAGACGCGTCCGACTGTGGTCCTATGATCGTGGAAAACCCAGCAAAAATCTTCGATTGCGAAGCCAAGCCATTCATCCATATGGACGTATGGGCATGGGCAAAAATTGCTGGTCCCTGCGACTAGAGTCACGAAGGAGTCAGAATAACTTCCGACCCTACACTTGAAGTGCTATTGGGAGGTGATGTCCTGGGGTCAGGATCGCCAGCACTAGACACGCCTTGTTCATGCTGCACCCTGCCTTAAGACAAGAACATGACAGAGGAACAGATACTAGCATCCAAACTTGGTAACTACACTCTGATCCTCGGCTGAAGAACTGAGGAGTAGCCAGCGTGATGTTATTACTTACCAATTGGCATCAGTACCCCACTGGACCAATTCTAAAAATGTATATTTGGATTCGGGGGAAAAAAGCTTCTTTTTTAAAATCTTTCTGGAATCTCATTTTGACGCGTTTATTTGATATCATCTAGATTCTCCACAATATAGATGTTTGTTTTTTATGTTTTTTTAATGTTTCCAGTAGAAAACGCCTATGATATCATAATTATAATTTATTCTATTCTTTACGTCTTCAATTTTTGATGCTACGGTTGTTCAATTATTCACTGTGATGACGTGTTTGCTTTGTCACTATATTCATAATCATTAGAGCAAATAAAAAAAAAAACTTCGGTATTTGTTTAATTGAAACTATCCGTATCATGGATTACTTAAATAGCTAATTATGTTAGATCGTCATAAATGTAATCAGTATTTGGAAAATTAACGTCTGGTTTGGAAAATTAACGTCTGGTTTGGAAAATTAACGTCTGGTTTGGAAAATTAACGTCTGGTTTAAATAGTTTCAATCTTAAATGATTCAGCAGTTTGGATTCTAAGCCATAACCCTTGGCCACAAAGTCGAAGCAGCTAATTACATCGATCACGTATTTATACGGATTGACACGTCAGCCATTGGCGTCCGCTGGTAGCGGGGTTGTCAAACGGCTCCCACCCCTGGATCAGGTCTTCTCACCTAGAGCAAGGAGGTTTGAAAGTAGGAAAACTTATCTAAACATATAATTGGCATTTATGCAAATTTCTTCCGTGTTTGTTTGCGCCCACTACCTGATATAACCAAAAACATCGATAGTGGACTTACTATAATCTAATACATTCATGACTAAGACTGGTTACGGAATAGGAAAAAAATGTACTCTTCCGGTTGGAATGATCTCATTCGTTAATTTACCTTCCTATTATGACATAGCAATGAAGATTACGCCATATAAACTCGAAAGACTTTGTGTCTGATCACACATTAATACAGCTTGAGACGAGACGAGACGAGACGAGACGAGACGAGACGAGACTTACAATTAGAATACTTGAATTATCAAAAGTAAATTGTCAAATGACACAGCTTTATGTGCCTTAGTCCTAATCCATACATGAATAACCCCATAATTTTTTACAGGTTTATGCTTGTAGTTATAAAAGGATAAGGGTTCTAAACAACTTTTTTTTAAATGTAACCACTATTTGATGTACCCGATAGCATTATCCTTTGTTGGTAACAGGGTTGCCTCTAAGGTATATTCTGAATATATCCCTCTGTTCCCTACCGCCTGGAAATATACACTTTTGCTCACCCTGGAAAAGTGTCGGCGGATACCCAAGACGTCAGCTTCCGAGGTCAGCTGAAACGTGTGCTGTGAGTAGATTTGATAACTAAATTTTTTTTTAAATGAAAAAAAAAACCCTTTGCAAACTAAAGTACAGGGTTTTTTTTAAAGCACCGCAGCCATGATTTATATCAGAAGGGGCGCACGTACACATAAACAGGCGCATGCGCACCGGCCTCTTTTTTTCTGTCCTGCGCGCCTGTCATTCTTTAACTCTTAAGTGTGCGCGCGCCGCTATGGTGCCTGGCTGGGAACATGTCCGACATCACGTACTCAACTAGTTGTGACTCTTTGAGTCAAATGATAGAAATGGAAAAACAAAAAGAACGGCGACAGATTAACAATTACCCAGGTATACAGAAATAAATGAATGGTATGGTTTTGATTAGTACAGATTTTGATGTGTTACGGCCATGGTATTGCTATATAAATAAATGACAACAGTATAAGCTAACGAAGAACACATTTGAAAATGCGGGTTTTGAACAATACGGATAATTTTGGAACGAATTAACCGCAATGATCAAGGTATCACTGTGTGAAAGAAAAAAAAAAGTTTTGATTATCTTATACTATTTTCATACAAGTCTGAGTAAACTTTTTTCTCTATTTCTAAAGCCAGCTATTACCGAGACCTATAGATGAACATTGCAAAGCTACTGGGTGATATTATAGCCGAGTAGGCTAAACGAGAAACTCCAACGAAGATAAGTTTCATCAAACTTTAAAAAACTAGATTCATCAAACAAGAGTTCTGATTTATCAAAACTAAAAGCTTCAAATATGAGTGTCCGTACTGTACTGTACTGCAGATGATTTTATGTATGTTTTTTATGTATTTTTGAATATTAATCAAAAGATTAAAAACATTTTTCTCCATCACAGTTTTTACTCTTCAATCATTATATCAAAACAAAAAGTGAAGAAACAAGTTTTGTGAAAAAATGTTACCTCATGGAGAAAGATGGTTTTCTAAAACTAAAACTTGTAAATAAATCACCCAAAGTATTCACGATTTTTTCTGTGTAATCATACGTATGGTGAAAGATAATGTGAAATCCTATAATTTACAACTAAATTATTTTAAATGTCTTCCTAACCCCATTTGTTCTTTGGCTATACCAAAGTAAGCTTTCTTCAACTCTTGAAAATACAACCTATACTAATATTTGAGTCTTTTGTTCGTTTGCCTGTTTGTCTGCACCTCTTTTCCATTGAAACTACAAGGCCTATTGGTCTAATATTCTGCAGACTGAGAAGAGATCAATACCCCACATAGACAATGTGAAGTTGACCTAACCAATCTTTCGAGTTGTTTTGCAACTATAATACTGAAATTTGGCCAAGGGATATAATCTTTTCAAGGCACCTACTGAGCTTGAATTTAGCAGAGATATGAATTTTTTCTTTGCGAAGGTCATAGACCCTGCGAGTTGACTTCAGAAGTCAATCCAGATCACCTGGGGTTATTTCTAGTCATTTCTAGCCAATTTTCTGAGATGTTAACCATAATTTTGCACCAATGACATAAAAATTTGGCATAGAGGTAAATTCCTTCATGGCCAAAGTATCTAGAAACGTGATTTTGGCATCAGGATCATTTGAAGTCACCATACGAGTGCGCCGGTGCAAACGTTGGCCAATGAGGTTACACTGAGGCTGCGTTTGCTAAGCGCATCGGGAGGCCTTTGGACTCGTCCTTAGGCTCTCCCAATATTACTCGGCCCAGCTTTCGCAGGTGACGTTGAGCTTTTCAACGGTAACTGCGTCGGCTGGAGCCATTTTTTGGGAAGTTGACTACTATTTCTTCCCACGTTAAGCCCGACCTTGTGTCACATATTGCTGTGGTGGGACAGTGATTAAATAGAAAGTCACCATACGTCATTTTTGGTCATTTCTAGCGAATTTTCTATGTCGTTGACCACTATTCTGCACCTAAGATGCTGACATTATGCATTGGGGTAAATCTTCAACTGCAAAAGTTATAGACAATGTGAGGTTGATGCTGGAGGCCAGTGGGTAGTCATCAGAGGCCATTTCTGGTGATTTTTACCAACAAAAGCTATTTATAGCATTATATTGAATTAGCTATCGAGTATAAAACAATTTTGACCACACAAATGTTTGAGCGAACAGAGTCAAATTCTATTTGATAGGTGGTACATTCTTTTATGCCAGGTTTGGGATTAGAATAACTTTTTTCGGTCAAAAGAATTACATTATTAGAGGTAAATTAGTACTTGGGGCTAACGTAGCCCAAAACATATTAGATAGATGGCTGCGAGTTACAGGATCATCGGTGGTCAGCAGAGGTCTATCCTGGATTAGAATTGCTTCTTTTAGCCATATTCCAGCCAAAGAATTCTAATCCTGGAGGTAAATTGAAACGTCAAGTTAATTTAGCTAGAAAAAGACGATGGGTTAGGTGGTGCCGACCTTCAACGTTATTGGAGGCCAGCACATGCCAACTTTAGGGGCTGATAAAATTGATTTTTTCTCTCTTACCTGTACAAAGTTGTGCATCTCTGAGAAACATTTTCAGAGGAACATTCCAAAATTGTGACGAGGTGCTTGGACAATCTTTCAAGATTGCCTGTCTTTCTTTACCTGATATCTCCACGCTTTTCCTAAGGACAGCTCTACATTGGCTAATTTAGAGTTGAATCCCCGGTCAACCTTTTCATACTGGTACCCAATGAGAGAAACACTTACGTAACATATCCAGAATCCCCGTCAAACAGAGCGACGACATCATTGGTTCTTCTTTTATGCATTAGGATATTTCTTTCGTTATTGCTACTTCTCCATGTGTGCATTGCGTAAATATTCATTTTTTTTTTATTGGTCGTGTTGTGTAAGAAACGTATTAAGCCCCCCCCCCCCGCACACACACCCGGACAACGCCGGATATCCCTTCCAGTAAATAAATAAATTAGTGGTTAACAAGCGTCACGAAAAAAATTCTCGTTGTAACGACACTATTTAATGACACACGCGTTCTTACGGAATGTTTTTTTTTTACGTATAGGGTTAGCAGCATTACTTTTTGCTTTGTTCATTTTATATTCAGACCTGTAACTCGTATGTGGAGCATTAGACTGTAAAAGGTTCATAAAAATTCGTTTTTGTCAGCTTTTTTAGTTTTTTTTTCATACACTTTGGATAAGAGTTACTCGTTATAACGGCATATTCGTTATAACAGAATTCTTCTAATCCCACTGTATAGCTATCTGATTATTAATTCAATAAACCTGAAAAAGTTGTGAATCAGTTAGAGAAAAAATGCTGGCATGAAGGCAAAAAGAACGCGAGAAACCACAGAAATTTATTACTACGCATTTCTTAACAGCAAATTAATAATGAAAAATATGCAGCACTTGAGTAAATTTATTATTAACTGAACAAATACTATTCCAAGCTAGAGGTCCCCAAAGTGATCTAATATTAACCCCCGGGGGCTGATGAGACATTTCAGAATGTTGAAAGTCATCAAGGACTCGAATGAACAAGGTGATAGTCTGGGAAATAAAAATGCTACTTGAATAAATAAAATAAGATTGGCTGCGCTTGGGTCGAACTCTCGTCTCGCGTCATTAAAATCTCGAAAGTAAACAAAACAGAATTCATTCCTTCGTACAATATTATTCTGAAACTCCGTGTCCCATTTCAACTCCTTTATTAGTAGTTCCTGTAAAAGGGATTTGCAAACTTTAGCAAAACAAGTCGACCTGAATTGGGCTTTACAAATGGTAGTGAATTCGTAAACAGTTTTTGTGTACATCACTGTGTCGCTGATATTCGTGCATGACGTCACTGTTTTGTTTTCCGGCCATTGTCATCCGCCAGTGTTGTTACATACGAAAATAAAGTCAAAACGCAATAGTAGGAGTTTGACAAAAATATTATGTGCTTGAGGTTGGTATTAGCCTTATAAATATAGTTCTAACAAAGGGGAGGAATCAACTGACCCTAAAAGAATGCAGTGACGTATGACTAAAATTCACCAATTTGCCACCAAATATTACCTCTCTTCTAAAAGATCACAGATTGCATCTTTTCTCATTAGAAATTATGGATCTAAAATCTCAATCACCAAGAATTCAAAGATAGATAAGAATGAAGTTTTAGATATTGAACAATCTAGAAAAAGAAGGAAAATGAATTATCAACCCCTAAAAATATTAAATTTATAGACCCTTGGGACTTATTGCATTTATCCATCTGTCTACTGCAGTTACCATTTTGCCAGGAAATCTTGTTACCTTGTTCGATATATTCAGGGTCATAAATTCAGCCTTGCTGACCACCCAACTCCGTAGTCCAGAGGTAGTATAGTGGCCTCCGGGTCTGATGTGAGGGTTTCAATTCTGCCTCGCGGTCTTGGATGTTATAAAGTCTATAGCCACACTGAAGATATGTAATACATCGAAACAGCTGTCTGTGGATGACACACTAATATATATATATATATATATAATGGATATATAATCTGATAGAATAATTATGAGTGCGTTATTCTTTTTTAAACTTTATAATGATAAATGAAAAAATGTATTTGTTATTATTCTGTCGGATTATATACCCATTTTTTTTATAATATTATTGTCTGCGTTGAGAAACATAAGGTGTAGATATGGACAGTGATTGCACAAGACGAGATTGGAGTATAAAGCAGTTATTCAGGCCGTATTAGGTCAAATGGTAAAAGTGGTGTCATTTTAAGTTGGCTACCTGTTGGACGCAGGTTCGATTCCTCTGTGTGTGCGTGCACGCATTTCATATACATGTGACAAAAAAATCAACAAAACTTAATGATATTGTGCAGTATCCCAAGGTAAGTGGTATGCTGTTAAGACCAGGAATCATGGCTAAGCCTTCGGTCTTCCTCAGATGAAGGTTTTTGGAGGCATTTCTGTGGGTTTCACAGGCATTTTTCGTTTCTCGCCATAGTGTGCAACTACCAGATCCAGCCTTGTCGATCTTTGAGCCTACTATATATATATATATATATATATATATATATATATATATATATATATATATATATATATATATATATATATATAATTCTGATGTGGACATCCAAAGTTTAGCCAGAAATTAAGGTTATCTGAAGAAATCCACACACGTTGTTTTTTAATGACTACTTGGCCTATTTTCTAAAATTTACTTTCATAATTTTAAAATTTAAGCGATAAGGATAAAGGTTATGTAAAGGTATTGTATGCTACATATGTTTTTGAAATCATATGTCATTTGTTTGGATACATTATAAGCGTGTAAACATGTTTTGTCACATTGTGTGTGTGTGCCGAAACTGTTTTCAGGTTTTAGCCCACACCCAAAACATATATTCAACTGCTACCGTGTGAAATTCGGTAACTGCTCTAGTTAAAAAAAAAATTACGCATGGCCTAAATAATTATATCAATTTTGCTACCAGAGGAAACATCATTTTCATCAGTTTTCACGATCATATTTAATAATTGCCTGTCAAAGACAGCTTTCTTTATCTCTTGATAATGCCTTTTGGATCATATTTTATACATGTTTTACCATTGCACGATATCGTATTTCGCACCAAGAAAATAAGAGGATATATACCTGTTGAGTTTTTACGCCAAGTGACAGCAAGTATCTGCAATACTCCAAGACACTCTTCGGTATTCTTGCCGACTTCGATATTGCTGTTGTCTTGATGTTCACGGTTCTCCCCCGGATTCCTTGTTCCTCTAACCCCATTGCCTGATTTCCCTGGACTGTTTCCAATGCTCTGCCTATGATTGCCACAACAGTTACTTTCTTGTTGTCCTTCGGGGCTAATTTCATCACATATTTATATAAAACAACTGGCTCTGTTTGTCTGTTCCCCTTAAACATTGGTCAAACATTGGTGCGACTCGAATAAATATGGCACGCATACTTAGTGGACCTAGAGGAATGACTTGGACTACTTATTTTTTCACGAAAATTCTCAGAAGTTTCAGAGGGGTCTTATTTACTTACAATTATGATGCGAAACCGAACCCTTACTGTTCGTTCATATGTACATTCTGTTATTACATTATTTGTAAGCAAAACAACTCTGTCTCTGTTTCCCTTCCCTAAACATTGGCACAGCTCGACCAAATTTGACACAAATTTGGTGTGAATACTCAATGGACCCAGGGGAATGTTTTAAAGTAAAATATTTCAAGAAAGAAAATCAGTGAGTGTTTTTGAGAGGGGGTTCTTCTTACACTGTAACTATAGTGCTGAACAGAAATTTTTCTTCACGTTTTATATACATATGTACATTGTATTATTCTATATATTATAAAACAACTGGCCCCGTTCGTCACTATATCCCACTCTTTAACATAGTCGTAGCCAAACCGAATTTGGCACGAATTTGGCTTGCATACCCAATTGACTTGAGGAGTGTTTTAAAGTAAAGTATTTTGAGAAAAAGAATCCTTCTAGGGTTTTCGAGACGAGGGGTGGTTCTATCCAGAATGTAGCTATGATTTTAAAATGAACCCTTACTCTCCGTTCACTATACATATATACGTATACGTACTAACAGGAAATCGCCCGATAAGTTAGGTTTAATCTGGTTATTAATATTACTATTATTACTTGTACGTAGGTGGTTGTCGCTATCGAATCACCGTAGCCCCACAAATTGCCTGACCAACCAGCTAAGTGGGCTACAGATTTATCTCTCTTTTAGTGTCTATCTATGTGTATGTGTGCACGTGTGCGCGTGCACGTATGTGCGTGTGTGTGTGTGTGTTTGGGGGGCTACAGCCTTAAAAATATACATTAATGCACCATTAGACACCAATTAAAAACGATTTTGTTTTTCCAAAAATATCATTCTTTGTGTCGCTATGGTCATTTTGGGATCAACAATGCCCTAATAGTATTCTTTACATAATTTTAAATATATGATCCATTTTTTTTTAGATAACTTTAGATAGAAAGATCTGTTTTATAAGATAACTGTAGATAATTCTTCAGACAATTAGTTTTGGGCTATGGTGATTCATCTATGCGAGGTACGGATACTTCTAATCATTTTCTTTGATTCTTTTTTTTTCTTTCTCTACTGTTTCCTTTGATTCTTGTTCAACACTATTTCTTTCTTCTATTCTGCTTTGATTTCGTTTTCTTCGTTTTTCAATTTTTCTTCTTATTCCTTCATTCTCGTCGCTTTCTTTTTTCTTTTTTTTGTATGAATTCCTTTAGTTTTCATTATTGCTCGAAATGCCCCGATAAGAAAATGCTGACTCCATCCATCTGTTATAAAACCAGAGGACACAGCCATAAAACTACAAACTCAGACCTCCACGGGCGTTGGAGAAAATTCCTTTCGATGAGAGTAACAAACGAATGGAACGGCTAAAGCGGAGTAGTGGTCACATAAGAAAATGTCAATACTTATCGGCCATACCAAATTTGACCACAAATTTCCATATTAGTTTAATCCGTCCCCAACTCAACTCTATTAGCTAAATGAGGCAATTTATTGCTGTCAAAAATTGAAAATGTTCCCAATCATTTTGTACCCTCAGAAAGAAGAAAAAAATTAGTTTTGAAATCTTAAAGAAATTTTAAAAGAGATTCATCCCATTGCTGGCCACTCAAAGAGAAAAAAAAGTTCTCCTCACTTCTGACCTCTTGAAAGTAAAAAGTTTCCCATGAATAAAAACGCCTTCAATTGTAAAAAAAAGGTATCTTTACTGCTGACCCTTAAACGTAGGAAAACATATTCCTTCACTTTTAACCCCTATAAGTAGAAAAAAAAATGTGTCCCTTTACTTTTGATCACTAAAAACAGAAAAAATATTCCCTTTCACTTATAACCCCTGAAAGTGGGAAAAAATGTTCTCCTTCAGTTTTGAACCCCAAGTTTCCCTTCAATTTTTACGTTTGAATGTAACGTAAAAATTCCCTTCACTTTTGTCTTCACAACTTCACAGTGTTCGGTCAGAATATGAAGTCAGTTAAAGAAATCTCTATTTAAATAAAATTCGATCAGAATAAACATCTTCTTGATGGCATCAAAGATTCTCTTATGACATCACAAGATGTGGTAAATAAATCACATTATTCCGCTCTTCCTTCATCTCCCTTTTTTCTTTTATCTCGGACTGACAGCTCTCAAATGATGATGATTATTTCATCTTCTCTCTCCCTTAGTATTTTGTTAGTTGTTGTAATTGTTATTGAAGCTTTTGCAGCCAAATTGATAAAAAAAAAAGAAAGAAAGAGAATGCACTAGACTCTCGTTGTAACGGCACTCATTCCAATGGCACTATTTAATGACTCGCGCTTTCTTACGGTACGTTTGTTTTTATATTCTCGTAAGACTCGTCTATGAATTCTATTCATTTTATTCGCAGACCTGTAACCCGTATATGAGGCATTAAACTGTGAAGGGGTAATAAAAACTCATTTTTTGTCTGCACTTTTCGGTTCCTCGCAATTAATACACTTCGTATAAAATCAACCCGTTATAACAGTGGATTCGTTATAAGGACACCCTTGAATTCTCGGGGGGTCGACGTAATAACGGGAGTCTACTTCAATGAAAATATCAATTTTTATTACTATGGATAGTCGATATAGTTAATAACAGCGGCAAAACATGCCGACGTTGTCAAAATATGTTTTCGTTCTTTCCCTTCGTAAATCATTTTTATTTAAATAATTTAAGGTTTTAATTGTATCTTGCTTTTTCTTGGTTTAAAATTGACAAGACTAATTACAATCAGATTCTAATTTCACTTATATTAACGAATTCCTGCGTTAAGTTTTTTTTCATCATCTCTTCATTTCGTCATATGACTTTTTTCTCATCTTAGTCAGTCAGTCAATGACTTACTCTTATTCTACAGACCGTGAATGGTGTTGTGAGTGTAAATTTCTAAAACCTATACATTTTAAACTATGATTTGAATATTTTATATTGATCCTCAAACATTTGATTAATAAAGTAAATCAATTTAGATTTTATAATCTTCTTCTCTTTCGTCTTGTGTTGTTTTTGGTTTCGTCAGTGATGTTAATACTACTGCTACTACTTGTCGTTTCGAGCTTCCAATCCATTCAGCCTCCCAAAAAGAGATTCGATCGATGGAGTAATATTTATTGGTATTTCAACTTTTCCAAACCGATGATCTTAGTCTATTAGGGAGAAAAACAAATCGAAACAAACGGAAATTTTCACTCATTAATACACAAATATTAAATGTCTGACGACGTCTTCTTTCGGGTGTCGGAATCAATCGACTAATAAATTGAAATAGTGAAAGAAAAATTCCAATCAGTTATACGACACGGAAGCTCTTTCAAAGTGTATTTGTTCCAGATATTCAGTTGTTTGCTCAAAAATATGGTTATCTTCAGTTCGACATATGTAGAAAACACTCAACAGATAATAGAAAATCTCAGGAGTTAAAGCTGATCTTTTAGAATATATATATGTAATGGTGCAAACTGTAAATAGCAAGGCGTCGGTGGTGTAACGGTTAGCATGGTTGCCTTCCAAGCAGCCGATCCGGGTTCGACTCCCGGCCGACGCACGCTCTCTTTTCCCTCTCAATACCAAATATCTGTCTATGATGAAAGTTTTCCTGTATTTTCTTCATGACATCTTAATATTTGATAATTTGCTTCAGTATTTTTATACTTTCTTCCCTAGAGTATATTACGTTGTAGCATAGCTGTTTGCCAGGCCGTATTTATTTACACAAATTCGAATAACCTTTCTGTTTCTTATTTATTTCCCCTCCAACGATGCCTTCTTGCCTTACAAACATTTCTTTAAAAAATTGAGAATATGAAAGTAACCCTGAACAATAGATGTCGTTTTATTTTAGCATCGTCAGCCTGGAATTTATGAATTAAATCATTATTACCTTAGAGTTTCCCTGGATTATTTCTTTCTATTAATGGATTATACGAACGGAGAAAGACGGCAATGTTATTACTTTCCATGGGAAAGAGTTAGTTGTTCAGCATCGCCATCAGTCTCTGATTCCAGGCTCTACCATTGCTACGATAACTGATTGCTGAAAAGATTGGATTCATCTCGTGGAAGAAGATAATCTGTCATAAAACACGAAACGGAATTTGACTTCTAGTTACTGATTTCTTAAATGCAACGAAATATACCTAATTCATCCTTTCTCTCCCCCTATCACTCTCTAACCCCAGTCTCCTGTACCTCCTACCACCCCAACCTCGAATGGCTCAGCCTAATATACAATCATTACGATTTGAGGGCCCAAGAACGCAACAAAAATTCCCATGCAAACAAATGTTGATTGCCCTTTCGCTTTACGCCCTTTCGTTTTACATAAGTTTTTTTTTATATAGAAACGTTCTACTTCCGGATAACGAAGGAAATCTGTATCTGGTTTCATAAATCATTAGTATGTATGTATTTACACACACGCACACAAAATGAATGAATTATATCACATAGAGTTACTTCCCTTGCATTTTAAAACTCGATACAAGATTCAGCTTCATTTTATTTCATTTTAATTCATCTTATTTTCGGCCAAAACGAAATTTGAAGATACAAACCATTAATATCAAGACTGGAAATAAACTGTGGATGTTATTCATGATAATGACGGTAAGTATTGTCCAAAGCACCAGATGCCAACGTTTGAACAATTCATTGGATTCAGATACGGATTCCCTTGTACGTGAACGAGAAAAGTTAAGTTGTAAATTTAAAAAAATACCAAAATAAAACATTCGTCCACAAACTTGAATTTAACTTGCAATAATCTCTCTCTCTCTCTCTCTCTCTCTCTCTCTCTCTCTCTCTCTCAGAAACATGAACGTGTTTGTATAGCGAATCCTTTATTTCATCATATTTCAAGCTCTACTCAAAAGCAACTTAATGTTGAATGTATCGAGCACTTCATGAAAAAAAACCCATCACACATCAGATATTGTATTATAATACATTATATTGTATTCCTGATAACAAAGATCCTGATGGTGGATTCATGTTCCACATCAAACCAATAACCTCTAAAAGTACGTGCACACACACAAAGCACACACTACTAAAGATGGGAATACCTCCCGAAACATGTTTAGACCATTAATAAAAACATTCATAGATAAATAAACCTAACTTCCATACACTTCACTTCCGAATCTTTCTCACCCTCAATAGTTCATATTATATATATATATATATATATATATATATATATATATATATATATATATATATATATATATATATATATTATTGCGTCATCCACAGACATCTCTTCAGTGTGGCTATAGACTTCATCCCATCCAGTACTGCGAGGCAGAATTGAAACCCTCACATCGGACCCGGAACTAGGTGGTCAGTAAGGCTGAATTTAAGCGATATATTCTTTTTACGCAGAAACTCCTCATCCACCAGAGTGCTCTATTCCTATGGAAGAGCAATGCATAAGCTTTCAATGGATAAGTTACCTCACTTAAAGAGTGCTCAACCCTGAATAGAGGAGCACATATATATATATATATATATATATATATATATATATATATATATATATATATATATATGTGTGTGTGTGTGTGTGTGTGTGTGTGTGTGTGTGTATGCTCCCCTCTCCCTTTCTCTCTTTCAAATATACCTGTTTCAATTCCTCGTTCACAGACGTAGACATACATGTATTTACTTAGCAGATCCTTCCCCCTCTCTCGTAAATACTCTCACCGACTCCCTCATAAACACTGAAATGCTTATATCAACTTATTCTCACGCCTATACACACATGCATATACACACCTGCACTTAATAATCCTCCCACTCTTTCTATCTCATACACACCAAAACATTTTCGCACATCCATCCACCCACCCACACCGTCCTTGATTTCACCTCCCGCACAGACAAACAATATGCTTGTTTCATCGCCTTTTTTGTAAAAAAAAAACAAGTCTTAATACGAAAATCCAACTGACATCTTCCACATTTTTAAGCATCCCGTCGCCAAAAAATAAATGATTAAATAAATGAAAATAGAAATGAATATAAAAATGACCGCCTGTTCCACTGTCGATTGCACATCCCGTTTTTATCTGACCCAATATGCTTCCCAGACGCCAGTAACAAGAGATCATCAACTATCAGTCAAGATGCCGGTCACTGTCGTCTGCTGACGGAGTCTGGTTCCCACGTTTTTCAAATTGCAAAGAAACTCAACCGGAAATCGTTGTCGGGACAGACACTTGGCTTTTATGAACGTAAACGTAAAAGCAATTTAGGGCTTCAACGAGAAAATTTGATGTTAGAATGATTTTTTTTTATTACGTGGGCATACGAAAATACATTCACATATACGCACATCCACATGCTCTATGAGTGTGTGCGTGAGTGTGTGTGTGTGCGTGTGTGTGAGTGTGTGTGTGTGTGTGTGTCATGTTGATGAAACAGCCTTCAGAATTTTTTCAGAACCAAACGTCTTATTTATATAAATTCAGAGCATGATCAATGAGTCATCAAAGTACTTTCCTTGACACTCCATGACACCACGTCATCTTCCAGCTAAATTGCGTATTCCGAAATGAA
>OY735215.1:33896671-33951671 GCA_963457665.1 Thysanoteuthis rhombus
TATATACATATATATATATATATATATATATATATATATATATATGTATGTATACATATTGAAATTCAAATAGAGTTTCAATATAATACAACTCAGCTTAAAATCATCTCTGTCGGATCATATATTCATTTCCTAATTCACACACACACACACACACACACACACACATACATACATACATATATATATATATATATATATATATATATATATATATAGGAAGTGTATTTACTATACAAACAAGTTCATGTTTCTGTCCTCTTTGGGCCTCATCAGGCGAATGATTGTAGGTGTTTTATGTATGTAGCGAATCCAATTCCTCTTATATATATCCAGCTGTAACTCTAAAACAACTTGACTTTCGAAGTATAAAGTTGAATGTATCGAGCATTCTTTGAAATAAATCCATCACATATCAGACATTGCTTTATATTATGCTATATTGCTAACCTGATCTGTACCATTTGTAATATATATATATATATATATATATATATATATATATATATATATATATATATATATATATATATATAGTACCATTGATAAGTTTTTGAATGAAACAGATATTTTGATTACATTGCAATCAGCACTACATGGTTTGCATTTAATCATGTTTTTAGGGTCTAAATGCTGAAATTCAATTTATTTATGAACGATGTTTTCATTATGTACAGTAGGGTGTCTGGAAAAGTCCCATTGGAATTTTCTGAGACAGAAATATTGTTCGTTTAGACTCTTGCTACTCTTGATAGTGGATAAAAAATGATCACTAGGTCTGAGTGAATGTCGTTTCTGAAAAACATCCGCCATCTTGAATATTCATAGACCCCCACCTCTATCTGTCCATACGATATATCCGTAAGTAATCAATTAATTTCTATCAAATTTTATGGAAAGATGGACAATAAGGTACGAATTCTTTTTGTTTTGTTTGTTTTTTTTCTCATATATTCATGTATACACTCCTCAGTGAAATTTTGTAGAAGAGCGGACAATAGGTCACAGAAGTAGTGGTAAAATCTTTATCCATTTACAATTACCTCCCCTATGTCGCAGTTATGTCCACGCCTCATGATCTCTTGGGGTATCGCTTTTAAGGCTTGTTCTGGCAGACAGGGCGGATGAGACCACCAGTAAGGTCCAACGGTCAGAAAGACGGTTCCAAATTGTGTTGTGGAGCGCGGTGATGAGCGAACGAACGAAGACATTTCAACCAACGTGCATCCGTAGTCGAAATCGATAATGGTTTAAATGTTTTCCTCCACAAGATTGCCCTTATTTTTCAACTTTTATCGCTAATTTTTGTCCATCATAATTTTTTTTATTTATGAAAGATGAATAAAATGGATCAAGATTCGTTTTTACCAAAATGGCCAGAAAAAAAAATTAAAGAAAAGACGTAATTTTTGTCCTTTCAGGATACAAGAGTTTTATGATTAATTTATAGCTTATATCAATAGTGTTCAACTGGGTTGGGGATGAATTTTTCGTAATCCACAGGGAAGAATTATTCAGGGGGATTTGGGCGGGGGGTGAATTGTATATGGCCTTGAATTGTCGGAGTCAATTGTTCGGGGTGAACTCGTCGGAAACTGAAGTTCTTGTCACAAGCCTGCATGTAGGCGGTCTGTGTATTCGCAGTGGTCGTTCTTTGTATTGGGCTGCGGAGAACTTATGCAGCATCCCAGGTGATCGACCAGCCTCTCCGGGACAAGTAGCCTAAACAAAACTTTCCCCAAAACGTTCAGGCAATCTCACCGTAGCTCACAGTCTTTACACATACGCAGTGATCAAATAAAAAAAAAAAGAAAAAGAATTAGTAATTGGTACGTGGAACAAACGTATCCTCATGGACTGATGCAAAATCTCCAGGCCTTTGAGAAGAATAGCTAGCCCTCATCACCAAAGAATTGTCGAGATATAAAGTCGACATTGTAGCAACCAGCGACTAGCTGGGGAAGGGTCACATACTTTCTTTTCGAAATACAACGCCCTACATACCAATGCATTCTCCCGATTGTCACTTATGGAGCTGAAACATGGAACCTAACCAAGAGACAGACCTGCAAACTGAGAAGCATGCAACGTGCGCATGAGAGAATCATGCTCAACCTTACATGGAGAGATCAAAAGACAGCACAGGAAGAAAACGGGAGTCTGACACATCATAGAAACTATTTTAAAAAACTCAAATGGCAATGGGCAGGTCATGTTGCAAGAATAAAAGACAGCCGATGGACATTACGACTCACAACATGGATCCCCAGAGATCACGAGGCGTACAGAATACAAGATGGAGAGATAAACTAGACCAATTCAGAAAATACTGGCTCTGCGATGCTCATGATAGAGAATTGTGGCGAATCCTGGGGAAGGTCTATGTCCAATGACGGACGTTAAAAGAATGATGATGATGATGATATGTAGACAGAACACACGGTTGAATTTGCCATTGTCTAGCCGCCCCCCCCCCAGCAGATTCCAAGCTTTCCCATTGGTATCAATGAAAGGTCCGTGGAGCTTCGCCTTCCTGTAAGCAATGAACGCTTTATCGCCACCAAAGGCGTTTACGCACCCAAAAGAGTTGGCAGAGACCATGGCCAATTGGGAGAAATGACGGGAAAGCATGGTTGGAAAGCTCAAGAACAACAGTCTACTGCTGAGTAAATGCGCTGAGAATGACTTACTGACAACTAATACCATGTTCAGGTCGACCTATACCCGGATACACCCGCGATCTAGGCAGTGGCATCTGACGGATTACATCAAACACCAACGCGACAGCATGGTCGATCTCAGCACCAGGAGAATGGAGATTGCTGGACGGATCATAGTTTTGTTAGAGTCAAGCTCAATATCAGTATAGTCAGTGGAATATCTTTGCCCTCCATTGCTGGAAGAATTCTGGCCTGCATTCATCTCAACCGGCTCATTGCCAGCACAGCCGCCATGAGACACAGTGTAGCTTCTGCCCTGGTTGCAGTACCATAGGCATGGCGTTTGCTATAAGACAGGTTCAGGAGAAATTTATTGAACCACGAGATGGACCTGTACGTAGAGTTCGTAGATCTAATTAGGGTATTTGACACTGTCAGCAGAGTCCATCGTCATGAAGCTGGGCCGCCAATGCAAGTTTGCCACGCTGATAAGGCTTTCACGACAATATGACTGGACGAATTTTATCTCCTTTGACATCTCCAACGGTGTAAAACAGGGCTGCGTACCCACTCCCGTATTGTTCAACTTGTTCTGTACGCATGTCCTGCCCTGCGTTGTGATGGACCTGAACTTGTACGTCAGATATTGTTCGGATCGACTAGTCTTGGATCTCCACACGAACTAAGACGGAAGAGAAACTCATCTTTGGAGCCCTCCTAACAAGAACAACAACAACAATAACAACAACAACAACACATAATCAGAGTTGAGTTGAAAAGGCAGAGCCGTAAAAACAGTATATTCATAAAGAATTCATTCTCATCCTACCATTCAAACAATTCTTCTACATTCGCTGCAACAGGACATGCCTGTCTCATTCTGGTTTCATCCTTTCATCATGAGTGGAGCAACTTTTAGAGCTCCGTTCACAATGTCAAAGCCATCACACGCTCACACACACACGCACACACACGCTCACACACACACACACACACACACAATACATACACATATATATATATATATATATATATATATATATATATTCTCTTCATTTATCTCCTAATAAATATCTATTTGAGTTATATCATTCTAAATTTTAAATTCTAGAATATTGAATATTCACAAAATCCAACGTGTTTTCTGGTTTACTCTATTGATATAGGTTACCAACAAACGTTTTTTTCGGAGTAGCCTTTTGCATTTATGCCGTGAAATGATCCTCTGGTCAGGAATTTCAGAATTATTCATTACCTGCTAAAAAGAAAAATGCTTAACTCATTTCTTTAAGCTCTTGAATAGATGAATAAACTAAAAAAAAAAAACGTTATGTTAATGTCTGAAGCAAACTGCTAAAACTTTTAAATGAGATTTCTTACATTGACACAGCTATACTTCAAAATACTCGACTTTTATTTCTGAACTGAAAGGGAGTGCCTAACTGGGAAGTGGTCTCGAATTATAAATGTTCATTTATTTATAGTTTTCTTTAAACCTTTTTTTTTTTTCGCTGGAAAAATCTGTTTTTCAATCACCAACTTCTGGCGTCTTGTACGCAGTTCAGCCACTCTTTTCATTTCGTAAGTAATTTGCCCGATCAAGAGCCCCCCCCCTCCTGCAAGCAATAAGAACAAGCTGGACGCATGGAAATTCCACGGGTGTTGACAACTAAGATTATCCATTATCTCATGCCTTAGCTTTTCTCCCATCCTTTACCTGTATTTTCTCATTCTCTCCCATATCCCTTCCAATCTTCTATACCCGTCTATGTGTAAAAGTTATGCAAATATGTATTAATTTCCTATGCAAATCAGTAAACTACCTAACAATAACCTTCTGTCTCTGTCTCTGTCTCTCTCTGTCTCTCTCTCTCTCTCTCTCCCATTGTTTATTTTTCTTTTTCGGTCAAATCTTGGGATTACTTCCCGGAAGTCTCTATCTAGATTACTCACTTGATTTTAGCGGGAATGGCTGGTTCTACGACTAAATATTCTCGTTGATAATCATTTTAAGATGTATATCATTTCAAACTGACTTTTTAAAACAATATAATTTATGTATAGTAGAATATTACCCGTCATAAGACGGTATTTTAATTTTGGGAAAATACATTTTTGATGATATCGAGTTTTCTCTTACTGTTCATCAATATTTAGCAAATAAAAACAGGCTTTCATTGCTTATGGAAAAGAAAAGTGACTCATCACTAAATTTGCAATTAAACTTATTTTACAGGTAACAAATATATATTAGATCTTTAATCAAAATTTATATTTTTCTCAGACATAACAGACATAATCAAAAGCAGAGAGAGAATCCTTTTGTGCGTTGCAAAGCAACTGACTCTGACTCTCTATCTCTCTCTATCTCTCTCTCTCTCTCTCTCTCTCTCTCTATATATATATATATATATATATATATATATATATATATATATATATATATATATATATATATATATATATGAATAGTTCATTAATCATTGGAGGGAGTAGTATTAATAACTACAGAAAACTGATCCTCCATCATGTTGAAAGCACATTTCATGTACAGAGGCTCTAAAAGTATTCTGAAACCTACTTTAACTACACTTGAGGCAGTTGTATGTATTTCCTTTTCAAAATTGAATTCATCCAAATCTCTTTACTTCCCCTTTTCATTCTAACGGAACTCTTGATGTATAATTAAGTGATCGGTTAAATTGAGTAAACCCTCTGTCATTGATATGAGTAATTTGAGTTTTCACACAAATCGACATTAATTCTGTAATAACTTTTATAAAAGTAAACCAATTTTGATAGAATTTATGTCATATTGTGGAGACCTTTTTTTTAATTTTTTAAAATTACTTTTTTGATTTTTTTTAATATTTAAGGATTTTTTTACTTCAAATGTTATATAATACAATGGAAGCCTGAAACATGGACGTGAATTACACCAAACTCTCCGTATACACTTGATTTGAAAAACTTGAAAAAACAAGGATTCTACAATGTTTAAACTTATAACGAGATTTTTAGTGTTCGAATGTCAGGCCTAAAAGATTGATATTCCAATAATCAAGAGGTTGCTGGTTCAAATCCACCCGGGAGCAACCCTTTTTTTAATCAATAGTAGTTATCCTTGATAGCATCATGTGTACATATAAATATTGAAGAAAACGGGACCAGTAAGAAAAATCCGTACTTTCACAATGTGTTGATATAATTGTATAAACTCAAAATATACTGAATAATATTTCAACATAAAATAGACGAAAAAATACTAATACAGTGGTAAAATTGAACAATGTTTTAGTTTAGTATCGGTACATGCCACAATAAATGGCTATTTCGTGCCACTGCATTGATATTTTTCGTTTATCGTATGTTAGAATATTCTTCTTCGCATTTTCTTTCACCTTTTTACAATTATATGAACGAATTGTGCAGTTATGCATTTTTGTTAATGGTTGTAAAATGGTTCACTTCAATTCACTAATTCCTGAAAAATTAATTTCACTGTTGTCAAGTTTTTTTTCGTTATAAACGCCGTGAAATCTGATATAGATAATGAATTTATGAAATGTGCAATTTTCGGTCTTTATTTGTTTCTATGTTTAGTTACTCTTAGATTACGACAAAAAACTAGTATTTAGTCTTAGTATTTATAGCTTTATTAACAATGACTGGGGGTCGCGTAAAATTTCGCCTCATCCGAATGGTCGAGAACGAAAAAAGTCTGAGAAGCCCTACTCTATTGTTTGTAGAAGTGTAGGGTAACGTATTCATCTGTGTGAACTGGCTGACCGTTGTGAACAGGTGATTTCTATTATCGAAGAGATTACGAGGGAGTATGAATATTAGCTGTGATAGCAACAGTTTGGTTAAGATCGTACCCTCTGTAATCCAGATATACATATCATTGTTAGAGTACTTCCTTGGTTCATGTTATTGCAACGGGATAACAATGGCTTCCACAAATAAACATGTACTTTTCTCTTAAACGCGTGATCAGTGTTGAATCAAGAACTGGATTCAACTAGTCAAAAAAAAAAGTCTTAAAAAATAACGAAACAGTCGTTCGTCCTATCAGCAGTTATACTGTTACTAAGGGTTCAGTTATCCACTTATATTGCCAATGGAGAAGTTAGATAATAAGAAATAAAGACGCGGTATTTGCGTGTGGACGGTCGTCTGCTTGGAATAAAATTGTATCAACCTATAACAATGCACCAACTCAAGCGGAGAAACATGGCGTTACTGGTCTCAATCTAACTAAACAAATGCTACGTGATATCCTAGAGAAGTGGTTCTCGACGATTTTGCTCCACAAACCTTCGACAGCTTAAATAGCACTGAAAAGCTATCATAATATAATCTTTAAAAAATTTAAAATTCGCCAAAATTTAGAGTTTTAAATCGAGGAGAAAAAATCAGTTGAAGTTCTAAAAATTTTTTCATTGATTATGATATGATTTGATAATACCACTTAAAATTCATAAATTCAAATTTCCAAGTTTGGTAAAATAGTGAGACCCTTCGTTTCAGGCTCTAATTTAGTTACTTTCATTCATAAGTCAAATCGTCTCGTGACATCTAGACGGTTTTTTCTCTAACGTATGACTCAGTTTCCAGCTATGGAATACTTTTGGCTCTCCATATCCAGATTCGGAGCCAATGATACTTTTCGCACCTTGACATTGACCGGAAAAAAATTTCCCTTGACTCCGCAACACATCATTTACTACTAACGTAAACAAATAACACGTATTTTCGAAAGTGACAGAAGTATAGAGAGCACAAAAAAATACTTCTTTTTTAGGGCAAGTAACTTTCGAAAATAACGTATCAGTTTACAAGAAGCTACCTTCGATAGAAAATAGAACATTTTTTGTTTTTGTTGTTTTTCTTGTGATAAGTAACTTTCGAAACATCAAAAAATTACGTTTTATTTTTATTCGACTTTTTCTGGATTGAAAGCACAAAATATTACTTTTTTTTCAATCTAAAAATTAGTTGTTTTTCTGAGGGTAAGTGACTTTCGAAAACATGTGTGATTTGTTTACCTTTATAAAAACGACTGACTTTAGAATGACATCATGCTACGTCGAAGCAAAATGTATGCGTTTACAAAGCGGTCAATCTTAGCGTGCGAAAAGTATATTTCATCACAAAATTCCAAGTATATTTAAAATTATCCTTTCTTGGGGCGTGCTCCCCAGTGTAAAGATCACTACCCTAAAGTTTCTCAACGTGTATAAACATTTTTTTTTTTTTTGCTTAAATCTAATCTTACTGATGGAGGTACGGTGTTGGCCTAACAGTTAACTGCAGGGAAAATAGAATCTGCCAATTTTCCCCGAGGATGTTTGCTTAAACTCATCACTAATGATTTAATCCATTTCTGCCAATAGGTCAGTTCAGAGATTAATACCTACGGTTGGTATCATGTAACCCAGTGCAACCTGTAAGATGGGCGTCACCAAGTAACCTCGATTGATCTGAAAAATGCCATGAAGGGCCCAGCATAGTATCTATACGATGTACTAGATCAAAGGAAGAAAATTCTCAATTTTCTTTCTTTGATGCCAATAAAAAATGTTTAGTGTAAAATATGTTGAACATTTGAGGCAAACTGAGAAGTATGCAACGTGTGCATGAGAGAATCATGCTCAACCTTACATAGAGAGATCACTAGACAGTACAGTATATAAGGAAGAAAACGGGTGTCCGTGACATCATAGAAAATATTAAAAAAACTCATATGGCAATGGGCAGGCCATGTTGCAAGAATGAAAGACAACCGATGGACATCACATCTCACAACATGGATCCCCAGAGATCACATAAGAAACCGAGGCCGACAAAAAACAAGATGGAGAGATGAACTGGACAGATTCAGGAAATACTGGCTTAGCAATGCCCATGATAGGGAATTATGGCGAATCCTGGGGAAGGTCAATGTCTAACGAGGGACATTAAAAGACTGATGATGATGATGATGATGATGATGATGATGATGATGATGATGATATTTGAACTTGCATACCCTATTTTGGGGTACCTATCTAACATGAACAGCAATTTGATTGTCTGAGAGTTGAAAAAAATGGTTGTGGAATATTATGGCGATGATTGTAGCAGTCATTTTACAGCACTTGAAACGGACCCAAAGAGAATAGCAAAGGGAAAAAAAATGGAAGAATTGAAACCAGAATTAGCTTTTCCGTGTAACTTTAGTTCTTATCGGAAGTTACTTCTTTGTTCCATCTTCATCCTACTTCCTTTAACAATCGTTGGGCTTTTGATTTATAGCATTGTGCTAAAATGCAACGATAAGATGCAGAAAACTAGTAGAAAAATTAATAGTGATAATACTTGATCTTGAAATAACTTTATACTATTGCTAATTTATGCCCACTTAGCAATGACATGAAAAATTCCTCAGTTGTTGTTTAGAGAAGATATGTTGATACCCGTGAAAAAATTCAAAGATATATTTGAATATCTATGAGGGGATTATTTTTCAAGAAAAGAATGAAATGAAATCGTTAAATTAGAAGAGTCCATCGTTTCAAATGGTTCGTGGGAGAAATTGTTATTAGCGAAGAATTTACCTTTCAGTGGAAGAGTCCATTGTTACGGACAGAGAAACAAACAGAAAGAGTCACACTGTATATGAAAATTTAGCAATAAAATAAAGGAAACTGGCTAAAATTAATAATGAAAATACGATTCATCATCTAAGCATTCTAACAACCCAAGACCATTGCTACCATAACAAAGAATTTTTTAGAAAATACTAACATGCTGTTAACATTAAGCGAAGGGCATACTGATGAAACCGCTTATTGTGAACATTTTCAAACAAAGGGTTTGCGACCGACTGATTTACATAACAATAACCGTTGATAACATTACCTGTGATTATAATAAGCGGCTTCCATGGTAATAAACCATGTATATCTTTGCCTCCTGCAGCGTGTGATAACGCGATTTTCAGCCTCGTAAAGCAGAATTCTGACCAAATGTGCCCCCTACATGCTTTTGGCAAAAATATGTTAACGGCACCAATTTTGCGCATTGTTTTTAACTAAGATTTCGAATCAATCAACTAATAAAAAAACTGAATGAGACTTTTTGCATTCAATGTTTATTCATCCATAAAAGATGATTTATGGCATTCATCATCCTTCTTATCAATTTGCTGTCTTTTGTGTGAATTCTTATGGCGTCAGTTGCAGTTAAATGACTATTTCCACTCTGCAGCTTATTGGGGTCCCTAAACTAAGCATTTAATGTCATCTTAATCAAGGGGTCAACTCTGACAAGAATTGGTGCATTGTTTTCAATTATAAACACTGTCTCCTTTTGAGCAGATGTACCTTGTTCGTCATCATACTTTTCACAGCCCGGCCTTCAGCAGAATTCAGCGCCCCACTCTTATAGATGAGGATTATACTTATAAAGATCCACATTTTTTTTTTTTTTTGAGATGTTGGGTTGAGCGTGACGTCAGAATCAAGAATCTATAAATAAAATTTGACTGGATTATCTCTCTTGATTAATCGGCTGAGCGTCGCTTTTCTCAGTTAATACCCACAATAGAAATATATCCGTTTTTAATATCCCGGTAGATAATCCGTCAACAATGACCATCTAATTATACAGACATTGACGTCATCCATTTGATTTCTCGCTAATTGTAACTGTCTCTCTAAATTTAACTCATTTTCTGATTCTATTCCTTTCTCTTTTATCATCTCCCCTCTCGACTTCTCTCTCTACCTCTCAAATCTCTCTCCCTCTTTCTTATCACCAACCTTTTTACCCCTCCGTCTATCTTATCATCTCATCTCTATTTTCTCTCATCACACCCTCTACTCTCTCTATCTCTCCTATCACCTTCCGTTTTTAACTCTGCTCTCTCTCTCATCACCCCTCCCCTCTATTCGTCTCTCTCCTCTTTTCCCACTTTTCTTACCCTAATTATCCGCTACCTCTCCCTCTCCCCCAATTTAATCCTTTCTCCACTTATCCTCCTCCTTTATCTCCTTCATTTCCCACTCTGACTATTCTTTCTGTATTTCCTCTCCACTCAAACTCTCCTCACCTTTTCCTCTCTTGCTTCCCTATTTTCTACCCTGTCTCTCAATCTGCTCTTCTCTCTTCCCATTCTTTCCCCGCTCATATTCCCATCTGTTTCACGCTTCATCCTTCTCATGCTCATTCCCCTCTCTTTTTCTCCTTCTATTACCCCCCCCTCTCTCTCTCTCTCTCTCTTGAATATTAAATCTCCACAGATTTATTCAATAGTGTCCAGTAGGCGCAAGTTTCCACGGACTCTAGCTCTAGCTTGTGGTGACCTTTGCAAAGTAATTCATTTTGGTACTGGGTATCCAAGACATCGTATTTCCTGGTGTCTACAATTAACGTGGAAGTACTCAAAGTATTCTCGGGGGAACCTACGTTAAATATACTGAGCAGAATCTTTGCTGAAATCTTTATCAACGGTTGTGATTACGATGTTTTCGACAAGGTCGTTATTTCTGGTAGCACGCTCGCCACTCCAGCAAGCTGCGTAACAAGGCGTGAAGACATCGATGTCCATACCTAGCGAGAATTTGACATACACGATCAGTGATATGGCAGATATGCTTGCTTGATATTAATAATCAGTTATATTGTATAGGAGATGATGATGATCTCAAAGAAACCACAGCAATAGTTAAATCAATATCTACATAGAGACGCACGTATCGATAAAGTAGATTCCAGTTAATTGGGACAAAACGGAAATGGATTGATATGGCCTCATTAGGCGGCTGCCTTTGTTCTGTGGTGCAACATATAAATATTTTAAATACGCACGCAATTAGTTTTAGTATAAATTTTTCATTTTTTTAGGGAGCATAATAAAGGTTTTTCCGTTTAATAAGTTGAAAAACAAAATTTTCACTGTTGAACAAAAACTGAAATAAATTTGTACAAAAAATATTTTTAAAAAAACATTGATTTTTTAAAGTATTATAATTGTATGTATGTGTTTACTTATGTCTGTATAGAAAGTAGTACACGAAGGTCAGGTATATTAAATTGGGAAGGGGCTCAAAAAAGGAATTATAGAATATGAGCTTCTTTAATAGCTGATGTAGTGATTTCGAGAAATACGTGAAGTGTCCGGGATCAGTCTTTTCTTCGGTCAATCGGTTCAAATTTCTCGAACACTCAGGTAGCCACTCGTGAGTATATATATATATATATATATATATATATATATATATATATATATATATATATATATATATATATATATATATATATGCACCTTGTTACAAGCCGTATATTGTTAGAGAACACGTTAGTTCTGAATGAAGTAATATCCCAAGGATTCTCTTACCATGATCTTTGGAAATTTACTCATATTTTCTGGTATATTTCTCATTTAAACAAATTTTGATTTTTAAATAATATCATTTTTACGAATATCGATCTCCGTATATTCTTGCAATCTGGCAACACTATAACTTTGACCAATTTCATTGAGTTTATTTTCGAAGTATTAGCGTTCTCTTTTTCAAGTGTTATCCTAGATTTCAAGTTTCTTTCGAAAGTCAGGACAAGAAGAATTGCAGACAACATAAGTAAAAACGGGAAAACACTGTGCTGACTTGTTTGGAAATGACTCAGCCAAGTGTATTTATCCGTTGCGACGAGACATGAGATATCCCTGTTTGGTAAGCCAAAAACAATTTAACAATATGACAAAAACTAATCTAGTTGATAAAATTTACTGCTTTTCACTATGTAAGATAAGTCAAATACTCTGAGCTGAAACAGTCGTTATCTTGTATCAGGTTGTAACCAAAGTTCTGTTCAATGTTTCAATTTATTTAGATATACAAATATAGCTGAGATTAAAGATACGTTTAATCATTAATACACCTTACTTTACTCCCGATAACCTTACTCCATCTATCAACAAGTTTTCCGATGCCAGATTTTTAAAAAAGAATTCTTCTGACGTGAAATAACAGACTGATTTAACCACTTTTCTTGAAGTGAGTCTCTGACTATTATGACAGGATAGGGCTGGCAATATCCGGTTGTTAATGCATTATTGGTACAAATTTTTAAAAAAGGAGGGAGAACTTTTGTTAAACCTTAATGTTCTGAATTTTGGACCATGTTTTGAAGTCATTTTGAGATGTGATGATTGCTAATGACTGACTAAGTAGACCTACTTTTCAATTTATTAAAAATAATGGCTTCAAAACGCTCTATCAATAGAACGAAAATAAGCATCTCCTTTGGATGTGGAATCACTAACAAAGCAATGATACTGCAGAGTGCAGTATTCTTAGTGCAGCACAATTATGTGGGGATCGAATTTACCACAGTAGTAACGACCATTGCAACTAGCTTGTTAATCACTTCCCCATTTGCAAGAATCGAATCACCGTAGCCCCATAAATTCCTGATCAATCTGATAAGCGGGATACTGATTCTTATCTCTTTGAGTGTCTGTGTCTGCTTGTGTCTCTAGGCAGTCCTGGTCACATTTCTGGGTTTACAACCTTGAATAATTGTACACCAATAAGCACCATCTAAAAACATTTTTGAAAATGTTTTCTTCTGGTCTGTGCAGACATTTGGGACTATTTTTTTTTAGATAGTTTTAGATTGATCTATTTTCTCAGATAATTTTAGATAATTTTATTTGAAGATCTATTCTCTAGACAATTTTAGGGTTTCTTTTGAAGACAGTTAGTTCTGGTACGGTGATTCATATAGGCGCGGTACGGATATTTAACTTTAATATTGATCAATGGTATCTTATTGACCCCTTCATTTTGCGACTGCCAAAGAATGGTGGTTATTATTTATACACTACCATAGTACCTGTCAAAAATGTGGAGAGTGGGTGTCAGACGAGAGAGACAGACAGATAGACAGACAGACAGAGTGAAATTCAAAGGGACAGATAAAAGGAAGTGATGACGTCATTGTCGGTATAATTAGTCAGCCATTGTTCCTGGATTATCCATTGGTATATTGAAAAAACGGATTATTTCTATTTTGGGTTGTAACCAAGAAAAGCTATACTCAGCCGATTAATTAAGAGGGATAATCCAACCAAACTTTATTTATAGACTATCATAGCACCCATAAAAATAACGAGATTATTTACGTATGAATCGGTATTTCTGCCTCAGATCAGGGTATGTGCGCGTTCTGTCGAGAATCAAAATAACAAAAATAACATAGCCTAGTCTCAGGGGATCAGATAGCCCCGGGGCAACATCTCCCTGGGCTTGTCCTGTAGCCTTCGCAGTTGTGGAGGCTGGAGCAATTTTTTTTGTATGGTCCCTTACATTAAACCAACCTTGTGTCAAATCTCAGGATTCGTCCTGTGGCCTCAAAAAATAACCTTGCCCAGTCTCGGAAGATTAATAAGCCCCGGGGCAGCACCTTACCATTGCAATAAAAAAAAAAAGAAAAAAAAGAATGGTCGGGCTTGCCCTGACGCCTTCGCAACATCAGTTCCGGTGGACTGGAGCAGTTTTTTGAACTCCTCGTAAACGGGACCCCCATATAAAACCGACCTTTATCGCGGGGAAGCGAGTAGATACGGATCAGACGGTCGTATTCGTGCGCTTATTGAAAGGTGTTACACACAATTTTATAAAAGTGGATTAAGAATTCAGTTAATTTCTAATCAACGGTAATGATTAATTTCATTCAACAGTAACTAATTAGTGAAATCCAGCTAACAACCTCTGATATCAAGAATAATACTTCGGCGAGACTCTGACCTACTTCCCCCGGGTAGAAGATTAAATCTAACTATATTAACTTGTTCCTCATTGAGACATCCAGTTGGGTGATATAAACACACACACACACACACACACATATATATATATATATATATATATATATATATATATATATATATATATATATATATATATATATATATATATATATATATATATATTTTAAGTTCAATGAAACGGCAATTTTTTTTCCCATTTTATTTTGTGAATATTATTCGTAGAACACAAAATAAAGGAACATCGGAGAGGGGGCTCGTCGTGAAGAGAAATAAAACCTATATCTTCATTTCATTTTTGGCCGACCAGTCGGAGTGGGGAGGTTTTCAGTATTGAGCGTAGTGTAGATATCGGTCCTAATGATTATAAGGATTAATGGGATTGCCACAGGAGGCTTTCTAAATGATCCCTGCGGCTTACGGCACCTAGCATTCCCAGACGGTCACCGATCTAGATACTGACCAGGTTCGACGTTGCTTAACTTCAGATATCGTACGTGCCCGACGCGATATGACTGTTCCAACATAAATTGGTACCACCTCTTTCTGTACATAACCAACGCCATTTAGGATACCCTGATAATGCATTCCCGAAGACCAGATTCTATTTATTTTCCAAGGGTTAAAGCAAATAGCCATTGGTTATTTTTTTATCTTTAAAATCCAAGTTCCAGGAACTGATATTTACATTCTCAGTTTTTACTTTCCAATTAATAATCATCGCTTTGTTTTGTCTGATCGTGATTTTAGTGTTTGTCTGTAATGCAGAGATAAGATAAGTGAAAATAAATTTGACAGAGACACAAAGAAACGATATAAAAGAATGTCGTTCTGAAATAGTAATTCACTTTCAGTTTGGTTGTAAAAGCATTAAAGAAGTGAGAGGGGGGAGTTTGAAGAAAGAATAAGAGTTGAAGTACAGTGAGAGAAATAGTAAGAGAGAGACAGAGAGAGAGAGAGTGTGTGTGAGAGAGAGAGAGAGAGACAAACTGAATCAAAAAGCAAGAGAAAAAGAAAGAGAGAAATAAAAAGGGTAGGCTTATGAAGGTAAAAAGGGATATATATAGAGAGAGAGGAATACGGTAACAATGGGGAGATAATGCTTCAATTTATCAAATTTGCCATGGTACAAGGTTATCTGCTTAAATCAATCCTATCAAATTTCTAGGTGCACATACACTAGTAACTCATGCTCTCATGTGAGGTGGACTCTAAATCTAGCAATACTAAGAGGCAAATTATATTTTGTAGAGATTTCATAAAACTCAAACGAGGAGGGGGTGCACTCATGTGGGGCATACACACATAGGCCTCCGCGCAGGCCAACGAACACCCTCGAGCAGGCTCTGTATCTCCTCCAAAAACCATTGAAAATTGTTTTTTTCCAAACTGAGAATTCATGTGCTCACTTTTGGCATCAAAAGCAGATTATAGAATTTGAATTGAATCCCTTTTTTATTTTTCTGTTTTGGTTGGGATCAAAGTCAGAAATAGCATTACGGTTTTTCACATCTAGGGGTCTTTTTTTTAAGGAAATCCCAGATAGAAAAAGAGTGTATGCAGATCCCATGTAAATGGACAAAGTTCTTTTTGCAAAACTCAGTACGTATTTGAGATGAGTCGATTCCAAATATGTGTTTAATTTTTCTCGGGAATGTGTAGTTACAGACTTTCAAGAATACAAACATGAATACGCAACTATTCTATTACATACTAGCAGGGGTGCCCGGTATTGCCCGCAGGCCAGGATTGCTTAGGGTGTGTTAAAGCAAATCTGAAAATAAGGTGCAATTATTTCATGATAGATAGGCCATGATAGCATGTGTAGTATTCATAGCAATAAAACGTTAAGCTCGGCCACTTCTATTTGAAAGTTGACTTTTCAACTCTCACCGACTGAAGATCGCATAATTCTAGATGGAAAAAAATCTAGAAACATCTTAATACAGGAATAGAATCACCGCCTTTGATTCTTTCGCCTCCGGGAAAAAACATCAAATCAGAGAAATACATGGAAGTTTCATCAGGTATTGATTCGTAAGGAGGCCTGAACCGAGTTTTCTTTGTTCACGTATCATCATAGGGTGTATCAGGACCCCGTGCCAAAATAAGGAGAGATTTGTTGAGAAATGGCGACGTTATTTCAAGACAAACAACCAAACGAACTTTTTCGCTTATTATATAGACTAGCTGGGATACCCAGCGTTGCTCGGGAAAAAATACCCAAATCTAACTCCAAGTTGGGCCAGTATTCTCACTGAGAGAGAGAGAGAGAGAGAGAGAGAGAGAGAGAGAGAAATTCACCCCGTAAGACGAATGGAAAGTATGGGGAAAGTTTAGCATTATAGCCATATTTTGAATAGAACCTCTTCTTAAAGAAACTTTAAATATTTCCTTTATCAAAACTGACAAATTTCAGTAAGGTTTGATTATCAAATAGATTGAAAGTATACTAAATTGGAAGAAAAAAATGAAACTTTCTACATTGGAGTTTGAACTCGTTCAGCCGATTTTATTTTCCCTGTAGCTAACCACTCGGCAAGCGTGCGACCATGATTTTGAAGCCTACGAGTCAGTGTCAATAAAGGGAATCTTTTAAAAAGCATTGCCCAACCCCCATATGTGTGCAGGTCCAAATAAATTGTACAAAAACCATACCCGTATGATGCTGATTCAAAATATGTGCACAATTCATGGGTCAAAAGCGTTTGAGAAAATCCCAGATGAAAAAAAAGTTGGACTGACTTTTTCGAGGAAGCGTGAGCGCAGACCCTAAAGGAATCGATGAATTCCTTTTTTTTTTTTTTTGCAAAATTTGACCTAAAATGTGCATTGTTGGTAAATTGAGACCTGTTGATTACTAACATTGAAATTAAAAGGGGAAAAAAATTTTCCCTGTTGGTTTTGAACCACCAAATTGTATTCACTATGTTTCTTAACATATTGTGTACTGGTTGCTTTCACTGATTTCTTTTGCAATAAAAGTATTTTCATTGAGCGCGAACGCAGACCCCATAAAATAGAATAGAGCATTCTGGTGGATAGGGAATATAAGCATGAGTAAATATATCGCTTAAATTCAATGGTACTGACCGTCAAGTTCTACGTAGGGCAGAGAAGGTTTCGACCCTACCTCGTGGTACTGGATAGGATAATGGATATCTATAGCCACACTGAAGAGTTGTAATACAAGGAAACAGCTGTTTGTTGATGACACTATTATTTAATCATATATATATATATTTACGAATTGCGTTATATAAAGAAATGGATGTATGTGATCCGATAGAATGATCATGAATAGCCTTGTATTGTATTGAAACTTGTTTGAAATGATTTTCTGTCCTTACACGGTGTATGTATCGATCATGCTAGCCAACATAAATAGAATAAACAATCAAAGAAAATGTTATTCTATTTATGTTGTCTAGGGTGAGTGATACATTCACCGTGTAATGACAGATCATTTCAAACAAGTTTCAGTACAATACAACGCTATTCATGATCATTCTGTCGGATCACATGCATCCATTTCTTTATATATATATATATATATATATATATATATATATATATATATATATATATATATATATATATAATGAGTATATACGAGCTCAGGCATTTTATATTAACGAAAAAATACCTACCTAGGACAATGGTGCTTTAGGCTCTTTCTGAAATTTGGATAATAGGATGTTTTGCCAAACATCGCGCGGTCATTGTTATTGCCAAGGTCACACAGTACACAAGCATACACAATCGTGCCTTGCTGCCGGTTGAGTGACACCACTGCAGGTGCAGTAAGGTTCTCTCAGATTGGTCGCCAAGTTATATCAAAGTCGAGATTTTCAAATTAGCTTGATAGTTTACGGACAACTCTTGCATAATGGTTGTTTGGAAAGAAATGGTGTTTTTTGGACACCGAACTCATTTAAGATGTAGAATAAATTACATTAATTTGTCAAGAACTTAATCATCATTATTAAACAATAATGAATTCTTTCAATGAACCTAATTTTTTTATTTCTTATTGAAAGAATGGGAGATTCTGAACAAAAAGAACAAAAAGAATTCTCGGTCCTACTGACCGCCTAGTTCTGCATAGGGCAGGGATACATTTTAGTCTCTGCGTCTGAAGCGAAGGTATCGATCCTACCCCGTAGTACTGGATGGGATATTGGATCGTCTATAGCCACACTGATGAATTGTAATGCAACGAAACATATATATATATATATATATATATATATATATATATATATATATATATATATATATATATATATATGAAACCTACCATATTCCATCGACTACACACCAAGACCTTGGTTTAGATGCTGGCATAGGATTTCGTCCCAGATTCTTTCAGCAAGGATTAAATAATCAGCTTCATAGTAGGCTTTTGTCGTTGCTCATAATGATGGTTATCATTAAGGATAGATTCTTTCAGTCAGCATCTTGGTTCATCTTTCGAACACTACGTTTTGGATGTTGTACCTTATAGTCTTCTCCAGTTGGGTGTGATGAATTGGAAGGGTTCGGACTCCTGTGACGAGGGCCTCCATCGAAGCATGGGGCAGAATATACTCATTTCGCTGTCTATTTTTACGTGAGATGAATCCCCGGGTCATATGTTGCTGAATGGTTGTGACCTGAAGTTTTCTCTCGGCCAAAAAATAGATGATTATATTCTCGACAAATAAATTAATGTTTACAACATTGGAGCGAGCTTTTATTATGTTCCAAAAAAAAACGATATCACTTCCCAAATAACTTAATCTACTATATAACATTACTATATATCATATGTTGAATAATGTATAATACATTACTATATTTTATATGATTAAAATGTATCATATGCATTCACGTACATATGATTAGGGAAAAGCAGCTTGTCTGCTATCTGACATGATCTGATAATGTATATATATATATATATATTTATATATATATATATATATATATATGTATATATATATAGTCTCTGAAGGGAAGGTTTCGATCCTAACTCGTGGTACTGGATGGGATAATGGATAGTCTATAGCCACACTGAAAAGTTGTAACAGTTGTCTGTGGATGACATAATATATATATATATATATATATATATATATATATATATATATATATATATATATGCAGTTGGCTCTCACGGGTGGAATTTCCTTAGGGGAGGAATTTTAGACAGGGGGTAATTTCAGTCATGGGAGGAAAGAATAATTGTGAAAAATTACCCGATGACAACTTGAGATGGGGGAGGAATTGAGGAAACCTGGGACCTCAAGGGGAGGAATGTGACCTGGATCCCCAAAAGCCACTGATCTAAATACAGTGTCATGCTGCTTCTTTGATATTGGCTAGTGGGTATGTTGTCTGACTCCAACTCTGATGTGCCGGAGCTACACACTTCAAGAAGCGGTTCCTAATAATTACCATACGTTAAGAAGGCGGGACTAATTTGATTTTGTTCTTAGTATTCTTCATATCCTATCAAATTCTTAAATGTGTGTTGATCATCCCAAATATGAATTCTATTATTAATTTTTTCAAGAAAAATGACAGAGAAACATTTCAGAAATTATCTTTTTCAGTCATTCAGTTAGCAATTGGTAAAATCACATGAAAGACAACGTTGGGTGTTTTAAAAATGAGACTTGGAAAAATCGATTTTTCAGATTTCGTATATACCTTTTATTTTCCAGTCTTTTTTTTCTCTTGAATTTATTTTTTTCGATGTTCGAATCGCGACAAAAGTATTTGAAAATTATTCATTTTTTTGCCTTCCAATGCATATAATGTATATCCATTAAAATAAATAACTGTGTCTGTATGTGCGTAAGCCTATATATATATATATCAAAATAACAACAGTGTATACATACACACACATATAAATATATTATATCATATGAATGTCTGCGTGTGTATTTCAGATATGACTGTTATATACACACAAGTATATATTTTTTAGAAATATCAACTTGTATTCTGACTTGTTTCTTTTCTTTTGAAGAAAATCTTTTTAAAATTTATTAAGTTGCACTGTTTATTCTCTGTTTTCGAACTTGTATATACTTATATATATAAGTACCCACTTGTAATGGATATGTCAAAAGGTCTCTTGTTTCATTTATTATGTGAATTTGTGTGATTTACTCACGCAGTTTGTGTGTACAGCTTTATTTTCTAATATTCGGCGAATTTTCAGACAATTTCATCACGTTTGTCACTCACAGAAGCTTGCTAATCTATTACTGTGTACAGTTTTGTTTAGTTTTTTTCAAAATTATTTGTTGCTGAGATTTCAAGATGGCGAATTTGAAATATTTCAACATCAAGTGATAAACTGTACGCCACAAGAAATAGAGTGTGTCCAACGAAATTGAAAATAAAAATGGAGGAGAAATAGTTTAGTTGTTGAAGTAAGTAAGGTACGGGTATTTAAAGAAAAGAAGGAACAGCCAGTGTACTTGTCGGAAACATAGAATGAAAGATCGAAGTAACAGATTTCAGATGCTTTCTTCTTCATCACGTGATCAGTTATCTTAGATATACTTTATAGGGTCTCTGGTTGGTTTTCCTTCTTCTTATTCTTGGTATTTTACAATCCATCGTACACACCGCCAACTTGTTTTTTCTCCTAAATCGGAGCTCCATCTGTGGAAATAAAAAGACACTTTTAAATCCAAAGAAAAATTAATCCAACCAATCCATCAAACAATTGAAAAGCTGACAAGGAAAGCAGAATGTATTATCAAAATATGGCGTAAGTTTTAACCAAATATACGATTGAAAAATAAAATAATAGAATGACAATAAGAAGGCACACATTTTGCAAAAAAAAAAAAAGATAGCATTCATTTCTCTATGTCTGACGGAAATTCACCTCTACGCAAAACTCAGTTAGTATCAAGCTCACACTCAATAACTGGTGAGTCCAACAGGTAATGGAAGATTGCACAATTGTATTTATTTGCCTCTACACGAGGCCAAATATCACCAAATGTATGGGACATTCAGTGAGGATTGAACCCATTCAACATTGGTAATAGTTTCTTGGACTAGCTCGTTAATCTTCGGCACCATTGTTGCAGCCTTGTGCCCGACTAATCCAAGCTTGATAGATATATAGATAAAAGTAGACTGGAATAGACGGATATATACTTATATTTTGGAAGTATCGCTAATTTTACAAGTAAATGTGAGAGGCTGAGTTTCGTTAACTTTCCAATGGAGGAAGGCTTGTCTACCTTAAAGATCAATACTTGAAGTTCTGGATTTTACCTCAGATCAAACAAACACTGCGAGTGCCGAAACGAATACCAAGGCCAGACACCAACAAATGAGATGACATTATACATTCACAGCGGCCTATTTTGTGGCTGAAATAGTTACGTATTGGTTACGAGATGGGCGTCTAGACCAAGTGAAATGCTGATTTTTAAAGCAGGCATAAGGACTATCAACCTCCAAATTTTCTCCATCAACAATTTCTCTTATTTGGCTTTGGGCCGTTCTAAGATAGATAGATAGATAGATGCATACATACATATATCAAAAGAAGAGAGAGGGGGAGGGGGAGAAGAGATGGAAAGAGAGAGAAAGGGAGAGAGAAATAAAGAGAATGAGAAAGAAATGAGATATTGTTTTTAGCCTGTGAATAATGAGAATTTTCAAACCAGTGAACCAAAAGCAAAGATACAAATCTGAAAATGAGGTCAAAACTCAGATTAGCACTAAATAACCTATAAACCAAGTGAGATGGGGTGAAGTACCGCTCTCAAGTGGAGCTTTGAACCATTTAGAAGATTTCAATTAGAGCTTTTTTTTCAGGTGAGTAGATTTTACAAATAGAAGGTCGATAGATCTAGAAAAGATGATCACATGCCCACCAAGAGGAATTACAAACCCATAATAAGGATTTGTGAATGTATGCAATCTTATGAGAGACAAACTTGATGTTGAGTCGCATCTGCACCCTCTGTAGTAGAAGAATTGGAAGCCGTAAAAACCGAGATCGCAGGAGGTTCCCGGTTCAATTCCCGGTATGAGTGAAGTGTGCAGAAAACCCTTCGTTAGGGCAAATTTTCCCTATCAACTCAGCAGCTAACTGAGTTCACTCTAAGCTGAGTAATTAGGGTGGAGGAGTATCGTAGGTGGCATTGCATCTAGCCAAGGGAGTGGTCATGAAAAATTGAGAGAATAAAGTCCTGGTCTCGACCAGACTTGAGACTTGTAAGGGTGATGCATGCAATGAAAACCGGGACTTCGTCACCGACCATTCATACTTCAATGAACAGACGGACGTTTGACGTTTGAAAACAGACTCAGAGGACGTTCCTTAAAGTTGAAACTCTACAGAGGTCCGGAATCAAGGGCTCCCCATGAACAGTGATAGCTTAGAATGGGTCACAGCTTAATTTTTACTTAGATCTTTAGTCTGTGTTTGATAGCGACTAAAATACATTCCGAACACATCCTTTTTTTCCCTACCCAGGAAAAGAGGCGGCAGACGTTCATGCGCTGATGTATTCCAAGCACGGATTCTAAGCGTCATGTTACATAGACAGACTCAGAAAGACGAGTATCTGGTTGGGTCTCGTTCATGCATGATTTCTCTATACTCCTCTTTTTTTTAACCAACGTTGTTTCGTTTGTTTTTTTTCTTCGGTTAAGAACGGGAATAAATCTCATTTTCTCGAAGGACACACAAATAAGTACGTGCAGAGAAAGATAAGTTTAGCCTTAAATGCGTGGTTCTGTACAATTAATCCACTAAAACTGTGGCACGTGCGTGTTACAAACCTGTACGGGATTGAGTTGGGGCAGCATCTTTCATGTATAACGTGAAAATCAATTAACTAAAATAAGTACTTCTCTTCCTTCTCCTCATCTTCTTTTCTCCTCCCACTATTTCTACCAGAGATAAAGGGGGGGAAAAGACGGATAATGTTTGTTTATTTGTTACTTCATGTATTTTAAACGATTGCATCCTACGAGCTGAAAATGTGAGAATAAGTGTAATTTGACCCTAAAACGAACACCTGGTTGGTGACGATCACCTCTTATGACCTCTGCAGGTCGATTCGGGGTCAGGTTATTTGGGCTTATGCAAATCTCACAGAAACGGCTGCAAATTTGTGTACACGGGTAACTAGACCGTAGGACGAACACAGTATCGGCTGTGCTGACCATTAAGAGTCAATTTGAGGGGAGATCAAATGGGGGGGGGTAAATTTTGCCATTTTCAAATCTAACGGATATTGTAGCATACTAACAGCAGCAGATTTTTGTGTAAAGGTATCTTCACCTCTAAGTGAACATAAGATATATATTTAAGGTCAGGTCAATCTAGCTGGTATTTTCAAATCTAACGGAGACAACTGTACCCTACAGCCTGCAAATGTAAATTGACCCCAGGATGGGCATAAGATAAGCTGCGATGATCTCTAGTGACTTCTTAAGGTCAATTTAGGGTGAGGTCAATGCTGGCATTTTCTAATCCAACGAAGACACTTAAAGTTGCAAATTAGGGTATAAGGGTAACTTGACTCCGGGATGATCATTGGATGAGTGATTCTGACCTGTAACAATCACTACAACGCCCGATAGTACCCAGCTATTTTATATATGTAGAAAGAGGGGCTTGCGTAAAAATCTCTTTAAAACAGCTATTTTCAGCCCTTTTTATGCCAGGGGCTCAGATTCTACGGTTCCTAATCAAACAGGGATACAACACACACAGATGAAGTCATTATTTCAGTCTATGGTCCGGTTCAAATGTGCCATGGCTGCAAGGGAGACATATGATCCCCATTCAGATCTCACTTATATCCAGTTCAATACCGAGTCTCGATATTAGTTTATGTAAAATTGTTTTTGAATCTATTCTGTGAAACGAGACGTCGTGATTGTTTGCTCTTAGCCGTCCATATCATGTCAGAATCTATTGCCATTGGTCAAACAGACGTCGTGGGTGGGGTAGGATCGTTGCTCATTCAATAAATACGTTTTGTTTTTATCAAAATGACCGCTGTTTTCTTTTGTTTGATTTTAGAAGATTTTTATTTTATTTTCCCTTTACATAGTATTGAAGTAAAAGAGTTCGACCTTACGTGGCAAAGTTTATCTTTCTTTTCCTTTTGTTCTCAATCTCTTCTCAGTTCAAATGAGGTTTTACACACAATTGTCACGATTGAATTCTGTTTATGAACTCGACGCTTATGGGCAGACTGAAATGTATGCGCTATTCAACTACAGAGCTTACTATTATTGAATTCCGGTTTGCGTAGTTGTGTGTCAAAACTTTACTTTAGATCTGCATAAGAACCTCTAAAACAAACGGTCAGCCATGCCCAGGTGAAATCTTACATTCACAAGTCATAAGAACTGATACACCTGCAAAGCAATTGTTGAATCAGTAGAGCATAAGACAAAACGCCAATAAATCCCAGGTGCCAGTTTGATGAGGCTCGTTTCGATGAAGAGGGAAACATGAATTTCGATATAGGGAAACATTTCCTGTTCTGCATTTTACATGACTCAGTTCGGTTCGAAATTCTAAGAATTTTACCGAACACTGTCTGAAGATGGTCAGATGATGCAATGACTGGAACGTTTTGAACCAAGACGACGGTATTAGTCCGATTAGATTAATGTGTGATCTTACTATTATTCACCAAATGGGTGTTAATCTGTAATCACAAAACAGAGGCCACCAAATCCTCTGTGATTACTGATGGAACTCCGGAGCATCTTTTTAGCAAGTTTTAATGGGGTTTCAATGGACATCACGACTTACTACATGGATCCCCAGAGATCATATGCGAAATCGAGGCCAGCGGAGTACTAGATGGAGAGACAAGCTAGACAAGTTCAGAAAATTCTGGCTCTGTGACACCCACGGTAGAGACGTGTGGCGAATCCTGGGGAAGGTCTATGTCCAACGATGAACGTTAAGAGACTGATGATGATGATGATGATGATGATGATGATGATGATGATGATGATGATGATGATGATTAGATAAGCTACAGCAGGACTCACCAATGGAGCCACACAGCCAAAAAATTTAAAGATTCACTCCTTTTTTCATGTCCAGAAGAAACGTACTTTCTTATTTGACCCCCTCCCCCAATAATTGAATTCTTAGTAGGGGGTTCAAAATAACCCCTTTTTCCAATTTTTCAGTTGATCTTCCGAACACAGCACGCTGTCAAAAGACACTGGTCAAGTGACGGTTTCCATCGAAACGTGTTTTGTTTACTTTTTCGTTTTCTTTGATTTTCACTTCTTATAATCTAGACCTGGTGTCAGTATCTCATTATGGACAGTATAAAATCTTGGGATATCTCTAACTAGTCTCTCGTTGGCTTTTTCAGATAAAATTTACGAGAAGGCACTTGAACGTTCTGCCATTACATGGCTAATTTGAACGGCGGTCACACATCTCACTGAATATCTCCCCCTTTTAGAATAAGTTCTGATCGACATAAAACTGACAAGCAGGAGTAGATTAAATGCCCCCTGACTTTTTACGCTGTATTTATTTGTACTGATCACCCTAGATTGTGAATAACCGGAGCTTGCTTCAATCACGTTTAAACCTAGCAATGGTTTCTAAGAGACACGCAAGTAGCTATGAGCGAGAAGCGAGATTTTAAATTGTTCTGTCTACATCTAAACCCAATAAGCACAAGTGTCAACGGAGATGTAGAATATTCAGATTTCTTAGCAAGTTCCCTTACAATTGACCCTTGCAATCGCTTCCAAAAGAGAGACAATTGCGAAGCACTAGTGTTGAACATTGAGACGGGTACATACCTATCCGAAAGAAGACAGTACTATTGAAAATTCGATAAATAGTGTCTTCGCGCGTAAATTGCGAGACGTGAATTGAATTGCTTTGTCAAACTGATAATTTCATAAGTATCCCAATATATATATATATATATATATACATATATATATATATATATATATATATATATATATATATATATATATATATATATATGTATATATATATACATATATATATATATATGATTCAATTAATTTTCATATTGTAGACACCAGTTTTAGCTTCGTTCCTGGAGCTGATGACATCTAATATGCAGAATATCCCTAGTTAAAGGTTTTCAGTTGGTGCTGTTATCATTATTCTGGCTTCAGGTGGGGTCTTTGTTCATATTATGCATGAACATGAATTTACAAAGATAAGCATCTCGATTTCAATCTGATATAATCATTATATATATATATATATATATATATATATATATATATATATTTTCATAATATGAACTGTAGAGAGTGAGACAGACTCGGGAGTAAAGTGTATGGAAGTTGGGTTCATTTATCTGTAAATGTTTTTATTAATGGTCTAGACATGTTTCAGGAGATATTCACATCTTCAATGGTGTGTGTTCTCTGTGTGTGAGTGTGTGTGTGTGTGTATATGTGTGCGCACGTGTGTGAGTGTGTGCGTGAGTACGTACGTGTGTGTGTGTGTGTGTGTGTGTGTGTGTACTTTTAGAGGTTATAGGTTTGATGTGGAACATGAGTCCATCATCAGGAGCTTTGCTTTGTGAGCAAAAAATGGTATCCCGCACACACACACACACACACACACACACACACACACACACACACATATATATATATATATATATATATATATATATATATATATATATATATATATATATATATACTCCAAAATTAAAATAGAAGCTATAAAATGATTGGTTTTAGTTCATGTCAAAGATCTTACATCAAGCTTTTTAACAGCAATTTAAAATCCATACCACTACCTGCGATCTCGGACGTATACCGATAAAATTTGCTAAACTCTAAACCGCCAAAGCAGCTTTTATCTGTGAACCGAATCTCCTTTGGTCTTTAAAATAATTATGATTCTAGTCAGACAGATCATGCCACCTAATGAATTACGCATGTTTACGTTTGAAAATCTCACTCAACAGTGTCAGTTTACACATGTTAAAATAAGTACTTATTGGATACGACCACTTATATTACAAGAAAGAGTTTTCCATTTAAAGCAACCGGTAAGGATGAGCTCAAATCAACTGCCAGCTAGACCATTGCACCAACTCTTGTACTGTTGAGAGAATTTGGGTCTTTTTCGTTAGTCCCCACCATACTAAATGACTGTAGCTATAATAGCTCACTGTACTTTTGTCAGCTAAATAAATGTAAATAAGAAAGTTGAAAGTCCCTATCATAGACTAACCTTTGACCTGATTAACCCAAACCCTAAACCTAGATTATAATCCCGATAAGATGATAAAAGCCGAGTTACCGAAATGTCCTTAACTTTTGAAAAAAAAATTAATTTGTGGAGCAAACAAAACTACGGTGAGCTCTAACAGATATAATTATTCAGTATGGTGGGAGCTAACGAAAATGAACCGTTTTTTTTTTTTGTCTTTCATTTTTTACTGGTATTCATTCACTTTTAACCACTCGGCAAGAATTGAACTCACCATTGAAAAATTGTAAACCAGCAGACAGATTGCTTGTACAGGTATCGGTTGGATAGCGGCTGCAGTGGCGTGTTGGTTGACAAAGTAGGCTCACAAACCATTATTAGAGAGTATTCACTGATTGCGCTATCTATCCAAGGTTATTGATTTCTTTAGAGTATAGGTTATTTGGAAAAGACACTGAGAACACACACACACACACAGACACACACACACACACACACACACATATATATATATATATATATATATATATATATATATATATATGTGTGTGTGTGTGTGTGTGTGTGTGAGTGTGTGTGTGCGTGAGTGTGTGTTATATATATATATATTTACTAGTTTACCCGTACCGTCAAAAAGACTTTATATATGAAATATATGGATGCAAATTGCATTTTATTTAGGTGGATAATAAAGATTTGCATTGTGAGCTAGAAGAATAGCGTTTTGTTGACCACAAACTGATTTTTATTATTTTTGTTTTTATCACTTTTTCTCTCTTTATATTATTCATTATTTTAGCATTTTCAATATGTCATTAGAACATGAATGAAATTCTATTGAACAATGTCAATTGCGTCCTTTAGCAGAAGACAGACGACATCTACTCAATGCTAATCATTATATGACGGGATGTTATTTGGTGTGATATGATCATTATATACGAGTTGATGAGTGTGAACCAGTTGTTAAGCAAGGTTATACACCGACGGGCTTGTTTCATCCATTCAAATTCAAATCTATAGCCATGAAGAAAGAAATAATCTCACTATGATTTCCATTATGATATTCTATATCAAAAGCAATTTTGACGTGATGTGAAAATTCTATCGGTATCAATGCCTTAACCCCCAATTGATTGAACAAATATGAGCTAGCAACCAATCAAATGACGCCACGGCAAGAGGAAGTATGAAAATTATTTGCCCAGAACTGGAACGCCGGAATAGCGCGAAGAATGTTACCCCCTGGGTTCATTAGAAACACAACATCGTCTCACGGTTCATAAAAAATAGATATCTATCATTTAAATAAGTTGTGTATTTTCATCATCATCATCATCATCATTCTTTTAATGTCTGTCTTTGGACATAGACTTTCCTCAGGATTTGCCACACTTCTCTATCATGGGCGTCGCAGAGCCAGTACTTTCTGAATTTGTCTAGCTCGTCTCTCCATCTAATATTCTGCCGGTCTCGACTGGGATAGCTTGATAGATAGGTAGATAGATTAGTGCATCGTAGTGCAATGGTTAGTAAGCTGGTTTTGCAGATGATCAATACTGTTTGGTGAGTTCGATCCTCACCGGCTGCCTCAAACTTGTGACCAGCATTACGATTAGTAGTGCAATAAATAGATAATGACAGAGAAAGACAGAGATAGAAACAGATATGAATAGACTGAAGGATAGCTTGATGATGAGTAGAGAGAGACAGAGAAAAGAGAAGTGGAAAGAGAGAGAAAGAGATAGAGAGAAAGAGATGTTAATAAACAAGAATATATATATATATATATATATATATATATGAATATATATATATATATATATATATATATATATATATATATATATATATATATGAATAGACTGAGATAGATATGATAGAAAAGGTGGCAGAACGATGTCAAGATGAGATTCTACTTAGATAAAGAAATGGATATGAATAGAACGATATAAGTAGCGACATCGATCGATACAATCATTTCGGATTTGCGTATTTCCTGACCAACTGAGAATTGCTCTTGTATGTGTGTCCTTCAATGTATAAACATTTTTCTTTAAATTGGCATAGTAAACTAATTTTGTACGTATAAATTTGGTACATTTTAAGGGTTTTTATTTTCTCTTAATGAATGAAGATATTTCTTTTAATTCAATACTCATTCCATCCGATTGATTATTTTGCTGATTCCGTCCATTTGGTTGTTTTGCTGATTATGTCTGTTTCGCTATTTTGCTGATTCCATTCGTTTAGTCATTTTGCAGATTATGTCCGTTTGGTCATTTTGCTGATTATGTCCGTTTAGTTATTTTGCTGATGATGTCCGTTTGGATATTTTGCTGATTCCGTTCATTTGGTTGTTTTGCTGATTTTGTGCGTTTTAGTTATTTTGCTGATTCCACCCGTTTGGTTATTTTGCCGATTCCATCCGTTTGGTCATTATGCTGATTCTGGCCGCTAGGTCATTTTGCTGATTCTGTCCGTTTGGCTATCTTGCTGATTCCATTAGTTTGGTCATTTTGCTGATTCCATCTGTTCGGATATTTTCCCCCAACGTGGATATCTTGCTATCCGGTCAACCTTCTTGGTTTCACAGCTGAGTCCGTTCATGCAGCTGCTGCCATATTATTAAGAGATATTCTTCCTTATATCAATATAAATTCCTTTTTGAGTACATCTTGGGAGTTTTTAGATTTCTCAGCAGCAGAAACAAACATACAGTGTAACCCAAAGGGATTATACACATATACACGTGAGCATACACACACACACACACACACACACACACACACACACACACACACAAACAATCATAATCTCAATTAGAAACTATCAACCAAAACTGTCAACCTCAGTTTCTTCAGATTTCAAGTTGGTCTGGCTTGCTGTCTGTCTTGCTGGCTGACTGGCTATGCATAATATGTACAGACTGCACCAATGGAGCTAGAGGGCTACAAAAAAATTTTCTTTTTTTTAGTTATCTTACCCCCTCTAAATTGTTTTTTGGTAAGGGGGTTCAAAATATGCTAAATTGGCCCCTTAGTTTCAATATATACTAAATTGGTCCCTTAGTTTCAATATATGCTAAATTGATCCCTCAGTTTGTGTCCAGCAGCATTCGCATTCGTTTCCTTTTTGAAAATTCAGAATTTTTTCTTGCAGACACTGCCCAACAAAGGGCAATAGAAGTAACTTATTCATTGATTACTCTCTTTTTCTAATTTTTTTAATTGATCACTCCTGAGACGGTATGCTTGCCAAAAGATGTTGGTCATGAGACGGTTTCCATTGAGTGACTAACCAGACGTGTCTTTGAATCCAGTCGTTCGATCACCTGTTCCCTCCATAGCACAGCAGGATAATAACCAAGTTATCGGCAATTCTGACCCATAATTGTGATTTATATCGTTCGGTTGACGAATTTCCAGTTTTGTTTCCTCACTGCCTATAACACTCGTCCCAGTTGTTTTTCACGACCCGTCAATCGGTAATAATGTAATAATTATATGTTCATTAATATTACATTATTACCAAGATATGAACACACACACATACATTGAAGATCTAATTATTTGATAAAAAATGGATTATGTTTCAATATATATACACATACGCATGCACACACACACACACACATATATATATATATATATATCTTGACATCGTTCTGCCACCTTTTCTATCATATCTATCTCAGTCTATTCATATATATATATATATATATATATATATATATATATATATATATATATACATATATATACATATATATATATATAGAGAGAGAGAGGGGTATAGATAGACAAATCATAGCACTGATTTCTCTATCTATACCTATTTGCATATGCTCAAACTTCGATACTGAGCACTCTTCACTCTATCGATAACTCAACTCTCAAAAATAATAACAATCTCTCTCTCTCCCTCTCTCTCTCTCTCTCTCTCTCTCTCTCTCTATATATATATATATATATATATATATATATATATATATATATATATATATATTAAGAAAGTGATGTATATGATTGGACAGAATTATTCTAAATTGCGTTATATTATATAGAAACTCATTTGAAATGCTCTCCCGTCATTAAACGGTTAATGTATCTGGCACCCTAGACAACGCAGGTAGAATAAACAATTAAAGAAACGTCGGAGGTACATCGTATTGCAATGCTCACCAAGTCAATCTTGCAGGCCGTTGGTTTGGGGTTCGAACCTCATTAGATCTCCCGGTATCGATGATCTGATACCAACATATGCTAAGTTAATGCACTTTTATAATGAACAATGTAATATTTTCCACCCGTAACGATTGACTCTACCATTTATAAGCAAGAATTTTGCTGATGAAGTATCTCCTAACCACCATTTAAGATTACAGATTCTTACACTGAAACGAATTCCCTATTTTTTCCCTAAAAATAATCCCTGAATTGACACCTTACTATTGCTGATCAAAGTCCAGTATAAAAAACCAAGTGGGGTCTAATCCAATATTAGAACTAAAAAAAGCTAAGAATACGAAGAATTCTAGATATTCTAGAAATAGTGAAAAAAATATTGATAATCCACCTCACCAAAATGAGAAAGACATCGAAACATTGTACCCTACCGGTACAAATTTGTCTTAAAAAATACATGAAATTCGCTATTTTTTTAAACCATTGATTACGAAAATCAAAAAGACGTTGATATAACAGAAACTGGCAAAATTATGAACACACACAAACTTCACCATGCATACATATATACTTATGTGCACAAATATTTGTACACTCATAAGTGCACACGCAAACACACTCATAAACATGCGCTCACACATTCACATATCCCATGCAAATGTACACACACACTCACATACACACACATATAGACACACACACAAACTATTTAACATTACATCGATGAGAACAACATAAACATGGTGACGCTGTATCAATGCACTGCCTTATCTGTGAGTGTCGCCAACTATTCAGTCAGTCAGGAGAAATAAATAAATAATAGTTCTAATAACACCCACACGCAAAAGACCACTATAAATACATATCACAAGCTTTTCTCTAACTTTACACTATGTGCCGAAGAAAGCGAGAATTGTCGAAACTATAGTCCGCTAACGAACCAAACAAAGAACAAAATGAAAGAATTGTACTGAAGTTCATCCGCTTGAATAAAAAATGATAAAAATCTTATAGGAATGGCGTATTTTATTGTTATTGACACCATTTTGAAAAGTATTTTGAGGGTGTTTGTGTGAGCGACACAAAAAACATCATGGTGTGTTTGTAAAGAAAATACACGCACCAGTGGCTTATTCGAATATCTGTGGGACTATATTTAATCACGTTACAAGCTGTAACACAGACAGCATTCCACGATGGCAAATTCTTCTCCATGTTAGCTGGTCACATGCAGATGTTTCACAATTGGATGGTTGAATGAAACCTGGAGGATGGACCCAAGTTGATCCTCTCATCATTTTCTTTGACTACCCTTTCTTCCACCTTCATTCAGAAAAAAAAGTCATGTCCATCGAAGTATATATTCAACGAGATAAGTGGTTTAATTGAAAAAGAGAACCGCAAAAGGACACTAAATTGATGGAAATTATACAATTTTCAAAGAGACTATTAAACACTTCACGCCTGTCCCCATCATTACATCGGAGCCTTTATAGCTCTTTCATTAGAAAATAGAAATTTACTTAGAGAACCCGTAAAGACAGTGGGATTTTACTTCCGTACAAAGCTTATCATCGGAGATAATGAAATATAGATCAGAGCGAAGGTATTATTTAACTATATTTACAAAAGTTGGCTTAGTATAACACAAGTCTAGCTGGGGGTGGAACATTCTATAGCGCCAAGGAGGGTCTTCTTGTCTAAGACGAAAGGGTTTGGATGTTCTCGGTTTGAATCAAGAGCCTGTCTGTTCTGCTACAACCGTGGGAGGAAAAAATGAATTCATGCCTTTCACAAGGACATTGGTTGTACAGTTCTACTCCATCTTGCATCACATATCCACACTGCCCTTAAACCAAGAACTTTCATCACAACATTCATTCCCATCTAGATTCACCCCTTTGGGAGAATCCCCCCCCCCAAAAAAAACACATACACACGCACACACAAACGTTTGGAGATCAGTGTTCTTGAGCACTGCTTAGCATGTTTAGTACGCAAGCCAGAAACTTTGAGTTTGTTACTACGTAATCTATTGATATGACTTTAAGCCGAAGTTGGTTTCAACGTATTGAATATGTAGTTTGTTTGAATAATTACCTATTTCCCGACCCACAGCCGTCTGTGTTCGAGCCCTGACAAAACCCATGTTTCAGAATGCTGATTTTGAAGGCAGACCGGCCCACCTCATTTGGAAGAATGGCACAACACAGCAATCTGTATCATCCATTTTTCTCACACTGCCGTGCTAAGCTTGGCCTTAGTAAATATCAACATGAGGACTGCGTCATGGCTGGGTTTATTGCATATTTCAAACTAGCATAGTGGTCGGTGTTCGGACCAAGGATTTAGAATGTTGATTCTGAACTGCCATCATCTCTTTGGCTTTGTGCAGTACCAAATAAAATAAGGGTATATAAGAAAATGTAAGTAACTCAAAATAAACCCAAGAATTTTAACAGATATTTTTGTACACCCGAAGCGGGCTAAGTCACTGCTTCTTACAGCAAGACTAGTCGAAGTATAATTTCCTTTTTTTTTTTTCAATCTTCGACTTGTACTCGAGTTGTCATGTGGTGGTAGGCATTATTTCGCATGTCCCTTTTTATATTCTTCTTTATTTCATTTGAGCAATCCATTATAATCCACTCCTGGCTGGCTTGGCCTGTCTAAGCTTCAGCAGAGCCTCGTAAACCATACATTTCGGGAACACGTTCTGTACTCTGTCCCTTCTCAGCTTTCCATGACGCTGAGCAAGGAGTTGAACTTTCCTGGTTGCTCGTTTCCTAGATTGGTTGCTAACCAAGGCTAGTTGCTATTTCCCCATTGTCGAGGAGAAATTCATGCCTTAGAAAAGGGCATCTGTGCGAAAAAACGATCAAACCGTATTGGATACACCGGTTCTCGCACGATCATGAAGTTGAGCAACTCCAAGCCTAATCAGTCCCTAGATGGGTGACTGATTGGGAATGTCAGGTGTCGTAATCAGTAAAAGATGCCTCTTTTGTACCTACGCTGCTCTCCAAACGCATTGAGTACCTCTTTCCTTTGAAAGCCTTCAGCATGCTCGTGAGGAGTAAGTGTAACTTGGACACTGCACTTCCTCCCTACTGAGCACCTAGCCACATCAGTTCAAAGTTCTGAGTCAGCTAAGATCATCTGTCAAGACGGAAAGAGCCATTCAGTACGAAATGAACACAAACTGCCACAGACGTGGTGTGAACAATGTTCGCAGATTCTATTTTCCGTGCAGCTAACCGTTAGGTCACCTTCAATATATATATATATATATATATAAAACAGAAAGATCATTAAATATTGATTGAACGTTCCTGCAGCTAAGTTGATGAGTTCTACCATAAATGGATTAGAGCAAACCGGAAGATGGCAGTTATGCAATGCTTAAAAAGATTGTTTTTAATCATAGCAGACTTGACTAAACCTTGTAAATGGCGACGCGTAAAACATGTTATAAATATAGAAGAAAAAAAACCTCTTTAGCGATTGTGAATCACTCGAGTAAAAAGTGTAGAAATTAACCAGGCTTCTTTTCGCACGAACACCCATCTTCCTGTTCTATCTAATTAGTAACGAGGTTTGCTTCTATCACGCAAGGAGTATCCTATGTTTGCTAGTGTTTTGCGTTTGTATTTCTCGATTACCAAAGATTTATTGTCACACGACAACTGAATTAATAATTATAGGTGAGGTAATTAATGGATCTGATTTCAATGCCCTTGATAATGACGAATCACAGACCAATTAGAGAAGGTAGTCGCTCTCAACTTATAGGTTCTTTCCTCCTATCTTAGCGGTGAGCGATTTGGGGTGGAGTTTCTTTCTTCCTATCATGGTGGGTGAGTAGGTTTACGGCCAAATCCTGTAGTATACACTGTCTCTCGTATGATCACCGATGTTGAGCAACGTCGAGCTTGGTCAGTACCCAGATTGGTGACCGTTTGGGTATACAAGGTGCCGGATCATGCAGAGACCCTTATCCGGCGTTCTCGTTTATCCTCCAAGGAGGAGATCGATCTCTGCACCGAGCTCTATAACCGAAACCAAAGGGTTACCCCAAACCCTGGGCCCATCTGACTGGCCCGAATGGATAAACAAGTCTTTGTGAATGAAGGAACTGTTTTCTTTCTATCTTGGGGAGTGAAAGGGTTTCTTTTTTTATTGACATAGGCTATTGACTATTATACATTGATTCGTTCGAATAGGTTTCCTTGTCTTTGTTTTTGTTACAATGTTCGGCTGATGTACTCTCCGACCTTCCTCAGGCATCTGTCGATCTTGGTAATTCATATTCTCTTCCAAAATGTAAAAATACATCTAGAACTGTTTTGTTGCTACACTGGAAATTAACGGGTGAGTCCGTTTAACGAACAGCAAAATAAAGGATGGTTCTAAGAATTTATAGCGGCTAAAACACACTTACACTTTTTAAAAGTCTCAAAAAGACACCAGAGCTTAACCTACCGGGTAACAGTGTTTTTTAATTTCTTACTTCATCGTCAGATCTTCCGAAAAGGATGAATCTTTAAATTTTTATTGCGTATATATATATATATATATGGTTTGGTTTTGTAGACGAAAATTGTTAGGAAAGATAACCACAGCAGCGCAGGACCATAGACAGCGGAATCTATGTGTGGATTTTCCCTCCAGCCTTTGCAGTTGTGTTCCGACAGTAAGACCTGCCTGTGGTTGGACCACAGTGCATGAACGATCCTCAGTTGGTAGATGCCTAGTTCTATTACCCGTTCGGGGGAGAATCGGGACGTACGGCTCTCTGCAACTTCAGAACCTCCGAATAGTATGGCTCTCCATGATTAAAAGATGCAGATACTCTGGATAGTGTGGCTGCCTGTAACTTTGAGCAAAGATCCCAGACGTTCCGACGAAGCAGATGTACGCTGACTTTAGAGATCCATCACCCACCAGACTATTGACCTGACAGTGTTGGTGCCTGGAACGTAGGGTCCGAGTCAATACCCCTAAAACAAGTCCTGTCAACTTATGAAGTTCTATCTTAGTTTAAAGTCCAGATTACCTCCGCTGTGCAGCTGCCTGTGAGATATCTGATCTTCATTCGCAAGTATTTGCAAGCAAAATCGCTGCCTGTGAGATATCTGATCTTCATTCGCATGTATTTGCAAGTAAAGTTGCTGCCTGTGAGATATCTGATCTTCATTCGCAAGTATTTGCAAGTAAAGTTGCTGCCTGTGAGATATCTGATCTTCATTCGCAAGTATTTCCAAGTAAAGTTGCTGCCTGTGAGATATCTGATCTTCATTCGCAAGTATTTGCAAGTAAAATCGCTGCCTGTGAGATATCTGATCTTCATTCGCAAGTATTTCCAAGTAAAATCGCTGCCTGTGAGATATCTGATCTTCATTCGCAAGTATTTCCAAGTAAAGTTGCTGCCTGTGAGATATCTGATCTTCATTCGCAAGTATTTCCAAGTAAAGTTGCTGCCTGTGAGATATCTGATCTTCATTCGCAAGTATTTCCAAGTAAAGTTGCTGCCTGTGAGATATCTGATCTTCATTCGCAAGTATTTCCAAGTAAAATCGCTGCCTGTGAGATATCTGATCTTCATTCGCAAGTATTTCCAAGTAAAGTTGCTGCCTGTGAGATATCTGATCTTCATTCGCAAGTATTTCCAAGTAAAGTTGCTGCCTGTGAGATATCTGATCTTCATTCGCAAGTATTTCCAAGTAAAATCGCTGCCCGTGAGATATCTGATCTTCATTCGCAAGTATTTCCAAGTAAAATCGCTGCCTGTGAGATATCTGATCTTCATTCGCAAGTATTTCCAAGTAAAGTCGCTGCCTGTGAGATATCTGATCTTCATTCGCAAGTATTTCCAAGTAAAATCGCTGCCTGTGAGATATCTGATCTTCATTCGCAAGTCTTTCCAAGTGAAGTCGAACTTCTTCCCGTGTCTTAGCCATTTCCTTTTGCAATAGATCCAGTATAATTAGATATAAATGCATATATTATAATAAGTTATAATTTAGTCATCCACCGACAGCTGTTTCGTTGTATTACAACTCTTCAGTGAGGCAACAGACTATTCGACATCCCTTCCAGCACCACGAGGTATCGAAACCCTCGCTTCAGACCCAGAGGTAGACATTCAACCCCTGCCTGGACGGTCAGTAGGACAGTAGGATCGAATTGATATATATATATATATATATATATATATATATATATATATATATATATATATATATATATATATATATATTGTCAGAAGATCGCAGCAGCGCAAAAATCTCCATGAAGCATTGACTTCTCTGTCTATATTGCCTATATTTATATATCGAGCACTTTTCTCTCATATATAACTCAACTCTCAAAGGAGAAGGGGGCAATGGAAAGAAAGACAGAGAGAGAATGAGAGAGAGAGAGAAAGAGAGAGAAGTAGAGCGAGAGACCCATCTTCTCTGTTATGTTTACCAAAATTCCTGACCACTGACAATCCTTCTTTCCCTTATTTTCATTTCATCTCATACAGAATAAGTAGTGAAATTTACTAAAACAAATTATTTGAGGTCAAGCATTTAAAAAAATTGGTGTTTAATCATAAATTTTCCCCTTCTTCCAGGAATGTGTTGTCTGTTACTAATATCTAATGCCAATTAAGGGAAGTGATGGAGTAGCGGTAAAATCAGTTGAAAGCAACAAGACAAGATGAAATCTTGACTAAGTTATACCTATGTATGTCTCCATTTGCATTCATTAGGAATAAACAAAATTCCAACATATTTCTTCAATAAATCATATTACAATCAAGCATCCTTTATCCGAAACTTCAAAAACCGAAATATTCTTGATATTCTGCAACTTCAAAAGCCAACACGATACATAACTCATTTTGACTAACTTCCTTTAACGCTTTAGAAACGTTAATTTATATTTACACTACGAACGGTGAAAGACGAAACAAGTCTCTATCAAAACAAATTATTATCATTGCCTAACCTACACGCATTAATCACAGTATTTTTTGCTCTTACTTTCATAAATCATTATAATTTTGAATATTCTGTTATTGTTGCAGCATACGAATTTATTAATGTTGTGGAAAATTTATCTGAATTTCTATGTGAAGATTATTTTAAAAGGAAATACTGAGATTGTTTCAGTGGAAGAGTGCATCGTTACGAATGTTGCAATCATTGAAGAAGGTCGGAGAATGGATCGGCTGAAACATAGATAAGAAAAAGAGAGAGCGTTCATGTTTATCTATACCAAAGAAATTCGAACTATTGGAGAAACTGGACAGGGGTTTTAGAGTGAAACGTCTTACAGAAGAATATATGGTTAGAATGACAAGCACCAATGACTTGAAGAAACAGAAGGAAAAAACTGTTTAACATAGAATAAGAAACCCTGAAATTATCCTCCCTTACATTATGGGCCATCATCCTGAGTATATCTAATTGTGTATACGAAAATATTCCGAAATCCGGAAAATTCCCAAATCCGGACCTCTTCTGGTCTCATGCATTTCGGGTATGGGTTACTCAACTGTATTTGATACCATAGGTTTTACCGACAACAAGTTATCTAAATTTACCAATTTATCAAAATATGCAATTTAACGAGATATACAGTTTATCGTGATCTTTGAAATTGAAAAAAAAAGACGAATTGAAAAAAATACTGGAAAGAAATGGAAATGGGACGATTGGGCGTGGCCGATTGGGCGTGGCCGATTGGGCGCAACCGATCAGGCATGTTTTTTTGGTGCCATATTTCGTCTTACAATCAACGACCACTGATTTGGCACTGTCTGGCTCTGCTCCAGCAGTCTGTTCCCTTACTGGCCACTGTTGATAGCTGGTTGCTCTTTTATATGTATCTATGGCCAAAACCACGTAACCACACGTATACATAAATCACGAGATTTGATCACATACTTTGCTCTCATTGGGCTTCGCGTAACAGTGATGCGTTAATTTGATATGTACTACAATGGAATTCTGAGGTTCAATTATGCTGTCGAACTCATAACTTTAGTATTACACAAGGCCACAGTAGTAGAGTGCCCGTAAGGATTGAATTGACTACATTAGATAATGGGCTGTCAGACAAGCTTGGCAGGTGCCCTAGAAAAGTCCTTAACAAATAATTAAGTATTAAGTTCTGCCTCGAAATGGTCAGTTTTCGTTGGTTTGTTTTTGTTTGCTCTTTGTTATGTTCCGGTCACATCTGTCCACTTTCAGGTCAGATCAACATGACACGGAATAATTCATCTGAGTTCGGCAAAGTTCGAATATTTCGAGCGATTATTGCCGACGTTCAAGCAATCGTGGTCATTTATTTTGAGGCGTGAGCAAACCATTTAAACACTAACTAGAAATAGCTACGAGGGTGGACAGGTCTTAAATCGAATTTATTATCCACTTGGACGGTTGGTTTGAAGATAAATTATTGACAGTAGTGGGCATCGGATTCAGGCAGGGCTATTTTATTGCTGAATAGCAATGTAGCCCTTGATGTCGCAAGTAGGATGTATGAAACACATATGCGAAAATTGCATTCACTGTCAAGGTAATATATATATATATATATACATCAGAAATGACGGTATATAAGGAAGGCATGGATAATAGAGATTGGCATTGCAGTGGGGTTGGGGGGATAGTGTTCTGCTGACCTTTAACAGATTTTTATTTTTTTTTATTGTTCTTTAAACTCAGCATTTTATTACGTCATCAGAACTTGAAATTCCCTTTTACTCTGTCAGTTGCGTCCATTAGCGAGACAGAGTAAAAATACACATTGCTAATTATTATACATACATGTATATGTATATGTATATATGTGCGTGTGTGTAAACAACTACATCAGAATTTTATGAGAAAAAATGTTATGGGCTTTAGAGAGGATTCTATTTACAAGGTAACGACAATGCTAAACTGAACCCTTATCTCTATTCAAAGTACATATGCCATAACGTTAAAACCAGTGATCGATGGCCAGAATTACAGCTACTGTCTAGCAACTATTGCGTATGTCTGGGTCAGATATATATAAAGACATGTAAGTGAACCTAACGTGCTTTATTTTTATAAGTTGAATACAGCAGTTATGGACAAGAACAAAGTTTTGAATGACCAAGTTGTTACAGCCAGAAGACTATGTCAGAACATTTCCGAAACGGCACAGCTTGTGGAGTGCTCTCCAGCTATGATCTGAGGAGGAAAATTCACTCATCGCTGACAAGGCATTGGACCACCCAGGCTTATCGATGTGAGAAGTGTGCAGATCTTTTCTCGCCAATTATGATTATTTTAACACAAATTGTAAATAGTTTTAATCAAGGTGAAGTAATAAATGTACCATAACACACACACATCGATACTTGTTGCATAAAGGACTGCATAACTACAGACCAATCAGAGCATCCATGCTTACCAATGCTCATCACCGAAAGTGTCTTCAATGGCACACTCGTCGGAGGCAGTGTGATGATTTGCTGGGAAATACTGGGTTCTTTCAGTCATTTGGAAGGTACTTTGAAAGGTTGAAATCCCATTGGGCATTTATGGAATGTGTTGGACCAACGAATTTGCTCTGCAGAAACTGGATCACGTCCTTTGCAGCACTAAGAGGACCTGTTGTTAACATCCTGACGTACTCTGCGATGTTTTGTGTGATGGTCGGGGGTGGTTATCGACGGAAAAGTTAGAAAGGTTCGGGTGACTTCCGTTTTGTTCTCAGCAGCGATGATCTGCATTCAGTCTGCGACACAGAGGGATGCTTATACCTTTGCTAAATGCCAGCGGACCAAGTACCCGGCACACCTCGTACAACAGCGAAACACTGCCATTACAAAACGCCTCCTCTTCAGTGATGATAGATTCACAAAACTAAGGAAGCAAAATAGATGCTGTTTTAGAAAGCAAGCTGTATACAGAAAATCAGTTTTAGAGAAGAGCATTAAAACAAGAGTATTGATAATGGCCGATTCTTTGGAATTGTAGCCGCTTAATATTTAGTATTGCTGAACAGAGTTAAACACAATGATGATGATGATGATGATGATGATGATGATGACGATGACGATGATGATGATGATGATGATGAAAAGAAAGTAAGCAGAAGTGAACATTTTCTTTGTACATAAAGTGTGTGACCAGATATAATGAATGAACTACGACTAATTCACAAGGTAAAATATTATTGCCTTAATCATCGTCTCCTTATAATGACGATTTCTGAATTATTTTCAGTCTATAAGTGTGAAACTGTATGCACCAGTTCTCGCATGATCACCGAAGTTGAGCATCGTCGGCCCTGGTCTAGTACCTAGATGGGAGACCATCTGGGAACAGCAGGCACCGTGAGCAGCTGGGGATCATGTATAGAGCCACCCATGATGATCCCTTTGATTAACCGTTGGAGGAGATCTATCTCTACACTATGCTCGATAACGCAAGCCAAAGCAGTGGACTAGCCTAGTTACGAGCGACGAGAAATGAATGAACCGTGAAACTCTCCTTTCTCATTCAGGTTCAGTGTACTTTTCTGATTTACTTGAAAGGAATAGAACATGGTATTATTAAGTAAGTATTGTGTTACTTGATCAAAGCAATCTGTGGAAGGCTATGAATAGAAATAACCATAATAACATTTGTACTTTAAAGTGGAATATGATGATTAAGTACTGAATCTATTTTTTTTTTAATTCTAAAATCTGTTCCAGCAAGTTTGATCCTGAATCAGTATATGTGCATTGAAAGTCAATGGACCGTCAGTGGTCAGAAATTAAAGCAAGCGTTACTCACAGATTAAGGGTATTGTATGTATGATTTTACGGGTGGAGGTTAAACAAAATTAAGTGCACTCACAAAAAGATCTATGGGTTGAATGTAAGACTGAAGGATAATCAGATTTGAGGCCGGCTCCAGAGTTCATGAATCGTTCCAGTCATTTTATTGCTTTGTTACTTAAAAGTACATCATATACACTACATGTGCATGTACATACCCGTACATGAATCATACGTATTCAGCACTGATTACAAAAATACTTGATGAGCAGTTTGAAATGGGGCCTACGTTCCCCATCTGGCCAGGGCCTATTAGCAGCTCTATCCGGTCCTGCTCGCATCTGATAACTCTGAAGCCAGTCTTTCATGGACGTCTCTCTAAACGCTTCAAATATCTCTTTTATTTACCTTTTCTTGTCCCCTTTTTCTAATCAACATATTTATTCTGTTCTTTCTCAAAAGAGCTGATGATTTTCCATATATCGCATATATTGGCGATGATTGATATTTATATGAAGACATTCAAATGATTGACATTACTTTAGTTGGCTTTCAATCATCTTGTTGTTCCCTGCCGTTGCAATCAGATGTTGTGGGTCTTACTGACTCGAACTACTGATTTGGGATAGAAATCTTGTTTAAATATTGCAGTAACACATTGCCAGACTCCAGTCCAAACCTGGAGTTTATTTTGTTTCTTCACCATAACAAGAACAACCTTCAACAAATTTAGGGGAGAAGAAATGAGGATTCCTGTGCTGTGATTTGAAATTAAGACCAACTGATTGGTAGTCATGTCTCTTATCGACTGGGTCAAACTGAAAATTCTTACATATCTACGGAATTTATCTCACACGTACGCAAGAGCTTATTTCGTTCAAATTAATATTTGTACTGAAAGAATATATCTTTTATAATGTTTGATTATATATATATATATATATATATATATATATATATATATATATATATATGTGTATATATATATATATATATATATATATATATATATATATATATATATATATATATATAAAAGCTGCAGTAATAATCTTCTGTCGGATTAGAAGTAGGATGGAGTTTGACCCTGCTACAGAAACCTTTTCTATCTTATCGAGTCCATTGTTCAAAAGGAAATTCAAATGACGCATCAAAATATGTTTATTTTAAATTGCCGTTAAGTTAATTTTTTTCACAACGTTCATATACAAAAGTATATCCTTATTGAAAAACAACTTCCTGGTTCACATAATTTCACAACTTATAGATTACGTTGGAAATGACATATTCAGTTTTTCTCAACTAATCAGTCTTATTTCCTTGCACTATTCCATCACCAAATAACAAGGATCAAACTTACTATAGTAATAATGATTTTCAAAACTATCTTGCTGATTATTGCTCTACAGTAAGACTCTTATGAGCTCAGCTTAGTCTGATACAAAGCTATTGGTGCAGGGCTCACAGTGAGGATCAAAATCACTATAGTAGCAATGGTCTGCAAGATTAGTTTGCAAACCATTGCTTAACGACGAGGTGAATTTATATTCGTTAACTGAGCTTAGATATGTCTGATACAAGACCACAAGTGTGAGGCACGAAGTGAAGGCCGATCCTACTATAGTAGTGTTCATCTTGGAGACTAGTTTGCTCACCACTGATCCAAGACGAGACTCTCCAAAATAGAGACTTGCTTGCTTGCTTTGCTTGAACAAATCATAACAAACTACTTCATGAAAATGGAAGGTGTGTCATGACTGATTTAGGTATGCGTAAAAGTTTCCTGCAAAAACCTACGTATTTACTCTATAGTTTTCAAGAAGGGTGATGGGAACTTTTGCGCATACCTAATAAATACAAAATTCGTAAAGGAAATTTGAAAGAGGGTCTTACTTGGAATCGTCAATCTCCTTGGTATACAATATGTATTGCCGTGTCTGTTTGTGGTGGTAGATCCACATATTCAAAGAATGGTGCTAACGGCTCCTCAGGTTCGCTGTCTTCTACCCCTATCAGCCAACTAATAATCCTCTGTTCAGTGTCCCTCGCATAAGTCGTGTCCAATTCATTTCTTTGGTTACGGGAGATTATACCTTTGCTAACAGTACTCCGGCTATTATTATTTCTGTCTGCGGCGCTAAGTCTTCGTCCCGTGACTTGGCTACTACCGGGTCGAGTCTGACTCACACTTCGTCTCCCCATGACGGTACGATTGACCCCGAGTCCTGGGGAATGAGGAACGGTCAGTCTCGATGATCGGTTACCCGGCAGTCGGTCTTTGAGACTGGTCAGTGAGTTATAGCTATTGACCTGAGCGATGCTACCGTCCGTATGACTACTTCCAGATTCCATGGTCAGTTTTTCTCCCGACGTGGAGGTCCTAGCCGAGTGGTTGGTTGACCGTAGGGGTTTTAAGCGAGGAGAAGCCGTAACGGCAGCGTTGGTTGCCACGCTGGAGGTACTGTTGCTGTGAGGTAGAGATTTGTTGGGTGCCCCACTGTGCCACGTCATTTCTCGTCTCATGATTCCTCGTTGAATCTTTGGTTGTTGAATACCTCTATGGTTGGTTTCAGGGTTTGAAGGTTTTGTTTCTGAACTACATTTTTGACATCGACTCGGAGGATTTTGGTTGGAACACCCAGACGAAGAAGAAGTTAGGCTGTAGCGGTTACAAGTACAGTCAGATAATTCTAAAGACCTATTAAAGCCGCTTCGCTGTAAGCTGGTTCGATTCTTTGTCGGGCACGGCGTTTCCTTCTTCGGTAGTGATTTTATAGGTGGCAGTTCCAGGGACGTCATTCTATTGAAACACGTACTGGATACAACCAGTTGTCCAACCATTGATGTGTGATGATGTCACTTTCGGGATTGTGGTGTCAGGTTTCAAGCCGAAAAGAACATCCAGGATTTAATCTATGGGAAAAGAAGAAAAAACGGTGAGCAACTTGAGCAAAATTTTTTGTGAAATATATACAGATCTCCCTCGCTATCCGAAAGTAAAAAGTTCCTTTATCTTAAACTTTCATGGAATGGTGCAAAGCGAAGAAGCAATTACCATTAATTTAGATGTGAACATTAGGGGGCATTACAACACCAAAAAAAAATATCGATAATGGTATGTTTGGCTGCATAATCGGAGGTTCGGATGGTCGCCATCGTTTCGCTCACTACAGTAGATATATCGGTTCGAGCAAAAAAAAAACAAAACTTCCCTTATTTACACACGTACATACAATACTTGTCGTAAATATTTTAACAATTATACGTTTTGTTATTTAATCGCTGGGTTTTCAGAGTTGAAGACGAGAGCATTACCCAAGAAGAACCAAATATTTTGCAATCAACACAAGACAGGTATTCTTTCATGTTTTGTGGTTCTGAATGCTGAATTTGTGGAAAAACGTTTTGTTTTGTTTTTTAACAGAATTAAATTGCTAGATAAATAAGAAGCCTTTTTTGTATTCTTCTAAAATCTTGTTCAAAACTGATCAAGGCTATTGAAAGAGCGGACTCACATTGTCATAAGGAAGAGTTGTCAAACTCTAACCCAAACCTCAAGTCAATTTGTATCCCCGGCTCAACATCCCTAACGGCCCTTGTAATTTCAGACAATAAAATGATTTTGCGCTTGTTCAAATACTTATTAGCAATCTTTTTAATATAAAAGTTTACATGAAAAAATTCGACCTTGTATAAATGAAGGTGCATTTGTTTCAGACGCTTATTCAATCGGATAGTCTACAGCGTAAAAAGCAAAAGTTATATTATTATTTTCAATTTAGCTCTTTCGGGTGAAGGCGCACATCATTCTCTTGAAAGAGGATTTACACGTCGCTATGAAACTTTCTGGATCGAAACGGACAGGTCTCTTCTACCTTGAACTTAAAAAAGAAACAAAATATGAAAACAGCTGTTGGCTAACGATCGATCGGCAAAACGATGAACCGTTCAATCGGTCGAAGTGTTATTTAATTAATCCATCAATCTCGGATTTCGCTACCATTTTCTCTTCATACATTCATCTAGAGCAGGGGTTCTCAACCTTTTTGGTGTCACCACCTACTTTCTCATGGAAATGGTTTCCCACCGCCCAACTGTATAGTAAATATTCAAAAGGATACCAAAACTTTTTCGACTCTTACAAAACGAAAAAAAAATTAACAGCTTTCGCGTTATAAGATTATTTAATGAAAGTAATGTAAAATAGTAACATCAAATGTTTTGAACACGTTGAGATACCATCAATGTGCCCCTCTGTGTCTGGTAATCTCTCAAGCGGGCTACACGTTTATATGTGCCCCGTACCAACCCACAGAAAATGTAGAACACCCATCAGTTTCCTGGCAGTTGCTTACCGCCCATGCAAGAGTTGAAATCGACTACCGGTGTGCGATATTGCTCAGGTTGAGAAACCCTGGTCTAAACAATAATGAGTTAATGAATCTTGGTGGTTTAGATAACTGCGTATCTTTAAAAAAGAATCGGAAGCTGGTTTTCAAAACAAGCATACAGTGAATTGTTGAAACACGATCTTCCTACCCATTAGACAATCAACGCATTCATTTGCTTCTGAAAATTTGCAATATGTAGATGATATAAACGCCCTTCTTTTTGTAATGCATTGACAGACGATTTGAAAAACGGAAGCCCTGACTCTAGACAAGTTGAAATACAGAAACAGCATACCTTTTTCGACCTGTCTTTCGTCTTTACATTCTGCATCCAGCATGCATAATGGGGTACGCTGCTATCAAACGCAGAACAATGTAACTAATTTTAGTTGCACCTTAAATGCTCTTATCACTATGTCTGTGCAGTTATGAATGCCGAAGGTGGGCGTTGCTTGAAAATATAAATCCACTGCGTCCTTCCGTTTTATTTATAGACATATTCGCATTCATCTATACTTACCTCCTTTCTTTCCCTCCCCCTTCTCTCACCCCCCCCCGCCACACAGTCTCTCTAATTAAAATGCAAACATTGACACGCATTTACACACATACATGTAGGGCTTTGCTCGGCTTAGCTTAGTTTACTTTGGCACAATGCCAGAAGTGTGGGCCTTGCGATGAAGATCAAAGTCACAGTAGTAATAGTATGCTTGATGAGCTCGCTAACTATTAAATCCCATAGCGGTACTCTCCAATGCACACACACACACACACACACACACACACACACACACACACACATATATATATATATATATATATATATATATGCTTGCAGGGATTCCGTGGAAAAGTGACTGAACATCTGACAATAGAGAAACAAAACATGTCCTCCAGTTAATGTCTTCTTACACAACGTAACCAGGTGGCGGGAGCCGAAAAATTATTTAAGTGTATCTAGTGTCGTAACTGACAGGTTCCTGTACAGCTTTTCTCACCACCGATATCAAAATGTTTGAAAGTAAATGTTTGGGTTTTAGATTCCGGTAATATGATTTTCATAGAATGTTCTTCTAAACAATATTTTTTTTTACAAATTAAGGTCTAGTTTAGTATTGATATAATGGAAATTTAAGAAAAAAATTCACCCTCAATTTAGATCAATCTTCAAGAAGAAAATATAGTTGTTGACTTTAACATTAAAAATGGAGAAGTTCATAAAATGATTATGTAAAATAAACTGAGTGTTGGGCAAAATCCATTTATACGAACAGCAATCGTAAATTTTTAGTAGATAACTGAAAAAATCGTCCGAATCTAGACGAAAAAAGGCTAATCTAGCCAGTCTAATGACCATCCGCCAGGTCTAGTCTTTCTTTTTCGTCCCCTCTCTCATTAAAGGATCTTTTTGGCCATTCCCTCATTGCTGTCAGACATTTTGTGCACACAAACATTGTTACAGACAACCAAATTTATATATATATATATATATATATATATATATATATATATAAAAGTTTTATTTTATCGTCATCCACATCAGCCATTATGAGTCTACTGATGGTCAAAGGCCTTTCCTATCTCCTTCCATGACGACAGAGATTGCAGTAACTTCCGTCATGTCTCACTTCTCCGCCTACCCATCTCGTGTCTGGCCTTTTCTTGGTACGTATGTTGCCCTATGAGCACATATCGATTAGCCTTTTACCTCACCTGTGGTTATTTCTTCTTGCTAAGTGTCTGGCTCGATTTCCATAATCTGTCTGCTCAGGAGTATGTGCGGCCTCAAGAGCACAACCCCCACCCCAAAGGTTAGTTATGTGTTGTTTTTCCCCCCAACAACGCCGGATACATCAGCTAGTATATGTATGTATATATATATATATATATATATATATATATATATATATATATATATATATATATATATATATATATATATAGCCAAATTATGTATACTCAATGGACATAGGTGGTGATTTTAGAGTAACAAGTTTTGGTAAAGAAGTCAAGAGTTTTAGAGAGGGAGATTTCTATTTACAATGTGACTATAATGCTAAACTGAACAATGACTTTCGGCTCAATTTACGTATATACATCTACATAGTAACTGAAAACCGGGTTTCAGAGACATGCATATATACAAATGTATATATATATATATATATATATATACATATATATATATATATATATATATATATATATATATATATATATATATAGAGAGAGAGAGAGAGAGAGAGAGAGAGAGAGAGAGAGAGAAGGGGGGAGATTATGGTATTCTTAGACGGTGAGGTCATATACACGAAATGACCTTCCAGCCCGTGCGAATAAGTAAGACCCATGCACAGAGAACCCCACGATTTAAACCAAGGGTTTGCATCCAATGATTCTGGGAGAAAAGACTCTTCGACCTTTTGGGTGCCTTATCCTTTTTTTTCACTCTATTTTAGATGTTTCCCAGTGTAAAACGCAAGTGATGTCATAATCAGAACTTATTCTAACCATTTTTCTTACATGACTTCAAATTTTGACTCTTTGGTTATTCAATCATCGACTGTGATGGCTAGTTTGGTCTATTTTGATGAGGAAGAATTTTTTTTAGGAGAAACAACAAATATGCTAAGAAATAACAGCGAAGACATTGAAGACATTCTTTTGTGATCTTTGAACTCGATCGAATTTCAACAACCTTTTGGTATATTGATACAGCTTTCACCTATTATCCAAAATAGGGCGTTCCTATGGGAAAATTTCGTAAGCTAAAATGACATAAAGCGAAGTCACAGTTAACACGGAAATTTTCAGGAAAGATTTTTTAGCGTTCCCAGTCCCCCCAAAATAACTCTCCATGTTTGCCAGTTTTATGTTAAGGGTAACACCCTCGCAAGCTCCCTCGGGCTTCCTTGATAACTCATGACACATCCTGCTAACGATTGCTCAAAATAAATGGAAATACAACACATATACTCACAAACACTATTCAAAGCTTTTGATTGTAAAAGCAGAGCGGCGTAAAGCAAACTTCCGTAAAGCGTGGGATACTTGTACCGTAATATGAAAGACTGATGTCAAAACAGCTGGACTACCCTTTTGTCCGCTTGTTAAACACGAGTTTTAATTCTTCTAAGTAGTACGTATTTATTAAGGTTAGCTGTAGGAAGACTGTGTTGCGTTAATCTCCCTAGTGGTGACAGTGTCCTTGTCGTAAAAACCAACAATAAAATTTCTGGCTTTTAATTTGCCTCGGACATTGGCCGCTGGCAACAATGGGAAATACACAATTATGACAACTACATAGCAAGCCCATATTAGAGTCACTTATGGCATTCAATCAAACTGTCCCATTGACTGAATATTGAGTCCATACATTAGCCATTGAGCTCTCACTTATTAATTGTCTTTGTTATCAGATTCTGCAAGAACTTGATTGATTGCACGGAGTAGGGTTAGGATTGAGGAGAGAGTTTTCCGGCTTCGTTATAGCCAGGGCTAAAACGTGAGATTTGCACTCCAGCCAAATGCTCTATATACAGAGCTATCACCGAAAACTCGTTAGTAGTGTTGTCTAATAATATATCAAGATAATGACTTTTTCTGTTTGTTTTTCTATCCATAACAATACTCTTTTATCTGGAGCTAAAAAAACGTTCTGATAAAAATATCTCCCACCCATCATTTAAAACAATAGGAATTTTCCACTTGAACGAACTTAATCATTCTTTATCGAAGCCTCAAATCAAATTGAAACATATATTTACTCTATTATCGACTTTAGAATAGTTGCTGCGTAAAAAGCAAGTTAGTTTTTTTTTACTGCAGTTTTAGTTCGTCTTTCGCCCGAAGGTACCCGATATACTGTTGAAAGAGGATTGTTTTACACATCACTTTAAAACTTCCTGAAGCAAAACAGACAGGTCTTTCTACTTTGAACTTGAAAAAGAAACAGAATATGAAAACAGCTGTTGGTTATCGATCGATCGACAAAACAATTAATCAATCGGTCAAAGTGTTATTTAATTAATAAATCAATCTATGTTTTTTCTCTGTAATTTTCTCTTTATGCATCAATCTATAATATAATGCGTATTAATCTTTATGTCTGCCTTGGTGGTTGAGATAACTGTCTATTTTCCTCCAGAACCTGCAATCGCTGTTCCAGACCCCCCCCCACCATAGAGTCGAATCATTTCATTTTCTTGAACTCTGCAAATCAGGGAACCTTGGTAACGCATTTAAAATAATAGGAGCCACGTTTGTTTGAATCTTACCTAAATAATTCTGCTCTTAGTTGATTGTGCAATTCGTTCTCACTTCACTTGTTATATACATTACCGCCAATAAATGAGTACACCCATACCTTTTTTTACAGAGAGTTAATTTTCTTCTCAACCAACATATAAGGATTTTATTACTTGAAATAGAACATTACACGATCAAAACGAATATATTCTGGTATTATCTATGACGAATTTCTACTGCATTGAAACTCTGCTACAAAAGTATTTTCTTAGTAAGGATGTACTCGTTTTGAGGCGGTAATACATCCATGGACTCATTTATGGGGGCGGCACTGTGCATTGACGATAATATAAATGCTGGCCACTTTCTGCTAAAAAAAAAAAAAATTAATGAGTTGATTTATGTTTGTAACGCACCTCGTGACTGAGGTGGTTGAGTTCTTTCTACTGGTACCAGTTATCGATGTTCGAACCCAGGAAAAAGCCAGGACCTCAAATACCGATTTCAAGGCAGGCAGGCTGGCTTTTCCTACTAGTAGAATCAGTCGCAATACATTTTTCCACCACAAATTAACCCCCATTTACTCAACTTAGTGAATATCAACATCAGACCTGCTCCCTGGTTTAGATAGTACGAGTATTCCCTGCTGGCATCAGCAGTCGGTGTTTGAGCCTAAGTAGAAAGTCAGGATATCGAATTGTGATTTTCAAGCCTGTTGACCCAACACAATCTTCCACCTCCTATTTCTCCCAATTTGGTCTTGTGCCAAACTTAGGTAAGCTGGGCAAATGTTATGAGGTACCCAACATTTCAACCAACCCTTAGCTTTTGTGTATTTCAGTGTATAAAAGTTGGGACAGCAAAGAGATTTATTTCTGTACACCGAGAAAGTCTTCGATGCAATGTAGAGATACGCAAACTAGATTTGTGAGCCAGTTTTAATGATTTCGTTCCTCAGTTTGTACTTCCTGACTGTGACTTCATGTCAAAGTTGGTGTTGTCCAATAATTATATCTGGACGCACAAACCACTGACAGAGAGTTAGTCCTTTTTGGATGTTCCACGAATATAACCTCGAGTCAAACTTAGCGTCAACAAAACGAATATATCTGGTACATTGAGAGTACATTCTGTCAAATACTTTGTGGTCTCAAATTCTGCTTTGAGATGTGTATGAGGTCGAATGATTCACCCAAGAATAGCGAAATATTCTACGATAGAAACGAAATATTATTCTACGGTAAAAGCCCCACGTGCGAATATCGGTAATCAAATTTAGACATGTTCGAGCTTTGTCCAGAGTTCAGTCTTCACCCTAATGGATTTTTACCGTTTCATGACTGTTGCTAAGTGGAGTTTGGTGTTAAATTTGCTGAACGATATGTTCGGCAAAGTAGTATGCATACCATGTGCGAGATATGTCAGGAAAGTATCTAGCTATTTAATATTAACAACAACAAAAAAAAACTACCAGGGACAATGAAGCCTTAGTCTTTTTAAAGTAATCCCCTTGGTACCTCACACACTTATCCCAACATCGCTTCCACTTTATCAAAACAGTCTGCAAAGTCCTGTTTCGGGATTGCCATCAGCCGCCTCATCTTTCTAGAATGTCTAAAAGACTAAAGATAACTGGTCTTTAGTCTTTTACATTGTCTGGAATTTCCCTTCCAACAGCGATTTAAACTTTGGGGAAAAGCTAGAAGTTGCAGGATGCCAAATCCAGACAGTAGGGGTTGACATGGGTGGTCCAATGTTTTGTCGAAAAAAAAAAACAGCACGGGACGTAAAGGGTGTGCATAGTGAATTCTACGGCCACACAGTACAGTGTACAGAGTGTTCATACATGCACAGTAAGGTCTTCTCTGATTTGTTGCCAATTTACATGGACGCCGCGCAACCGGTTCTCGAGAGATCGAAAATGATCGGTTATTTTCTGGACGGATCTCGAATGTTCCAGTTTGTCGGATAACTTCATCTTTGCTGTTTCAATCGTTACGTCTTGGCGTTCTTTAGCGAAATTTAACGTCTGCTAATATTCATAAAGCTAATTACTTTTCTTTGTATTTTTGTTGATGTTTGCCCTTCCCCAACCAATGAAAATTCAAATCAATGAATTCAGTTCAAAATTCCTCGAAGATTACCAGATGAGATATACATCTTAAAAATTTCGGGCATGGTGAAGAGCTTGTCGGCTGAATCACAGAGACCAGAGCTCTAATGACATAATGATGCAAGTATTGGTCTGAATAATCAGAATACTAGTTTGAATAATTCATAGAATAACTCGCCATCATAGTCAATAATTGAACAAACGTCGCATCAACAATTGAAGTCATGTATAAAAATTCCATATAAGAATAAATATGATCAGAATGATAAAATACTGGCGTTTTTCACTCGAAACATCTAAAATAAACTAGAAAAACATCTAGAAATATCTAGCTTTTGTAGAATCTCGACGTCCTTAATAATCCCGTCAAAATATGCCCCCCCCAAAAAAAAATTGAAAAAAAACTTCCTTTTTCTGCCAAAAATTAAAATTATTTTTTTCAGGAGGGGGTCTAGGGGAGTACTGATGCCTATTCTATAGACGAGACGGTATTGCCAGGAGCGCTGGAACACACAAATACATAAGCAAGCAAACACATAAACAAACACACAAACACGCACACATATAAAAATGGACAGAACCTTTCGCCATCTTTGGTGGCAACGGTTGTTCAATGAAAGTGCTTGATCTCAGATAGAATTTTAAAGATTCTTTCAGTCTTCAAATTATGATTTTCAATGCCATTTTTAAAGTGGAAATGTGAAGAATAAAATAAAAACGCTGGACTAATACCAGACCTGCCAGACTATAAGACAAATAGTTTACAAGAGTATTTGGGGGTCTACAGCTCACTGCAATAAATCCAAGCCCCACAACTGTTTGAATCAAGCTTCGGTAGACGACCACCTAGTCATAATACCAAGGCACTGGCACAGTTTGATATTTGCATTTTTTTTTAAATTAAATGTCTGTTTTATATGCAAGCATTATTTGGATCCAAATAATATATTAAAAAAAACGTTTTTCATACCTTTGTAAAGTATTCGTTTTATAGTCCAGCATAGACGGTATTTGTCCAGCTTTTTATCCTTATTTTTTTAATTTGAGGGAGGAATTTTTTTTTTTTTTGAAAATCATACCGATAATCATCTCAAAAGTACGCTTAACAATCTCTAAAAAATCATCTTTTTCTTCATTAACAAACAAAAAAAAGTTATTTACTCAGTATTTTTGAGTTCATTTACAGTTTTGAAACAAAGTGAGTAAATATTGACAAAATCAACAAAATTCTTTTCCTTGCTTACCAATTATTAAGATCTAGTATGTTTTGGGGGGGTACTTTCATCTGGTAGAGTACTTTCGAGAAAATAATTACATAAGACAAGGAAGATCCGTTGAAATAAGGCCCCCAAAGGGTTAAAGCGGTTTCATACGAATAATTATCTTGGAAGCACATCATAAATATCACTGTGTGCATATGCAGGCTCGATTTTGACAATGATAATCGGTGAACTGATGGATATTATTGCTATTAATTCATTTCGACGTTGCATCTCGTAGAAATGGCAAAACACTCATTGTCTTGTGTTTGGGAACAGCAAACTGAACAAA
>OY735215.1:33956671-33969171 GCA_963457665.1 Thysanoteuthis rhombus
GTCATTAGAACCTGCGAGACCAGCTTGCCAACAATAACACCACGACAAGACGCCCAAAAGGAGAATAGATCACCATTCATGTCAGAAAGGGAAGTGTAGACCAATTAACATTCAGTACTTACATGAAATAATGTGAAGTATGTCGGTACTCTGTCTTTAGCAAACATCAAAATTTATTGCTGATAAGAATAAGTAAATATCATTCATTTTATAGAAACAATTTAGACTGTTACTCTGTGTTTGTATGGAATTATTATTTTGTAGTATTTTCATCAACATATCTATCAAACTGAATTCATTAAAAAATACTCTATGAGAAAGCCCACTTACACTGTGTAAGTTTATATTTTTTCAAATCTCACTATTTGCACATTTAGTTTGACATCATAGAACGTTTTTAACCATGACGTAAGTCTATCATTTATTGATGTACTAAAATATACCAGTAAAAATGACGCGATTTATTTGTGTGTTGATCGACACTAAGGAGCCTAAAGCTACTTTAATAAGAAATTTAATATCATCATTATTATTGTTATTAAGTCAAGCATCCCAATTTCAAGTTTTCGTAGAGTCTCAACTCAATTCAGGCTGATTTAAAGGATGATCAGGCGTAAAGTCTCAAGAGTTTCTATGATATAAGTTTCATTTTTATGTCATACTAGGAAGGTAAATTAACCAATGAGATCAATGCACAAACATACAGGAAATAAATTTCCATATATGTTTATTATACCTTTTGACCAAAACAAACACCCGTTGAAAAATGACAGTGTTATTTATTTTTGGATTGGCAGTAAGGAGCATAAAGCTACTCTATTAGTTTTTATGACATGATTGTTACGTCATAACAGGAGGGATAATTTACCAATGAGATAACCCTGAGCGCAAACAGATGATAAATTAGCATGTGTGCTTATCATATGTTTTAGATATGTCTTCGACTTTGTGGACAAAAACAAAAATAGAAAATAAACTAAGTACGTGAACCAAACAAAATAACACGGATCAACTTTAACTTTCTGTTAGAATTATTGTGACTTCATTCTTCCCTCCTTCAACTTCGTCTTTAAAAAAAAAATGTGAACAAAATATGTCATTTTTAACTGCGACGTAGGTCGACGTTTCCCAGAACGGCAGAGATTTCGTGTTAAGACCAGATTTGAATAGGTTGAGAGCGTTAATAAGGAATCAAGTGAGCCAAAGAAAGAGTGGTCAAAGATAGACAAACAACATTCCTGACACATAGCAGTTGTCTTTATATGAAGGTGGGTAATATGAGAGACATAGAAAAGAAAATTATTTCTTTTTTACGTCATATTACGTCATATTATTTATTTCTTTAAATCAATTCTCGATATAAAAGCATAGAATGCAAGAGAGAAAGAATAAAAGAAAAAACAAACTAACAAAAAAAGATGAGAAGGACTAAACGCTGATTAAAACTAATGTATATACTTCATATATAAACACTTTTAACTTTTCCCTTTGCTAATTGCATTTCAGGCGATATTTTTCCTTTAATTTTAATGCAATGGTTATTTATTTTTGTTTTGGGCGTTTTAACGAGGATTTACTTGAAAAATCAATTGAAAGCATTTTTTTTCCAATATTTTCAGCTGATCTTGACAAATGTTGACAAAATTGTACATCCAACGTTGCGGGTTTTGAACAGAAAGTCCTTGTTTTATTCTTTGCATGAGAAATCTTCGTCAGTCTTTTCAAAAGTTTCATAAAGATATTTATTAAGCTTAGCTTAGAACGACACTTAAGTACATAATCATCATCAGTCTTTCAATGGCCGTCGTTGGACATAGACCTTCCCCAGGATTCGCCAGGATTTGTCTGGTTCGTCTCTCTATCTAATATTCTGCCGGCCTCGGTTCCGCATGTGATCTCGGGAGATCCATGTTGTGAGTCGCGATGTCCATTCGTGCAACATGGCCAACCCACTTGCCATTTGAGTTTTTTAATGGATTCTATGATGTCCCTATTTAGGGCCCCCCACCCCACCCCAGAGACCTCAGTAATCAGAAAAATCACCATAACGTTTTTTCTGTGGTCTCATAGACACGGAGTCGCCAGAACTGGGCTTACCATGATAAGAATTACCTATCAGAGACCAAATGTTTTTACCGATTGGTTAAGACGTGTAACCAATAAAGTAATCGAGATGCTTGGACTGATCATATTATGGGACGAGTATCGATCAATTAAATATTAAAGAAGGATCGGCAAATATCTCTAATATCACTAATTTTGTTCTGCAAACTACTAAATAACATTGTAATTAGTGCTAAATGCACGTGTTGTATGTATAGGTATATACGCGTACATTTAGCATATATGATGTAAGACAATAGTCAGAGACATCATAGAATCCATTAAAAATCTCAAATGGCAGGGGGCTGGCCATGTTGCACGAATGGCGGACAACCGATGGACATCGCGACTCACAACATTGATCCCCCGAGATCACATGCGCGACCGACCCCGGCAGAATATGAGATGGAGAGACGAGCTGGACAAATTCAGAAAGTACTGGCTCCGCAACGCCCATGATAGAGAAGTGTGGCAAATCCTCGGTAAGGTCTATGGTCAACGACGGGTGATAAAAGAATGATGATGATGATGATGATGATGATGATGATGATGATGATGATGATGATGATGATGATGATGATGATGTACTTATGAATAATCAAACTGAATAAAAATTCTAGAACGATCTATAAAAAAGCTTATGGGAAGAAATTTTATTCAAAATGTATACACGACAATAGAATACACTACTGTAATAAGAAGCAGTAAATACAATTTTTTATTCATGTTTATTCTATATTCGGAATTCATCTGAATTAATCTTTTATGAATATTCTTCAGAATATTGATATTGTGTGCCAAAGGAACCCATCCTGACTCCGTTTAGAATATCAATATTTTTTACCGAAGGACCCCCTTCGTCTCTACCAGATGAAGTAGGCCACCCCAGAACGTAGACCCATGCTAACTGGCCCACCCGACATCCCTTCTGTTTTCATGTACAGGTAACATTAAGAGGAGACAACAAGATTGATTTCGACGTTGCTCCTTGGAAATATCAACTTGAATTCGAGATTTGTCTCCGTGTTCTATAAGTAAAATTCCGGTCCAGCTTTACACGATGGCAGACGACACACGTTTTCTAAATTGACCTGCATTAAAGTTGTTTACCATCCAGACATATAATGAGCATGCATACAATTTTTTCTCTGTTTGTCTGCGCCCACGCGTCTCATTGGTTCATTCACCTTCATATTATGACATAACAATTACGACATAGATTACGTCATAGAAACTCTCATGACTTTACGTCTGATCACACATCAAAACATCTTGAGTTTAGTTGAGACATTAAAAAAAAACTTAAAATTAGCATACTTGGATTATTGGAAAATAAATTACCCAGCTTAAGGCTCCTTGTAGCCGATCCATACATAAATAACCCAGTCATTGTTGACAGGTATATGCTCGTTATTTATATTAGACTAGAATTTCCTTTCGTCTTAATTTTAGTTGCTTTTCATTGCAACTACTCAAACAGTCAAATTGGCCAGCCAAGATAAAGTCGATATAATACAGGCGACAAGGAATACAACAGATATTACAATCTGTTATTATCTAAGACAAGTTTTTACCTGGCAAAATTATGAGCTGATATATGCATTAGGGTGAAAGGACATTGTATTACTCTTCGTTAAAAAATATCTAGGAAACTCGATATGATGGTACAAGTCCGTACTGATTGGAAATATACTATTCATAATTTTAGAACATTCATTATAACCCTAAGAGTTGTCAATGCATTTAACATAATGTTTCTCCATTTATCACATAGATCGAACAGGGAAAATTCAACTAAAGACTGTGTCAGACTACGGACTTGTTCATGCACCTCCATATTTGTATATATATATATATATATATATATATATATATATATATATATATATATATATATATGTATGTATGTGTGTGTGTGTGTGTGTGTATGTGTGTGTGATTATGAATTGCGTTATATTATATTGAAACTCGTATTTTAAATGATCTCCTGTCACTACATGGTTAATATATCACTTGGCCTAAACAACCTTATTAAAATATACAATTAAAGAAAACAGGGCTGCTGCAGTAATCGAATCTGAAACCGATAGGGTAGCCGATTCAACGTAGCGTTTACCTTTTTTCTTTTTTTTTTTTTGCTTTTACCATTGAGTTATACAGTTACCGGTAATGCAAAGGTCCAACTAACTGTTTCAACTACAAAGTCCCATTTTTGCTTATTCACGGTCTATATCTGCTTTATTCGTTTCTTTCAACGGGATAGTTATGTATTAAGAAATGGATGATAATCGTGAAACGGAAAATCATTTCGAATAAGAGTTTCAATTTAATATAACGCAATTTATAAGCATATTGTCAGATCAAATATCCATTTCTTAATACATATATCTGTGTGTTGCGTGCGTGTTTGCTGTGTTCAGGGTTTTTTTCTATTCTTATTCTAAATATTAGTCTAGATTAACTATTTTTTCATATTTGTCTTGAGAGACATCAAAAATGTTATAAATGGTGTCACGGATATTTAGATAAAAAATGATTTTTAGTACTGGTAGACCAGCGATTTCTTGTCACCCTTGATCCCAGAATCGAGACGCATTATCCATTTCGCTGGACCAACTGAGGTCACGTAACTATAATTCAATAATACACCTCTGAAACAGTAATTATGCAAATCTCATATGTTCACAGAATCAGGACTGTTAGAAACTTAGATTAAACAAGTATTAAATATGAATTAAATCTTTAAAAAACTCCATCAAAGAATAAATATGGTCAAAATGAATTCTATTTAAGTCATCACAAGGCGTTTTCCACTGCAAAACATCTAAAATAGACTAAAAAAACATCTTGAAATATCTAGATTCTGGAAAATCTAGATGTTATTTATAAGTCCCCAAACGTCAAAGAAGCTTTTTCTCAAAAATAAAAGAATTTTTTAGAGGGGGTCTCGTAGGTTACCAATTTTCAAGTCTGTTGACAAATCGGTATGGCCAGGAGCGCTGGGACGCATGAAGAAACACATGCACATATAAAAGAAGGACAGAACACTTCGCCACTTTTTGTTAAATGGTTGAATGCAATGCATCGATGTAAATGATTCACTTTATCAATATAAAGGAAACAGATCCAGGTATGTCAATTAAACAAATTCAGTACTGTACTGTATTAACAAAGAGTTTTGAAGTACTATCATTCCCAACTTGATAAATTGTACGGTTTCTTCGCAGCAATGAACAATTAATCATAGAAGTCTGCAAGAGAAGAGCAGTCAGGATCACTAGGGTTTTTTTAAAGTTGGCAGTTACACCATGGAGTTGAGGTGTTTATGGGTCAACATCCTGGTCACTCAAAGTTGAAGGATTTATATATCTTAGACAACACCGCTGGGATTCATTATTCTTGGTTATTTTCTATATCATATCATCAAAAATAAATTGTTTCAGATTTTTTGAGCTGTGAAAATGCTATTGTTCGCACGAAACTTTGTCCGGATTAAAAAAAGGTGTCAAGTCATCGATTGTCGGAAAATCGATGTATTCAAGATGTCCTTTTTTTCTTCTACAGATTTTTTATTTATAAACATGAAGTGACTATACTCGACGACAGGAAATAAGAGAGTTGCCCAAGGCCCAAACGATAACATAAATCTATCGTTCTTCAAGTGTAAGCTCAAAGTTCCGATGCACCTTCAGTTCAAAGCTCAGTCGACCAAGGTCAGGAAGATTACATCACAGATTGAACCATAGCTGATCACGTTACTCACCAGACGACAAAGCGATGCAATCGTCGCTTCCCCCACCCTGAGATACGGGTAGTATCTTATTTAATGCATTTTATAGAGCAAATGAAATTTAATTCTGAATGAATAGTGTACGTGAGAAGAAACTGATTAATCTTGACTGAGCGTTCTAGACAAATGGTGAAAATATCTACGGTCTGGTCACACAGGGTGTATGAAATATTTAAGATTGACGTCAGAGTGAGAATAATAATGGGAAAAGCGGTAGTCCTTTGATTAAGGTAGAAAAGGTTGGGAAAAAATGAAGAAGGAAAAGGAGGAGAAAAGAGGGATAAATGAAGGAGTGAGATATAAAAGAAGAAAGGCAAGTTAGATAAAACAAGAGAAAGAGAACGAACCACAATGAAAAGAAACGGATGGAAGAAGCAAGAAGGGCGAAATTAAAGAGGCTGAAAATTGAACTGGGAATGTGGTAGGAAAGAAAGAGCGGTTAGAGGGATATTTGAGAAAGGAAGAAAGAAAGAAAGAAAGAAAGAAAGAAAGAAAAAGAAAAAGACAGGAAGGGAGATAGAAAGAAGAAAGGAAGAAATAAAGAGAGATAGGGAAAAAGAAAGAGAGAAAGAAAATAAAGCGAAGAAAAAAGAGAAAGAAGAAGAAGAAGAAGAAGAAGAAGAAGAAGAAGAAGAAGAAGAAGAAGAAGAGTGGACACGAGGAAACAAAGAAAAATCTCGGTTTTAATGCTTGAATGTGGTTGCCAAAATTATGATGGCGGAATAGATAATGAGAAAAGGAAGCAAATAATGAAGAGGTGAATCAAAAGATTGCAATTACGTTCATAAAAAGGAAGAAAAGATAATGATGCAGGGGGGGGGATGACAAGCATGAAGAAAAAGAAGTAAAATGTTGAAGAAAGGACAAATGAAGATAGAGAAAGGAAGAGAGAACAAGGAACATGATGAAGAAGAAGATGAAAGCTGAAAAAATAAAGAGGGGTGAAAAAATAAACGATTACTTGAACATGACGACGACGATGACGAAGAGAAGAAGAAGAAGAAGAAGAAGAAGAAGAAGAAGAAGAAGAAGAAGAAGAAGAAGAAGAGGAGAAAGAAAAAACGAGTAAGCTGTGAAGAAGACGATAATTAAGAAAGATGAAGATGCAGTATTCAAGACGAAGAAATTTAGGTCTATGCAAAAGTTCCCAGCGCCTTATTTTTGTGAACTAAAAACAAAAAACACTGCCGAAAATCGTTTTTTCGCTGGAAACATTTACACATAACTAATAGTATCGGGGGAAAGAAGTCTAAAGGAATCCTGTTTTACCAAAGAGAAAAAAAGCTCCAAGTACAATTGTCAATCGTTCCGACCAGAACACCCAAGGCGGAGACTAAAAGTTCACACGTGTCAGTGGACGAGTCAGGGAATTGATAGGATAGTGTGTCAGCTTTGAGATATTAGCAGTCAGATAAAACGGGTTATGTAACAGCGTGACAAGTAAATGCAGATGACAACCGACGTTCAGGTCAGCGAGATTCAGAGAAAGAGACGGTTTTCAAGATGAGATTTCTTTGCCTCCCCACACGGGAAAATTCGACACTTGGCCAGTCTAACGTGGGGGTTAAAAAAGGACCGAAAATGTACAACCACCACGACGAGTGTAGCGAAGGTGTCAGGAAAAACCTACGACCTTCCCCTTTTAGTTCAGTGGGAATATGCTACCCCGGGGGACGGATATCATATACTTTTTTTGTGGCCATGGGACGAATCCTGGTTCGACGGTCCTTAAAGCGTCAGATACAAAATTTTAAAAAATGTTTCAAATTTTGTCATTTTATCTTTGACAAGCTGAACCTGTGGAAATTTCGCAGGTGTTGAAAACTAGGATAATCAATTATCTCATAATTCTGCCATTCTCTCACCCTATGCCTATATCTCAACCCCTCATCATATCAAATCTTCGTTTCCCGTTCATATCTTTATCTAAATATTACATAAACATGAATTTGTTTCAAGTGCAAAACAATCTTACTACCAAGTCAATAAACTATCTTTCTCTTACCTTCTTATTAAACTACCTTACCTTCTTTCCCCTTCCCTCGATAAACTAACATCTCCCTCCCTACTCACATACCGAATTACCTAACTAACATTTCTTCCGTCTCTCTTCGAACTCTCTTATTAAACTACCTAACTTTCCAGTTATGTTCATACTAAAGGCGTAACATTCAGGCTAACTCAGGAACACTAACAATAATATTATAGATTATTTGAAGGCTGAAGGTGTGGAATTGCATAATGTCTATCAGTAGGGAAAAAATCGAGGTTTTTTATGCTTACTACACATTAATGGCCATTGGACAATCCCACTTCCTTGCATTCTACCCCATTGACAAAAAATGTCTTGTCACTTGACATGTCACGATAGTCAATGGAGAATAGAATATGAGAGTGAACTTTTGATAAACCACGCTCCCATAACTACCTCACTGACCAGACAATAGTAACTGAAAATAGCTGTTACAACTATGGTCACTCTTGACTGGGACAAGTTATGCAATGGCTAAAACAATCCTTTTTATATTTATATATTTATATATATATATATATATATATATATATATATATATGATATATGATAATAGTAGAGTCAATTCATTTAGAAACATTTTACGTTTGGCATATTAATTAACCGTGTAGCGAATCGAATTGTTGACTGCAGCACTTCTTTTCTTCATTCGTTTTAAGCTCTTCTCCAACTCAACTTAATGTTTAATGTCGAATATTTATGAACATTTTATGAAATAAACCCCATCACACATCGGACACAATATTGTATTCCTAATCTGTGTATATATGTACACAGAAATGAATATATAATCCGACAGAAATGATTATAAATTGCGTAATATTATTTTGAAGCTCTATTTGAAATGATCTTCCGTTATTACACAGTGAATGTATCATTTAGTGTAGACAGCGTAAATAAACAATTTGAGAAATTGGGACTGCTGCAAGACTCGAACCTACGACTGATAGGTAGCTACTTTTATATAGCGTGGTTCTTACCATTGAGCTGAACAGCCGCCGGTAATGCAAAGGCCCAAATATCGAGGTTATTTCCAAATTCTAATTTTTTTTCATTCACTGTCTACATCTGCTCCATTCGTTTCTTAGTGCATATTATTAAGAAATGTATACATAGTCCGACAGAAATATTTATAAATGAAATGTGTTATATTACTTTGAAATTTTAATTGAAATGATATCCTGTTATTATACGGTAAATGTATAATTTGGCTTAGACAGAGTGAGTAGAATAAACATGCATTGAGAAACAAATAAAGTAGATATAGACAGTGGATAAGCAAAATGAGAATTTGAAGATAAAGCAGTTATTTGGGCCTTTGCATTACCGAACATAAGCCTTTTCCGTTTATTTTAATGACGACCGCGATTGCTCTAACATTTACCATGTCTTATCAGCTATTATCTCATCCCTCCATCTTGTGCTGGGTCTTTTTCTACTGCGTTAACCAATTGATTAGTCTTTTGCTCCATGTGTTGTCACCTACTCTCGCCAAGTGTCAAGCCCTTCTCTTTTTTGTTGCTTAAATATTTGTATAATATCCTTCACTCTAAAGTCTAAATGGTATATAAAAGAACAAAATTGAATTCATAATAACAGACAAAAGTATATGCCTGTGTATGCATGTATAGTTATAACAGAAGTAATACAAAAAAAAGTTTTGTTTACCGATGGGGTCGCCTATAAGAGGAGTTTTAACCAGTCCTTTTTTTACCCTTTCACGAATATCTTACTCGAAACAGCTACTTATTTTTGCAACGCCGACAACGCCCTAATACAGTACCCAAAACTTACAAACCTAGAAAACGTAGTAACACAACTTAACACTGTATAACCCTCTATCAAATTCACAGAAAAGAGGGAATCCCATAACATTTCACATTTGCTTTACACTCCAGTACATCGAACTGACGACAACATTAAACTGAATGTTTTCCACAAAACTACGAACAAGAATGACCACATACCTTTTTTACTCCCACCAAACAGCCAAAATAAAATCTGTATTTGTGATAGGTTTCTACTTGAGAACCCTTAGTTAACGTAGCCCTGGATATCTGGGTGTGGACGAAGAATTCATTGAACAATCTTTTATCTCACTTCAGTACCCTCAATATTTCGTATATAACACCAGAAAAGGGTCATACAAGATCCATAGAACTAAAATAAAACAAAATAAAAAGACGACAAAATGACTGTAACATAAATCACACTACCTACACACTCAACCAACATCGATCTCAACACCAGCCCTAGCAAACTGGACATCCATATCACCAACAACACCTCCTTAACCATTCAGGACCTGGTCAATGAACCACATCAAGACCTCTCAAGAAAAGGATATATGAGCACAGAAGATCCCTATAACTTACTGAAAATACGAACGCCCAAGTCGAACATAGAAACACACGCAATCACAATATCAACTTACTCAAAGCCCACCTCATCAAAAACATATACGATTCTGAAACACGTAAATGCACCGAAGCTGCCTTCATATCCCAATGCAAAGCGATAACTCAAAGAAATTGACACTTGCAAATAGCAGAAGCACTAAACGCACTGATTTTAAAGCAAAACTACATAAGAACACAATTTGACGGATGATATATACTACCCCTTATCGGAAATGATGAAAAACACACTTAGACTGTTATACTAATTGCCAACCGGTCACATACCCGCACACAACCAAAAGAACGAAAACGCTCCTTCTCTCATATACTTCAACTCTCTCCCCAGAACCAAAACATATCATCTTTCCTCATGTCACCCCTGCTGTGACAACAAAAATATCTTAAGATTGACACCTTTCCCACTTATACACAGGACAGGACAAGGTCCCTTACCTCTCCTTCTAACTAAAATTTTCAACATCGCTAAGTGCTTTCGAAAACGCTGATACAAGTTCAGCGGAATTCATAAAGCTTTACTTCATGATAACATTTTTTAAGATGTAAGACACTTATTATCAAATATATTTCTTTTTCATTGTGAAATAAATACCACTATTTAGTCGGATAACCTTACATTCACACAACAAACACACACACACACACACACACACACACACACACACATATATATATTGCATTTAGCTAGTAACTTGTCATTCATGCAGATTTAATCGAAGACGACTTACAAGGAATGTTTTAATGATCTTTTTGGTTATCCTTTCTTGTTTGTGGAACGTATATGTTGATCTAAGGAGTATACTCTGAGTGGAACAAATATTTGGACACTAGGTTTGGATATCTAATATACTCCCGATGCTTATATCTACTTTGAATTTACACAGGTGATGTATTTCGATATAAAATGTACAATTACCAAGGAAAATACATATTTCCAAGGATACAATGCTGAATAAACAAGAATAACGATATGAAAAAATATTTAGACACATCGATTTCATATCTTAATATTTAGTTGCATCGCCCTGGTTTACAATTAATGTCAGTAGACGTTTTGCATAATCTTTCACAAGCCCTCTGCAATAATCCTTTGAAATCTTGGGCCACTCTTCCTAGCAAAAGACCTTTAAACCAAATGTTTTTGGACTCCCTCTGATGAATTCGATCTTTTGATTCAAGTCAGGGGGTTCACCAGGTCACCGAAGCACCTCTACATAGTTCTGAACAAACCATCCACAAGTTAACGCTTCAAGCCCCAGCTGTTGCATGGGAGAGAAGTCATTAGCTCCGGAAAAACTCCGATACATTGCCCCGTTTATGTTTTCTTTCAATCATGTGAGGTGCCCCGGTTCCATTGAAAAAGAAACCTTCCCAAACCATGGTACTTCTACCCCCGTGCTTCACTTTGGGGATGTTTATTTGGATCATAGGCTCATCCATCTTTTCAATATGCATGATGAGCTGGTGTTTTGCCAAAAAGATCATTTTTTTATTCATCTGACCAGAGAATGTTCTTCCCAAAATAACTTGGATTCTTTAAATGGTCACGAGCGAACTTCATCCGAAAAACTCGATGCTTTTTTTTTCATCGAAGGTGTTTTCCGTGGAGTACGGGATTTTATGCCATTCCTGTGGAGTTCATTACAAATAGTTCTTTTAGTAAGCGATGTACAGCTGCTCTCAATGCATCTTAGATCTCCTTCCGAGTTACTATAGGATTCTCTTTGACTGCTCTCAGTATTTTTCGAGCTGCTTGTGGAGAAATTTTCCCTAGAGCGCCAGTTCGAAGGAGGTTTTTGGTGATGCCAAACTTCTCCAACTTCAGAATAATCGATTCTGTGGTACTATTTAACATTTTGGCAATAGCCCTGTGGCTAATACCTTCAATATGCTGCTTAATTGCGACATCATTTTGTTCTGTTGATAGCTTCTTTACTTTAACCATGAATGCCTCGTTACGAAAAGGTAGAAGAGAATGACGTCAATGATGAAATCATACCTTAGTCAAGTATTGCTTGCACATTCCAAAAGTTTATATGCAGGTACAAAAAGGTCTGAGGAAGGTCTATGTCCAACGTGGGGAAGGTCTATGTCCAAGGACGGACGTTAAAAGACTGATGATGATGATGATGATGATGACAAAAAGGTCTAGACCTAC
>OY735215.1:33974171-33991671 GCA_963457665.1 Thysanoteuthis rhombus
CCTTATTAAGAAAGTGTTTAATTACCTTCCAGCTAATAACTATAGCTGCTATTGAGAAAGCGTATATAGATTAAGCGTTGTCTTCCAGGCAATACCTTCCCATTGACGGGGTAAAATCAATGGTACGCCCTGACGCCTACGGCAAAAGTAGATGGGACTGACCAATTTTTGCCTTTGCCATAACCTGTTCGTTGTCAGGTCTCTATGTCTGTCTGTCCGTCTGTCTGTCTCTCTCTCTCTCTCTCTCTCTCTCTCTCTCTGTGCATCCCTCTCATACATATGGTGAATTTAATGGACAATATAGGAATACGAAAGTTTGGAAAAAAGGAATCTCTCGTTGTCAAATGGGAAAAAATGATAAAGTTCGCGAATAACAAGGTTTGGAGAGGAGGAAAGGAGATGATGCGTGGTTATTATCGTTATTGTTCTAAATTCTTATCTTATACTGGCGAAAAAAGAGGAAATTGTTCGTGTTAAAGCTCAAATCATTTGTGTACGTGACGTGAAAATGGGAAGGGTTTTGTGCATGTATATATTGTAGAGTCTAGTATCAAAGGCAAATTGAATTCTCTATTAAACGACTACAACACATCTGATTAAAATTAGCAAATAAACCATCGACAAGGAAACCAATATATTCAACGAAACATTTTGAAAAATAATGGAAAATACATACAATAAATGGCTCACACTCGTCGAACGCCACAGGAGAATCCTTCAATTATACGCATCATCCAGGACAAACAAAACAGACGATTACATCAAGCAACCTGCAAAAATTGTAAAAGCCACAGTCCAAATCCTTACTCCTTCTTAGGGATAATTAAACCCCCTCTCCTCAAAAACTAGACCTACTCAACAAACAAACAAACAAAAAAACGTTGGTATGGAAAACAAATCACAAGCTAGTTTAGATATTGAATCATCATACACCAATGTACAAGTCAAGATATGCTTAAACATTCTGAGAACACATTTGAAGAAATACAAACTAGACCTACCCCTACCTGCGAGCACAATCATTAAAGTATGCACACTATGTACAAACCAAACGCTACGTTAGAATTCAATAATGAGTTAAACAAACATTTGACCGATCTATGGATGTGCTGCTCAATGGAGTACTAGCGCATGCTTTTTCCTAGAATTCTCCCAATAAATCCTACCAAAAGAAGTCACTTATCTCAGAAACATACATTCCCTCTTGATTTACCATAACAATATACATCTGCACACTTTAGTAGATAGGTTCAACAAAGTAAAACCTACAATAGGCTTCACATACGAAAAAAGAATCAAATAACGTCTTCCCCTTCCTCAACAGCCAAATACCCAGAACAGAAACAAACCAATAATTAAGCGTGTACCGTAAATCCACCTACAGAAATGATCACCTCGACTTTTACTCTCACGACTCACGACATGGATCTCCCGAGATCACATGCACAACCGAGGCCGGCAGAATATTAGATGGAAAGACGAACTAGACAAGTTCAGTAAGTACTGGCTCCGCGACGCCCATGATATTGAAGTGTGGCAAATCCTGGGGAGGGTCTATGTCAAATGACGGACGTTAAAAGACTGATGATGATGATGAACACCAGATCAACGAAATCAGGTATAATCATGATCTACCCGAGAGACCTGAGAATATGCAGCCCACAATTCAAAGAGGACGAAGAAAAATATATAGACCAAGTATATCATTCTCCATTGTGTTGGGTAAATCTCATCTATTCCCTCGACATATCTCATCTATTCCTTCGACATATATATATATATATATATATATATATATATATATATAGTATGATAATATTATAATAATAATTATGATATATATAATATTTACTATAATTCGTACTCCCTTCTTCAGGGTTGAGCACTCTTTAGGTAGGGCAACTCTTCCATCATAAGCTGATATAGCAATGCTCTTCCAACTTGGGAATGGAGCACTCTGGTGGATGGGGAATTGTGCATAAGTAAATATATCGCATAAATTCGATCCTACTGACCGTCCAGTTCTGTGTAGGGCAGGGGTAAAATGCCAGCCTAAGGGTCTGAAGCCAAGTTTCAATCCTACTTCGTGGTACAGGTAGTCTATAGCCACACTGAAGAGTTTTAATACAACAAAACAGCTGTCTGTGGATGACACAATTATTAATTATATATATATATATATATATATATATATATATATATATATATATATATATACGAAGGTGTGTGTTTATATCAGGTGGCAATCAAAATTCCGAATTTCACATTTCCGAACTCGATTATCCCAAAAAATGAATAATGACTGACTCGTAATACCGACTGTTCATTTGCTTGAAAAACAAGGAAAGACTCTTAGAGTAACTGAACAGGCCTTTCTTTCCTATCACTTACAAAAACACCAATGACCCTTTTCTTTCTAAAATTAGTACGATGGGGGTATGTTTACGATTTATGAAGAATAAAGCCTCTGTTGTAAATTTAATATTTATTTACGATAAAATTTAGTATTTACAAAACATATCGCGTAGAAGGTTTACGAAAAAAAAGTATTTCATGTACGATGGTATATGTAGGATTGATGGAAAAAAAGATTTATCGTTGTTGTTGATTGTGTACTTATGATATAATCAATTTTATTTTCATTTCATTTCAGATATTCTGATTAACATAAATAGGTAACTGTATGGTTAACGGCGTAAAATCGTTTTTCAATGGACGGCGAAGATTATTTTAACGTATTTTTGGCGAAAATCCAAAAGTGAAACAGCAATAATATGATTTATGTCTTTACTACCATTTTTTTTTTCTTTGATGAATTCTTTTATTTATTCTCATTTTTTTCACCATTTTAAACATCGAGTGGCTGCAGATATGAAGAAAAACTCTAATGAAATCACAAAAATTACTTGAATTTTTTTCAATTCAAATTTTTGATAAAATGGAAAGCCCCCCTAAAACATTAGAAAATTACCTTTTTTTCAAACTGAAAATCTCCCTGGTGAATGAAATTGTTAAGGATTGAAAGCAGAAAATGTTTCTCGTGAAAAATTATTTTTTTGAGTTCTGATTTCCGTTTGTCAGAAATGTCGTTGTTTTTCTATTAAATTAATTACTTTTAGATAAATTCAGTAATCCAGGAGTAAAAAAACAAAGTTTCATGTAAGTTATAAAAATCACCAGTTTTATCAAGTTTATAAAAAAATCACCAGTTTTATTAAGTTGATGAAAAATCATCGGATGGAGAGGTGACAGGGATATGGACAATTGCAGAGAGGAATGAATAACGAAAGTTTTATCTATTTTATGAAATCAGAAATTAATCGAAAATAATATGTAATTGAGTCGGTATGAAGAAAACGAACAAAATGGTTCAGCGCGAAATTAACTCCTGGTTTCAAAAACGTTCTAACTTTGTTTTTTTTTTAATCTGTTCCCAATTCTTTAAGGGATAGATGAGTCCAAACTTGTGTACAATCCACGACCTTCCTTTTATCAGGGAATTGGTTGGTTTGAGAATAGTTTGTTTTCTTATCGTACAATTAACAATGGAGCTACAGAGCTGAAAATTCCAACATTTGCTCCTTATTATATTTAAAAAACATTTTTGTTCTTTTTTACTCCCAACTAAATAGGTATCTAGTGAAGATTCGATTTACAATGTAAGTTTATGCTAAATTGACCCGGTAGTTTGTATTCAGTAGTGTTCACGCTTGCTTTTTGGGAAGCTTTTTTGGTTATCACTTTCCAATAAATGACGAGAGAGGTAACTTATGGTGACCCCTTTTTTCATTTTTTTTTATTGATCACCCCATAACACAGCATGCTACCAAAAGATGGTGGTCACGTAACTGTTTCTATTGAGTGACTAACCAAACCTATTTTTATTAATCATCGAGTCCGGCATTTTCACTAAATCATCAAGATATGAAATTCTATTTTACTACGTTAGTTGCGCCCTTCATCGCAATAGAGTACAAACACATATTGCTAATAATTACAGGTGTAGATTTACTTGAGTTATCTAACGGTTATCATAACCTCTGATCCTTATTAAGAAAGTGTTTAATTACCTTCCAGCTAATAACTATAGCTGCTATTAAGAAAGCGTACATAGATTAAGTGTTGTCTTCCAGGCAACACCTTCCAATTACACTGACGAGGTAGAATCAATGGTACGCCCTGACGCCTACGGCAAAAGTAGATGGGACTGACCAATTTTTGCCTTCGCCATAACCTGTTCGTTGTCAGGTCTATCTCTCTCTCTCTCTCTCTCTCTCTCTCTCTCTCTCTCTCTCTCTCTCTCTCTCTCTCTCTCTCTCTCTCTCTGTTTTGCATTTCAGAGTCAAAAATGGGATTTTGGCATTTCATGAAAGAATGACCCTATCGTAAGACTCACAACTTGCTACGATGAGATATCTCGCCTGTGGCAGCGAACAGATTAAAGAGAGGTGAAAGAAAAAGAAACCAGAAAAGGAGCAGGCTCAATTATTTCTTCAAATTGAATTTTCAAGTAAATCCCCTTTAAACGTCTAATAGGAATTATCTTTTCATCGAAATCGAACGAAAAAATCGTCCTAAATGCTATTGGCAAAGGGAAAAAGTTATATATATATATATATATATATATATATATATATAAATGAATTGTATATACTAGTTATAGACACTGTCTAGTCTCCTATCTTTCTTTACTTTCTACCTCTTTATTTCTTTCTCTCTCTCCATACACGCACACACACACACACACACACACACACACACATGTACGGAGCAACTGGTGGATGAGGAATATATACGATAAAATAAAATAAAATAGATATATCGCTTAAATTCAACCTCACTGACCGTCCAGTTCTGTGGAGTAAAGGGAGGATACCAGCTTCCAGGTCTTATGCTAATGTTTCGATCCTACCTCGTGGTACTGGATGGGATAATGGATAGTCTATGGCCACACTGAAGAGTTGTAATACAACGAAACAGCTGTCTGTGGATGAGATAACAATTATATATATATATCATCTTTTTTCCTTGTGCTTTCTCTTTTTTTATTTCAAGTGAATGCAATTAACCGATTCAAGTTTGGTCTGAACGATAAAGCTTTCAGCTTTCTTAGAACGGTCGATTTTCGACGCAGTTAAAAAATAAGATGTAAAAAAAATCAAGACAGTGTTTATTACGTCACTTGTTTAGGCATCAGATTTCAAAATATTTACACAGATGGAAAGAAATGAAGGCTATCGATTAGATCCCCAAATTAGTCAGTCCTCATGACGCTGCTACAGACAACCAGCCTTGAAGAAGAGACAAGGCGGGGGGGGGGAGACAGGACAGGCGACGAAGGAGACAGAAGACACTGCAAAGATGAATCGAGAAAAGAAAACACTTGAGCCAGGGACACTTTGTAACTGAATGTTTTGTCTCAAAATGTTTGAGATCCAAACGTAGGATCATTTCCAAAGATAATAATGACGAATACCAAAGTGGAATTGAACGAGACTCACGTGTTATCAGGAAGAAGGCTTATTTATTATTATAAGCACATTCTTTAATCTATACTAGTAAAGACTGACTGTCACTGATCCGGCCAGTAATCGGAATCAATTTGACTAAATTTTGGCTTGCCTCATTTTGAATTTCCCGGGTAATCACACTACCGTTGCTGTTTTGGTGTTGCTTGTTGCACCATTAGGTGTTGGTATGAAGTCGTTTGTTCCTTTTTCCCTTCTCTTTTTTCATATTTTTTTTTTTCATTATAACCTTCTATCATTAAGGCTTGTTCATCATTGCGTGATAGAAGTTTTCATGGGCACATCGTAATCAGCAAATATTTTCCATAACAAATGCAATTAAAACTTTGAAAAAAAATGACAGCAGTGTATTTTAGGAATTTATCAGGATTATACAATTTTTTGTCAACAGTACTTTTGGGAAATATAATTTCCGAGTTGGGTTTTAAAGTAAGTTTTTGGTTTTGATCGATCCTTGGTGACATTGATTATTTTCCTCGTAATGTACACACACACACACACACACACACACATATATATATATATATAAAGTTAAAATATCTAGAGAGAAAATGCTTGACTCATGAGAACGTTAAATCAAGTGTTTTTATTGAAATTAGATTCAAAGAATTCGTTATTGTAGTTTCATTCCTGAAGATTACCTTTCATGAAATACATGTAGGGAATTATATATATATATATATATATATATATATATATATATATATATATATATATATATATCAAGGCATTTTTCGCTTGTGAGCCTTTTCTGTTCTTATATTAAGAGAATAATCAAGAATTTTTTTTAAATTGTTGAATGGCATTGTCAATGGTATGCACTCACTAGGTACTTTCTCATATTTAGTATTTCAAATGATATTATCCGTTTAATGTTGCTATTCAGATTATGTAATGACTGTTTCTTTATCTCTGTGGCGTTACATTTTCTTACACTGGTCTTGAATTCGATTTATTTTTCTGGATTAATGATATTGTCAGAAAAGGGTGGCTTAATTTACAAATCCATAAGCAAGTATGAACACGCTAAAAAAACATTCATGCATACTTATCTATTAGCTTTAACGCTAGAAAAAATGTCTCTCTTATATTTAAAAATGTCGAAACAAACCTAAATTGACCTTTTGGGTCACCAGAGGCTAGCGTCACGTGCCCCATGTTCATCCAGGGTCAAGTTACCCTACTACACAAAGTCCCAGTCCGAAGGATGTAGCTTCATAAGGTGGAAAAACAAAGAAATAAACATTTGCCGTCTTTATAGGAATACACGCATATATATATATATAAATAAATAAATATATATATATATATATATATATATATATATATGTGTGTGTGTGTGTGTGTGTGTGTGTGTGTGTGTGTGTGTGTGAAAAAGGCAATTGGAAGGTGAAAAGAAAAACTCAAGAAATAGATGTTGCATCTCGAATTATTTTCATCATCCCGTGGGCGTATTCCGATGCATTTGGACAGGGGTGAGCCATCTTTTTCAGAGAAGATTGTCCCTCGTCGAAAAGCATCGAAATATGCCCATGGAATAATTTTAAAAAATTGTGATGTAATACCTATCTCTTGAGTTTTTCTCTTCAATTTCCAATCGCCATTTTCATCCACACTCTGTCGTAATATATATCACAGGAAATGTGCCAGAAGGAATTTCCTGTCATACCTATGATCTTGGGACTTACTTTCTATCCGTGCCATCTCGATGTGCCATAGCATGCGGACCCTTGGTTTAAAGGGTAATGTCGGTCGTGTGCACGTCACACTTCAATTTGAACTATAGTGGGCAGGATGGAAGGTATTACTATGTATAGACCCCACCAAATAATGTCCTATCAGCGTGGAAAACCCTCCCGAGATCTTTGTCCGTGGAGCTATGCCATTCATGCATAGCATTTAAAAGCAAAATTTACACTGTTTTTCACTGCTATTTCATTTCATCTTTTCTTGCCGATCTCTCTAAGATGGTCTAATGGTTAGGTCACAGGTTTGATTCCCGTTGCGAGCGGAGAGCGTGGAAAACTTTTCATGAGATGAATTCCCCCGCGACCCCAGCACCTAATTGAGTCGACTCCCAGGGAAGTGAAAGGCACGTATCGACTGTCTTAGGGTCTTATTCTCCTCAAGACGAAAAACAGGCACGCCTTTACCTTCTGAGATGTCTGGCCGACAAGATAAACTGAAATCCCAAATTCTGCACCATAGAGGAGGGAGCGTTTGCAATAATCTTTTGCTAGATTCTTTAGAAAGATGATTGTTTCACACGTTTCTATTTAACTTCCTGAAATAGAGTGATTTTTTTCAGTTTGTTTCTCTGTCCGTGAAAAAAAATAGACTCTTGATCGGAGGTAAAGATTTTCTTGATAAAGATATCTCCAAACCACCAATTGGAATGACGAACTTTTCCACCTAAAAGTTGCTTTTTGATAAAACCTCAGATGAAACTGATCTGAGGTAAAAATCTATTTACTCTATAAACAGCTTTGAAGTAGTTTCCTGCGTAAAAACCAGAAGTTATATTATTTTTACTTCAATTTCAATCCAAGTTTTTCATCTTATGTTGCCAGATCCGTTCGAAAGGGGTTTGTTTTGTACGTCACCATAGAACTTCCTTGGGTAAAACGGACAGGTCACTTCTTTGAACTTATAAAAGAAACAAAACATGAAAACAGCTGTCGGTTATCGATCTATCTATCAATCAATTGGTCCATCTGTTATCAAATTAACAAATCTATGTTTTTTTCTATCAATTTATCTCCAGGTATCAATGTAGAGTTATGTGTTTAGATATAAATCTATACCTGTCATGGCGGTTGAGATAACTGCGTATTTTCCTCGGACAAAGAGCCAAATTTTGATTGTCAATTTTCACGGCAACCATTCGGAAAATTGTCGCAAGGAGGGATAGGTTACGCTGTCTTTCACTTCATTAGATCAGGCATGAGGGCTATTCCACACACCTGTCTCGCAGACCATCTGGAGTTTTGTCATGGACGTGGAAAAGCCTACTGAATCTTCGATCGCAAAGTCAAGCCATGACAATGATAATATTTACCTTGTGTGAAATTGAGCATGAGTCAAATGAGGTTTAAAACGAAAAAAGAAAAAAAAATACCGGTCTATACCCCCCTCTCTCTCTCGCTCTCTCTCTCTCTCACTCTATATATATATATATATATATATATGTGTGTGTGTGTGTGTGTGTGTGCAGAAAGATGGGGAGAGATAGAGAAAAAGGAAAACGGCTGAACACTGAGCTGTGTTTGAATATGTTCGCGTTCGTATGTCTGTGTGAGTGTGTTTGTAAAAATCAAGGAACTTAAATAACTAATAAAGAATACTTTGAGAAAACAAGATTCTGCCTCAAGGATGTTTTAATGTCGTTTCGTGCAACTACTGTATAGGAGCTAATCAGGCATCAACATATTTGTTTGTTCTTCAATTAACAACATTGCTAACATTCGCTGTAATAAACTTCCGTGTAAAATGCTAGAAATTCAACCCAATTACAAGTCGATTTTTATTGCATCTGACAGGCAATGTATTTAAGCACGATGTAGTGCTGAGTGAGCGCTCAATTTTTGCCAGAGTTTACTCCCTAAGTTCGTTTGAATAACAATGTCAAGGAACGACACTAATGTCGCTCTTCCGATAAACCAATGGTGACAGAAATATCTTTTGATCGGTAAAAGAGTTACCATAAAAAAAATTCAGGGTTAGAATTTGGTTAGAATTACACTCGAGAGTAAAAACAAAATATAGCTTATTATAATATCATTATCAATTTTTGTGCTACTATTAAGATTTACTTTCTCAATTCTTTTCGCTTTTCATCGCAACTGAACTCAGGACGGCAGTGAGTAGATAAACCAACAGCACTAGTCGGAATTAAGAATAAGTTCACGATGTTATATAGGGGTTCAATTCCCACCGTGAACTTATTCTATGAATACCAACTTGATTCTAACACTAAAAATGGATATTAGCATGATTTTGACCAAGGGGACTTTGAAAATAGATTGCGGAAAGAGAACCTTCTGCCCCCTGCACTTCGAAGGGAAGCCTTCGTCCCAATCAATCAAAACTGCCCCATTCGGGACATCCACTTAAAGAAGGTAGTAAGGTACAACGACCAAAACGTTGTGTTCAAGATTAGGACAACTGTCTGAAAGAATCTATGATATTAATGACCCCTCATCTCAAAGATTCAGACAGAAATTGTCATTGTAGGAGTTTTATAATGATTTGCAACTCTTATTCTAATTATAAAAAATAATTATAAATGAATTATATTATGATATATTACAGAATTTTAGCAACAAAAAGCGGGAATCGAAAATTTGGTAGAGCTTTTTGTAGAATTATTGGGTGTGTTCGACTATTGGCCCTAAAACTGAGAACCATTCAACACACACAAGAGAGGATCATGCCCAACATTACATGGAGAGATCGCAAGACAGCACAGTATATTAGAGAGAATCGACGCGAAAACTTAAATGGCAATAGCTGTTTAAGTTGCAAGAATTTCAGACAACCGATGGACATCACGACTCACAACCTGACCGGCAAAATACAAGATGGCGAGACGAACAAGACAAAATTAGAAATTAGTGACGAACGAGACAAACTACGAAGTACAGGACCCACGACGCCCATAATAGAGAGATTTGATGAATATCTCCAATGACTGACGCTAAAAGGCTGCTACTGATAATGATGGAATACGGTAGCAGGAAAAAAAACTTCTGGAGTGGCTAGCTGGTCACTGCTGTAGCCACTTGGATGTTACTCAGAATGTGTCTTGCAATAAGCCATTCAGAGTGATAAAAAGAAAGGAAGAAAGTTAAAGAAAGTACTATGAAATAATGGAGAGGGGGAAATGTTTCCTTCTACCTCTCACCCTATTCCATCACTAGCCACCTGGGTTTTTCAGCAACGCAGAAAGCAACAAGAAACAATATATACATACTTCAGTGAGACAATAAATTAGTTAGTTGCCATCAATTGTGTTCTGTCATGTGGAAGGAGAAAAAGGTTGGTCATAAGAACGTTCACACACACACGCACATACACACACGCACAGAGGGGTCGGAGTAACCTTGCCCCTTTTTTTAGAAACCACTAATCGAACCTGTCACAAAAAACTGTCAAAATAAGTATCTGTAGTTTTTAAGCCGGTCTGGCTATGTATTTACGTTTGTACTCATAAAGGCTGCGCCAATGCAAATTGAGCATTCTCTCCTTGTCATGTCCAGAAAAAAACATTTTTTCCTAGATTCTCCCGGTGATCATGTCCCAACAAAAAGCGAAAGAAGTAATTTATTTATTAATCTACCCTTTCCATTGATCAACCCCAACACGGCACGCTGCCAAAGGTCATTGGTCACGTGATAGTTTCTATTGATAGACAAACCAAACCAGTTTTGTTTTTTTTTCACTATTTTCAATTTCCTTTTTTTCAATAATTACGTAATTTTCTTTTTCTCCACTCCGTTTTTTTAAATTCTCCCTTTCTCTCTTTTCTGTTTTTTTCTTCTCCTCTTTTACCCAAATCTATTGCTTCTTTCTTTTCTTATTTTTCTTCTGTTTTTTTTTTCTGTCTACATTTCTTGCTTTGATGCTTTCTTCCTTTCTTTTTTTTCCTTTCAGTTTGGCTTTTCTCTTTTATTCTTTCATTTTTCGCCTCTCTTTTTTTCTATTTCTCCTTTCTTTTTCCCTTCTTTCTATCGGGTTAGACATGTCTGTAGCGAGTTTTTTTACTGGGTACCACTGTTTTTGGACGAAAATGTTAGCCATGAAAAAATTGGTATTCAGAATCAAGCGTTGACTCGGATGCAAATAATGACTGCTCGTGTCATAGTGAACACTGATGTGCCCTCAGAAGTACTCCAAGAACAATAGCAATACACAGCCCAACTCATACCCAATCATAATCACACAAGGTAGTTGACACTTTCGCCATGTTGATAATGACTTAGCTTGACCTTATCTGGCACAGAGCTACAATACTTGGGCACTCGGTGAGGATTGAGCTCACTACACTGGCAATTGTCAAACAGATTAGTTTACTCGCCATCAATCTACATTAGGTACCAATTTACTAAGTTTAGCTCAGTCAGACATATAGTTAAAATACTAGGGCACCCAATGAGAATTAAACTCAATGCACTTACGAGACTAGCTTGCTGATATTTACTTAACTGGGTGTAGTCTAGCACGAAGCCAGATAGGAGGAATAAAGTTATGAAGATTGTGTTTTGCTAGTTTTTTAGGTGGGAAGTTCCTACCTGCCTTGAAAATCAGTATTCGATATTGCATTTGTCAGGGATCGAACTAGCGTTGTTGACAAATACGCCACAATTCCAAGTACATGACAGGCCTCCGAATAGTTTTGTTTCTTAGCTTAGCTTAGTTTGAGGCAGGGCCACAGTGAGGATAAAACTCAAGACAATCTTGCTGAGCTTCACTCCATAAATTAACCTTTACCTTTTCATCTATTTATTTATTTATTTGAATACTCTATCACGGTCATGAAGGCATGGTAACCACTGAAAGAGATTGGAAGACATTTGATAAGGGTCAAAATCACAAACGGCGCCATGGGAGACCAACTCGCAAACCACTGGGCTACAACGGCTGGTCCACGCCCAATTGAGTTACATAACGAATGCTTGTAAAAGTTCATGATTGATGGTAAATTATTTAGCAAATTGACTCACAAAAGATTGAATACACTAGATATTTCCAACAGGATCTATCTTCATTTAGTGCGTCCTTAAGTGAAAATCTATTCCAAGTACGGATTAAAAATTAATCAACAATCTTCCTTTGCTCTCTTGCAGGCCAAAAATAACATATTTTCATCAGATGAAATCTATATTATAATGATCCGATTTCTGTATTTTTGTTTGTGGGTTCGTTACAGTAAAACAACGTGAAAAAGAAGAGACTCTGTTCAAAACATGCGACGTTGTATATATATATATATATATATATATATATATATATATATATATATATTCAACGTCGCAGGTTTTGAACAGAGTCAATATATATATATTGACAGCATTCGGTAACATTTGGCAATATTTGTTTCTGTATAAAGCTATTTGTTTCCAATTGATTTTCGAGTTAATCTCTATTGAAAAAAAATAACCATCGCATCAAAAATAAAATGAAAAATATCGTCCGAAACGCAATATAATTCATTGTGAAATTGAAAGGTTTATTTATATATATATATATATATATATATATATATATATATATGTGAAATTGAAAGGTTTATTTATATATATATATATATATATATATATATATATATATATATATATATATATATATTATACCTTCTATTTTTTATCTCGAGGATTGATCTAAAAAAGGAATTATATGTCGTATTGTGACATAAAAGAAAAAAATATATCCCTCTTTCTTCGCCTACCCTCTCAATCCTTCTTTTCTCAGTAACGGTATGTACTGATTCGAATATGGTCTGGTCAGACAACCTTTTGGCATTCATAGAACTATTGACTTTCGTCGCACTTAACAAGAACAGAACATCGTAGCGCAATTGCCGTAAGCGCGATAGCCTTAAAACCCCTAAGTTGGAAAATAAAGCAATTTCCTGTTCAATCAGGCTAATAGTACTCGAGTGGGAGCCACACCAACCCCACTAAGTTTCAGAAAATTAGTTTCTTAGTAGTTAATCGTGTAAAAAATTACCTGCAAAAATTGAGTTTATTAATGTTGGAGTTTCCATCAAAAAGTTCATGGGACCTGGGCGCGAAATGGCTTTTGATTTTGAAAGAGATGTGTGAAATGTCTGGCGAGACACGGAAAACGCCAAGTAACTCGACAGATTAACAGATTAAACAATCCGCCCAAATTCACTGAACTTCTGGGTAGCACCTCATAAAGGATACCTTACTGTGTCCTTCGTGCAAAAGGAAATTATGGTTTATGCCACTTCACTAATAGAGAGATTTCTGTTCCAGCCAATCATAATTAATTCATACAGGTCTGGTTGGTCACTTAATAGAACCGTCACGTGACGAATGTCTTTTGGGAACATGCCATGTAGGGATGATCAATTAAAAAAAAAGTAAAAAAAAGGCTGATCAATTCACTAATAGAGAGATAAGTTACTTTTCTCGCCTCTTCTTAGCCAGTGATCATTAACAAAGTACGAATTTAAAAAAAAAACAAGCGTGAATGCTGCCAGACCAATTTTGCATAAACTTACTATGTTAATTGAATCCCCCACTAAAAACCTATCAAGTGGATTTTCAATATTTGGTAAGGAGTAAACGTTTGAATTTTCAGACCTCTAGTGCCATGGGCGCTGCCATATATATATATATATATATATATATATAGCCAACCAAACAGACGAACCAGCTTAATAACTCTTATTATTATGTTGACAGTTCTGGTTAACGGTTTCCAATATTTTTGTTACAAGATTACAGGATTAATCACTTTATGCTTAAGTGATTCATCCTGAAATCTTATTGTTTGTGTCATTAAAAGTAATTATATAACCTGATGATGGTTATATTCCGACTATCCAGTCAGTTGAAGCTTTCATTGATACAGAACTACCGTAGCCACCGAAAGAGACGGAGGGTTCCACCATATTGTGCATGTGCTCGTGTGTTCCAGCGTTCCTGGTCATATCTTTTTGCCTTTTACTTACACACTTCAGTTGTTCAACATTAGAATATGCCAATGATGACATGAATATAATTAATTCTGACTATTTATTTTTCACATAACTTCAAAATTTGACGCTATGGTTGTTCAGTTATTGACCGTGGCGGCGAGTCACAATTGCAACTATTACAAAGAAAGAAATCACAAAGAGAATAATTGCCAGGTGGGAATGTCTGAAATGTTCTCTGAGACACGCTTAGTAACTTGACATATAAACAGATTAATCATTCTATTCATATTCCTAAAACTTTTAGGTAACAACTAGTTGAAGGATGAAAGAAGTAAAGAAATGTAAACGAGCGAGGCGCCTACAAGATAACTCAAGTTTGTTTGATAGATCTGAACGAACATGGCAGACGGTTTTATAGTTTTATGAATTTCTTGAGACTGTTTTTTTCCCCTTCAGGTTAGATTATTCTTTTTCGATTTGTAAGATTGGAGAATAATAGTGCCGTACTTGATGGCATACAAGACCCCCACCCTTTTCTATTCTATTTGAGAATATTTAGGGAAAAAAAAAATATTTCCCTGGAATCCTCTTTTATTACACATTTTTTGATAAATACTTCATGGTCTATCCAATGCCGAGCTGGACAACGAAAGCCATATTCACCTTCTGAAATATTTTTGGGGAAAGGGTTCTTATATGCTTTCATAATTGTTATTCTCTGAAGGATGAAGGATAACAATAATGCAGAACGGAATCATGCTATTTACTATTTTGAATTTATACTTAGATTCATGACTTCGCTGAAGCCTGTTTCATTACTCCTGACTCGTGGTGATATTTTGAGGATATTTAAAATCAAATGTTTACTTTATTAAACGAATGATTGTAATAGGATTTAAAGAAAAATAGTAAAAAACATAAACAAATTCTCAAATGTTTGAAGGAAGAGAAATAATGTACATAGTTTTGATAAGGTTTAGAATGATATTATATTCACTGCTCAACAACGGAAATGATATTTATGAGGTATAAGAGAATTATGGTTCTTGATACATAGTTAAGAGTGTTTTAAGTGAGATTTTGTGTTTGTTGGAGTAGACTTTGCAATACATATATACATATAATAAATAGATATCAAAGTCTACTATACACACACACGCACGCACACACACATATATATATATATATATATATATATATATATATATATATATATATATATATATATATATATATAATTGTCATCCACAGACAGCTGTTTCGATGTATTACATATCTTCAGTGTGACTAGAGACTTTCCATTATCCCATCCAGTATCGCGAAGCAGGATTGAAACCTTCGCTTCAGACCCGGAGGCCGATATCCTACCTCTGGGCTACGGAACTGGACGGTCTGTAAGGCTGAATTCAAGTGATATATTTATTTACACAGAAATTCCCCATCCACCAGAGTGCTCTATTCTTATGGAAGAGCATTGCATAAGCTTATAATGGATGAGTTACCTCACTTAAAGAGTGCTCAACCCTGAATAGAGGAGCATATGTGAAGTCTACCCCAGAGCTTATAAAATTTGGACAGGTACCTAAAAACGGGAAGCCCCTCTCTTCAGCTGAATAACAGTAGCCATGCGACATGGCATGGAGTTTACGCGATTCTGGAATTGTTATATCGGCATATCTATTCAGGCACGTTCCGGGGCTATTTATAACGAAATTGTGTTCGTTGTATGTAGCATCAAAGAATTTAGTGAGGTCTGCAGAATTCCCTAAACATGCACTGCTCAAAAGGATTTAAATGAAGCGAGCGCTTCGGTCAATGGACAACATGGAAGTCAGCCGAGTATTCCTGGAACCAGATTTGCGTCACTTGCACATGGTACTGGGTGCATTGTTTTTGCTTTAACGAACCATCACCACCAGGAAAATATGATGAGCATAAAGGGTGCAAATGGTCTGTAACTAGATCTGTGTATGTTCCAGCTGTTAAGACAAACTCCAATTCCAATAGTGGTCCGTGTGGACTCCAACAGACCACGCCAAACACCATTAAAGAGCCAGCACCAAGATTCTGCTGATAGGCTGGTTCCATAGCCTCATGTGGTTTCCTCCATACACAAAGTCCACCGACTGCCCGAGAGAGAGAGCTGGAAACATGATTTATCTGACCAGGCGACATAGAGTCAGTCTTCCACGCTATAATGACTGTGTTTTCTGGCCAAGTTAGGTGCAGCATTATTGCCGTTGTGTCAATAGTGGTATCATTGTTGGTCGACGCTGTGGAATGCAGTTCCCTTTTGTTGGGTGGTTACCATCCTCGTCAGTTACTGGCGGTCCCTGTGAGGGTCCGTAGTCTTCACGTACCGCTAATATCTGTCCGGAATTCACATATTCCTGGCATGGACATATAGAAACTCATTGTGTAAATGGGAGAGAGAGAGAGAGCTTGATTTGCCCGAAAATTCATCCGCCTCTGCCCAAATAACACTGACATGCCCAAAATTTTTCACTGTTTAGCCCTAACTTTGGGGGGGGGTAGCAGTTGCCCCCTCTTCCCCTGGCTCGTAAGTCTATAATTCCCCGTGTACGCTTCCAACTGATTCCTAAGAAGAAAAAAAACATTTGCAGTTGCCACCTTGAAGAAATAGTACCCTATCTTTCGGGTTGCAACAATCATTCCGTGATTAAACGGTGTTAAATTAAGTCTTCGTCCCATATCTTCAACAGCTACATTGCCGAAGCTACACTACTTCTTTACTTGTTACGCATTCAAACATATATACGCATACGCGTACTCGTGAACAATCTATGAACTAGGTGAGCTATTTATGTAACCCAGGTAAAATTGATTAATCAAATGCGTCAAACCTTTCATTCATTTTAATGATTAAATAAATAGTGACTCAGAGAATTCTGTCAGTAGGAGGGAAAAAAATGAAACAATAAATACGGTTGTATTTTGGCACGAACTCAACTTGTGGAGAGCCAATTTGAGCTCGGTACACGTAAGCAAGCTTTGGGGTGTTTTTATCACTGCTCACAAAATTTTGGAATGTTTGACTTAAAATATTTTAGCTTCGTCATTCAGTCTGTATGTTGCGCATTGGGAATCAGGAAAATGCTATAGTCAATAACCAGGAATTAATGCAAACTTTGGTGACACAATTGTGTCATTCTCTCCATCTCTCTCCCCCTCTCTCTCTCTCTGTGTATATATATATATATATATATATATATATATATATATATATATATATATATATATATATATATATAGGTACATCGATAAGTCATCGTAGCCGAATAAT
>OY735215.1:33996671-34116671 GCA_963457665.1 Thysanoteuthis rhombus
AATATTCGATCTTATTTGTAACAAAGCGGGTAGATATATCTGGTAAGTTATCAGTGAACCGGTTCCAGCTCCGAGCCGCATTTATAAGTATTAATTATTAATCTACTGTAAACTCTAGCAGTAACGGCACTCGATCTAACGGCGTTGTTTATGGATACACGCGTTCTGCACGTTTGTGTTTATATTCTCTATTGTCGGAGATTAGTTTGCAGCAACAGAAGATTTCAGTGCATTATCTATTCTTTTCTTTTTTTTCAAATTATTAAAGCCTTAAAATGATATAACTTGAGGCATTTGATTGTGAAAGGGTAACCAAAAGTCATTTTTGACTGTACTTTTTTGGTTTCTCATTAATATATTTCATTTAAAATCCATCCGTTGTAACGGCAAATTCGACAGTATTTACGTTTCAAAAGTCACGTAGTATTTCGCTTATGAATGATTATTACTTATTTGTTCGTGCTTGTACGTGTGTGGCTGGATTTACTCATAAATCTGTGAGTTCAAATATGTACATGGCAATGGCATTATTGTCGTCTGTTTGTTTTCATGAGATTGATGTTATAAGTAAATCTATCTCCGCTCGTTTGTGTTATGCTGTGTATTTCTAAAAGTTACAAAGATGTGTGTGAGGTGTTGTATTACGTGCAATTTTATTTACAACCTTGGGTATGCGATTACATATGCCTTCCTAATATTCAATAAGCAAAGTACACATGGCTCCCACTATCTATCTATCTATCTATCTATCTATCTATCAATCTATCCTCGACAGTTCGTTTCCATCGACCGATCATGTCTCAGTCTGTTAACGTCCGTCTGCCTCAGATTTATTTTTCTACTTGCTCCGTAAGATGGAAGAGTGTTTGCTTCTGGAGCCAGTGGCCAGTGTTCAAACTAAGGTGAAAAGATCAGAATTTCATATGTTGATTCTCTAAGGCAAGCAGGCAGTCAGGCAGGCTTCCTCACTTGAAAGATTATTACAAAGCGATTTTTCCTACTCCTTAACACCAATTACTTTTAAAATCTGAAATATCTATCTATAAAAAATATTTCATAGTGATAACAATAAAATACTTCTTTCAATTTTTTTGTATGTATGGTGATGTGTGTGAGGATATATAGTGTGTAAGTGTATATAAGGGTATCCTCGTACTGAAATATTAGTGTAAATATCGAGTCCGTGAAGGGTTGTTGGGATTTATGTTTGAGGTCGTATGCGTGTGTAGTGCTCCTACTGTAGTGCTTCAGTTGAAACGAATAGGGGGCACTACACGAGTATACAGATATCCTAGAGTAAATATTGGGTCCGTAAAGGGTTGTTTGAATTAACTTTTGTGGTTGTATGCGTGTATACAGACGTCCTAGTGTAAATATTGGGTCCGTGAATTTCTGGTTGAATTAGGTTTGAAACGTTCAAGTAAATTTGTGAATGAAAATACAATAGCTTTTTTTTCTTCTTCTTTTTTTAGCCTTCAGAGTTGATCGCTTTCAAAAAGTTGAGTCGGATGTTCAAGTTTGAATCAGAACGTGTCCGTCCGCGAGACTTCGAAAGAAAAAAAGAGTGTAGTAGAGGCTCGTCTTTCGTTGTGGTTTCAATTTGTGAGTAATTCACAACAACAGCCCGAGGCAAGCAACGGCACCGTCTTTTGCGTTTTCATACGAATAGCTTTTCGTAAACTGCTCTTAGTGAAAAGCGGACGGATTGGCGTTTATTTTGACAACGGTAGACAGCGAGCGAGCTCTACTACCCGGCTACACCTCGGATGGCTTAACAGAGCAGTGGGCTTGCCACCAGCGCTGGGTGGATCTGCTGGTGTTACTAACAGCGGAGGAACAACAACTGGTCAGGTGACTAAACACTTATAGACAACGGGTGGAAAGAAATACGCTATTAGTACCGTTCAGATTCCTATAGACAAATTCTAGCGCATACGAGCCAGGAAGCATAACGGTATCTGCCCATCTATTAAATTAAGGCAAAAATTGTGAAATTTCAAGCAAATTAGAGTAATTTGGGCGGAATTGTGTACATCATCATCATCATCATCAGTCTTTTAACGTCTGTCGTCGGACATAAACTCTATCATGGGCGTCGCGGAGTCAGTAGTTCCTGAATCTGTCCAGTTCATCTCTCCATCTTGTGTTCTGTCGGCCTCGGTTTTACATGTGATCTCTGGGGATCCATGTTGTGAGTCTTGATGTCCATCAGTTGTCTTTCATTCTTGCAACATGGCCTGCCCATTGCCATTTGAGTTTTTTAATAATTTCTATGATGTTACGGACACCCGTTAAATCGAACCCTCTGCCTCCCTTAACCAAAGAGTTACGATACGCCTTCAGACGAATTGGTTAGGCGCTGGCCGAGGTTCTAATGTTTAGCGGGCTCGTTTTCATTAGTGTTGAGAGTTCTATCCTCATCAGCTGACCTACTGCGGTGTAGCTATGCCAAAATAAACCTTGCCGAGTAAATAATTGTTAGCCTTATCGTAACGGGTAGCTAACTAGTCTTGCCAACCTATTCGCTAATATAAATCCGATCCCCTCTGACTCTTTCACTGCTGTGAACCTGTACCAGACTGAACTACGCTTTGTAAATGATTCAGTGGGTCTACCGTGGCGGGATGGTTAGCAAGCTAGTATTGCTGATCAATTAGTACAGTGCAGTGATGTCTAAAAGAGGGTCGCTTAGCTCCCGGAGGAGGTAATCCCTTAGGAGCAGAATTTTAGCTAAGGGACAAAATGGGGAAGAATTTCTGTCAGGGAAGGAAGGTATAAAGGTAAGTAGAAACCCCAAACCACCAACAAGATCAAGGGAAAAATCGAGGAGACCGAACGGATTAAAACAATCAAAAAGAAACTTTCAGAAGACAGAAGAAGGTACACGACTGTAATCATCGAAATCACTCACGAAAAACGTCGGGGTTTTAAAGCAATAAATAAAGCTCTCGGGATAGGATAGAAACAAATAACTAGCATACTCGAAGAAAACGGAGACGTAACAACAAACAGAGATAGAATTGTCGAATGCGCTCAAGAATTCTACTCTTCAAAGCATGGATAACAAAACAACGAACAGGATACACAAGACGCGGAAAATCAGTTCGAGGACTTCCCAGAAGTTACACAATGGAAGGTAAAAACAAGCCATCAAACAAACAGAATAAAAAGGAAAAGCCCCTGGACCAGTTGATACCACCATCGATCTACTGGAAAAAGCTGACAAGATCGTCAATAAAAAAAAATTTTAAAACTAGCTATTCTGTTCAACTTGTGTCTAAAATAGAGTAAAGTCGCGGAGGACGAGAACACAGTAATCATAATGCTTTTACATAAAAAAAGAAACCCGAAAGACCTCAACAACTACAGATCGATAAGCCTACCCAACAGCATCTACTTTTCACAAAAATCATCACCAACCGGATTACTAAAACACTAGATGAAAACCAACCACGTGAACAAGCTTGATTTTGAAGAAGTTACTCGACCATGGACCATCTCCATTCAATAAATCAGCTGAAAGAAAAAGCAGCAGAATACAAAATGCCTCTCGCTGTAGCATTTATTGACTTCAAGAAGGCTTTCGACTCCCATGGTCATAAAGGCTATCACTCTACAAGGTGTAGACTTTGTCTACATCAGAGCACTGCAACATATATATGGTCTCGGCAACTCCTTTATCAGGCTACATAAAGACTCTGAGCCCCCACCCTGCTTTTAAAAGGAGTAAGACAAGGTGATACCAGCTCACCCAAACACTTTACAGCCTGCCTCGAAATGATCTTCCGAAATCTAGACTGGGAGAATAGAGGAATTAAAATAGGCGGCGGATATCTGAGCAACCTCAGATTTGCAGACGACATAGTCCTTTTCGCAGAGAACCTACACAACCTCCAACTAAAGCTAGATGAACTAAACGAAGAAAGCAAAACAGTCGGCTTACATGAACTTCAGTGAAACAAAGGTCATGTGTAACAACTATGTCGAGAATAAGAACACAACTGTAAAAATCGACAATGCAAAACTGGAAAAAGTAGACCATTACATCTACCTAGAACAACGAAACTCTATGAAACCCACAAAAGAAGAAATTAAGCGAAGAATTACTCTAGGATTGCAAGCCTTCGGTAGAGCAAGCTCAACCTTCAAAAACTAGACGATCTGATTAATCTTAAAAAGAGGGTTATACAACCAATGCATCCTCCCGATAGTAACTTTTGGAGTTGAAACATGGAGCATAACCAAGAGACAGACCCGTAAATTGAGAACGATGCAACGTGTGCAAGAGAGAATCATGCTCAAGCTCACGTGGGGAGATCGGCAGAGTATCCCAGCACAAAATACCAGGAAGAAAACAGGATTTCAAGACATCGTAGAATCTACCAGAAAACTTGAATGGTAATGGGCTGATCATGTAGCAAGAATGGCAGACAACCGATGGACATCACGATTCACAACATGGATCCCCAGAGATCACATGCGAAACCGAGGCCGGCAGAATACAAGATGAAGAGATGAAGTAGACGAATTCAGAAAGTACTGGCTCCGCGACGCTCACGATAGAGAGATGAGGGAAGGTCTATGTCCTACGACAGATGATTAAAGAATGATGATGATGATGATGATGATGATGATGATGATCCAAAATGGGGGGTCGGTGGTTCGGTCTTCGAAAAGTTTTATCAGTGCCACGCACGTATTCAGCCATAGACGATGAATATGCAGTAGACATTTACCGAAAGTAGTCTTGAAAGGACTGTTGGTTTCGCAACCAATTAATACTGAGCTCAGTCCTCTACTCAAGCTTTGTTATCTGGTACCAAATTTAGCTTAGTCTGGATGGATCAAGAAACAAGCACAAACCTTACCTCGTGAGATCAGACCGTTGGATCACATTGCTCAGTGTACAAATGATACATGTCATATAAAGGGCGACGATAATATTCCGACTAATACCTTTTCAAGGAACGTCAATCCTTCTCTGATCAAACGTATTTTTCACTTTCAGATGGTGCTTTTCACTTTACCTGTTCAGCTGGTACTTTTCGCAACCCATTCAGATGTTACTTTTCACTTAACCCAATCAGGTGGTTCTTTTCACTTGACCCAATCAGATGGTACTTTTCACTTGACGCATTCAGATGGTACTTTTCACTTAACCCAATGAGTTGGTACTTTTCACTTCAAGTATTCAGATGGTACTTTTCGTAACCCATTCAGATGGTACTTTTCACTTGACCCAAGAGTTGGTGAAGTTGTAGTCATCCATTGCAATATGTAAGCCCTCTCGCACAGATTTAACTGAATTTCCATCAATCGCAATGAAACTGAATCCAATTATGTTAATCATAGAACTACCATGACTGAATTATATTGAATCCACCGATATATTTTATTTCTTTTCTTTTTTTTTTCTTTGCAATTCCAAGAAGTTTAAACACCCAACTCTAAACTGATGTTTATGTGCGACATTACGGTACGTCAACTACGTATCTTATATCCTACGAATCATGACGTAACGTTTTCGATTCTTAGCAGACTCTTTCCCATCTTGGATGAAAACAACCAGCAAACTGGCCAAAGAACGTTGTATAAGATTTCCGATATTATAGTATCCCAGGGTATTTATGAATGCCGTTATAACGGGTTGACTTTATACAAAGCGTATTCACAATGAGAAACCAAAAAGAACGGACAAATCACTTTTATTACTCTTTCCCTGCTTGAGGCCCATGTACCGGTTACACATCTGCAAATAAAATGAATCAACTTATAGGCAATGGTCTTGCGAAAATCTAAAAACAAACGTGGCGTTAAAATACGTGTGTCATTGTATAGTGCCGTTAAAACAAGTGCCGTTAGAACGAGAGTTTATTGTCTGTAATCAGATGTTATTACAGACACATGACAATGGACAAAGTCCCACGTGGCGTATCAAAAAGTCAAAGTTAATCGATATACCCAATCTACACCCGGAAATTTTCCTTTACCGGATGATCGATTTGCCCAAACCGACATTACTAGTCTTTTCCTTCCATTCCATGGTAAGTCATATATTGTGACCTGCATAGATGGATATCCGAGACAGCACTGATTATGGACATGTGATAGGAAACGCTCTTATTGCTGATTGAATCACCAGATTCGGAGTTTCCTCAATAATTACAACTGACAAACTGGGTAAACAATTCGAATCGGATTCATATTGCTCTGACCAATTTTCTAGGATATACCAGAATTAGGACCATCACCAAGGCCGGTGCAAGGTTTTTATGCACCCTCTGTGTGACTTGGAATTTGCACCCCATTTGTATTCTAACAATTTTTTTTCAGTTTGGAGTGCGCCCTTAGGATCTTTGCACCTTGGGCGACTGTTAAGGTCCACCTAATGAATGATCCAGCCTTGACCACTGCAGAGAGACTAGTAGAGCATTTTCATCGCTCACTGAAAGTTGCTCTACAAGTCGGACCATGCCCACTGGCTGGACCACCTGCCTTGGGTTCTCTAGGCTTGAGAAGTTCCGTAAAACGTCTTAAAACTGTTCTCCCGCTGGAGTGGTGTACAGAACAATGTTGTGTCTACCAGGACAACTGGTAGGAAAAGTTTTCGTAATGGACGCAAACTTGCCATGTATTGCCGATAGTTTACGTCTTAGAATGGCTCAGCTTTAACCAACCCCGCCTAGAAAGAACGACCGATCGGTGTCATCATCATCATCATCATCATCATCAGTCTTTTAACGTCCGTCGTTGGATATAGACATTCCCCAGGATTCGCCACACTTCTCTATCATGGGCGTCGCAGAGCCAGTACTTCCTGAATTTGTCTATTTCATTTCTCCATCTTGTGTTCTGTCAGCCTCGGTTTCTCATGTGAGAACTGGGGATCCATGTTGTGAGATGTGATGTCCATCGGTTGTCTTTCATCTTTGCAACATGGCCTGCCCGTTGCCATTTTAGTTTTTTTAATAGTTTTTATGATGTCTCAGACTCCCGTTTTCTTACTTACGTACTAAGCTGTCTTGTGACCACTCTAAGTAAGGTTGAGCATGATTCTCTCATGTGCACGCTGCATGCTTCTCAGTTTGTAGATCTGTCTCTTGGTTAGGTTCTATCTACTGATCAAAGACAAGTGAGACACCCTCACAATCAGCATATGAAAAACCCTATTTTTTAGTTTAGGTCAATGAAGATGGAAACCTTGTGTTGCCCAAATCTTCTAAATATAGAGACCCCGTATGCGTTAGATAAAAAAAAACAGACAAAATTTGCATATCAACATTTCTAGCAACCATTATCCAGTCGACTTTCTTTTCTGGTCTTGTCGGTTGAATTGTTCTTTTGTTTTGTTTTTTGTATCAAACGTTATACAATATTTTTGCTTGTTTGTATAAACAACCGTTATGCTTTCTAATGATTATTCATTCTCCTTGTATCTTTTGTCTTTTCTCCCTCAACCACCCTGGGAATGTAATAAACAAGGAGAAGAATGAAATACAATGTATATGCTTGAATGGGAGTAAAAGGGAGTCAACTCCCACGATAATCATCTCCCTCCCTACTACCCTTTGCAATGTAATGAACTAGAGTAAAAATGAAAAGGGTTGCTTATGCTTGAATGGGAGCAAAAGAGACTCAATCATCACTTGTTTTTTTGCAGTATATATATATATATATATATATATATATATATATATATATATATATATATATATATATATATACACGTTGTACCATAATAACAAAGCATATGTAAATCAGGGGAAAAACACCGAAAAAAATTTTCATAAATTGCATTAACAGATATTGGGAAATGAGTGACTGAAGTCATACAAAAAAGTTTTTTTGATGTTTAAAACTGTAAAGCTTTCTAGAATACACACACACACACACACATATATATATATATATATATATATATATATATATATATATATATATATATATATATAAAGTGTGTGGGTGGGTGGTTGCTTGTGTCCAGTTATCTCTTCTCCTCTTCCCCCACTCCCGTTGTCCATCAAATAAATAAGTGAATTCGTTTCGGACGATTACTTTCCTTTCATTCCCCTCGCGTCTCTTGTTCTAATTTCTTTCTTCTTTTTCTCTCTTTTATTTCAACTCTTTTCTTTCAATTTCTAACTCTTATTACTTTTCATTCATAATTTCTCCACCGTATCATTTTTGTTATTTTCATGCCTCTTTTATTTGCCTTTGTTTCTCTATTTTGATTGGTTGTCTTCGTGAATTTCTCTTTCCATAGTAACCGTTCTCGTTTTTTTATCAACTGGATATTTTTCTTTTAATCTGGTTTTGTTTTGTTTTGTTTTTTTGATTGATTTGTTTTGTGTATTCCTGCTTTTACCCACGCTTCTTATTTCTATCTATTAGACACCGGCAATCAGAACTGTCACCCAAATTGTCAATATAGATTTATTCAGTTTTTAAATTGGTCTTACTGACTGGCTATGTATGTATGTGTGTATGTATGTATGTATCTATCTATCTATCTATCTATCTATCTATCTATCTATCTATGTATCAATGGAGTCAGGAAACTGAAAATTCAAACATTTACTCTCTGGTATGTCTTGTCATATCACTGTTTTTATTGATGGATCAGACCTATTCCTTCATTTGCTTGTCTTTTCCTCTTTTCTGTCTTTTTTCAATCATCCTAACTTTTATTTTCTCTCATAAAACAATTAATACTCATCGAAAATTTACAGATTCATGGATATATCTGAATTTCGTTGAGATGATCTTCAGAGAAAAAAATACTGAATTCGTTTCAGTGCAAGAGTCCATTGTCTCAAAATTGTTACCTTTAGATAGAAGATTCGAATGTTACGGTGAGAGAAACAAAAAAAAAATGCTATTCATTAAATAAGTAGTTCAAATTAGGATCGAACCCATTAACAACGTTCACAAGATTAGCTTGCTTATCATTGTTATATGACTAACGCCCTGTTTCGCTTTTTTATTTCATATGATTTGTAAATTTAGCATCGTTTCATATCAGGCCAGTGATGGTTGGAGATTCGCTGAGGAACGAACCCACCAACAACAGCCAGCAAGATTAGCTTACGGATCAATGCTATATAACATAAGTCTTGTTCCGTTTTTGTTTTTGTTTTTTCTTGTTTTTTGTTTGTTTGTTTGTTTGTTTTTCACGATTGATTAACTTAGCATAGTTTGGTATCAGATCATCAAAAGTTGGAGACCCAAAGTAAATCCAACCCACAAAAAACGTTTACTGAATCTTTTTTTTATCGACTTTGCTTTCATTGCCGTTTTCTCTTCATCCTTTTTTGTCAATCATTTCGTTTTTTTTCTTTTACAGTATTTTCTGTGTTTATTTGATTTTCATTTCCTTCCTTCGCTTTCTTTGCCACCCATCTTCCGCCTCGACGATCCAGTTCCATCTGATCCCGAAAAATGTGGATTGCGTAATGGAACAATTGACAATAAGTTTTATTAAATTCACTCGTAAAAACCTTCATATCCCGGCCTTTGGGAAAAGGAAAGAGTTTTTAGCACACTCGAGTCGCGGATCACAACGGCAAACAACAGATGCTTGCAATGAAGGAGAGAAATGGCAAAATTATCAGATATAGGTACAAGATGTTAAGAATAGATAGAAGTACCACAAACCGATAAACCGATAGATACCAGTGACATCCAAGTCATAACAGAAGACAGAAACGGGACCGGTGAGGATGGCATAACGGCAGACCTTGAAGATGCAGGAGAGGTTATGCCCAAAAGACTAGCACAGCTATTCACATCGTCCACACGAGGAAAAAAGTACCTCAAAACTCTCTCTATAGTAATCGTGATTCTACAAAAAAAAAAGGCCAAAACAATCGTGGCCTCGGCAACTACCACCCTATTACCCTGCCTAATATGTATAAGCTATTCACAAAAATATTCAAAACAGACTGACAGACACTTTCGATGAAAATCAACCATGCGTACAGGCAGGCTTCAGAAGTGGCTATTCAATAGTAGACAAGCTACACAATAAATCAATCAATCGTAAAGTCATTACAATACAACAAATCACTCTGTTTGGCCTGTGTAGATCACGAGAAAGTATTTGACTCGGTAAAACAAACGGTAGTATTCAACTCAATGCGAGAAAATGGTGTTGACATTCAGAACATATACGAAAATGGTACTGCAATAATTAGAATATATAAAGATACGAACACGATGAAGATAGACAAAGGAGTAAGACAAGGGGATACAAAATCATCTCAATTATTTACTGCGAACCTTGAAAGAGTCTTTCGAAAGAACTGGCTGGGAGGGAATGGGAATAAATATAGACGGAGAATATTTAAACCACGTGATATCCATCGATGACGTTTCTCCAACATCAGAAACACCGGAAGAATTACCGGAAATGTTACTGATCTAACTAAGGAAAGTAAAAAAAAAATATGGTAAATGATGAACAGAGCAAAGACAAAAGTGATGTTCAACACTAAAGTCTCAAAAGAATAGAGGGTGAGACGAATGAATTTACTTGGGTCACGTAATAAGTTAGAGAAACACTATGAAAACGGAATAAAAAGATACCTAATGATCGGTTGGGAAACATTTGGTATGACTGGAGACATATTGAAGTGCAACTTTTCAAAGTGCTTACAGCGTGAAATATGCAATGAATGCATAATACCAGCTAAGATTTACAGATGCAAAACATAGAAATTAGCAGAACGAACTGAGAACTAATTTAAAATTGCACGGAGAGCCATGGAAAGAGCAATGTTTAGGAAAACTCAAAGAGATAAACAAAGATCAACAATGGTCTGAGGGATGCCTAGTCTGAAGCATGTGGTACAAAATGATTAAGCAAGAGAATGGAGATGGGCTGAATACTTAGCAAGGAAAGAAATGACTATAGATGGGCCAAAAGGTTTATCGATCAGTGCCCTTGAGACAATATACTTATTAGTAAAAGATCAGACTCAATATGGAGGGATGAGTTTGTTTTTTTTAAAGTTTGCTGGTAAGACATGACAGGGGTCAGCACAATCACAGTCGTCACAGTGGAAGATTGGAAAAGACCTTTATCCAACAGTGAACTTATAATGGCATATATTTAGATAGATAGAGAGGAATAGAAAGAAAGAGAGACAGAAAGAAAGAAAGAGAGAATAATAATATACATCACCGTGACAGTGTGCCATACTAAGCTCAGTCGATAACTAATATGGAGGCTTGCTTCGTGACTGGGATATTTTTGTATATCCATTCCTATCCTGTATCAAAGGTTAGTGCTCAAACCCAAGTAAAAGCCAAGATTTCGAATGCTGATTTTCAATGCAGGCAGCACCCCGCTTGGGAGACTGGTACAGACAACATCTATTCCTCCCTATTTCGCTTCATGCTGTACCAAGCTAAGTAATTATCGACACACAGATATATCGATAGATATGAATAGACTATGATTGATTAGCCTCGTGTCAGATTGATAATAATGCCTAAGAAAAAAAGGCCTCGATAATTTTCCGCCAGATCAGGCATGACGTCACGGATGTTGAAGTACTTCCGGAAGTGCGCACCAGGGGTTAAATTATCTAAATAATCCCGACTGGCCAAGCAGTGGTTGTGTATAAGTGTATTTCATTGCTGTAGGCTTCATTTATTTCTTATTTGGACTCAAATCGCGAATGTGCATTAAGTATACAGAAATAACTATCATATTCATCATTATTGTTCGTAGTTGTTGTCGAAGGATTATCATTATTAATCAGAACATTCAATATTCTTTGCTCCTGATTTTAAATCTCCTAACCCAAGATGATTTTATGTGTTTGACTTTTTAGAACAGATTCTGGTGTGTGCATATACCATCGGTGTGTGGTTAAAACGTGGTAGCTTGTATAGTTCTCAGTGGATCAGCTTCCCCTATCTCTTGCTTTTCTGGGGTAATTTGATGCATATGCTTACGATGTGGTTTACAGTGAACTTTATCTCCATATTGTCTACATATGCTCTTCTCCTGTATCTTGTTTATTTTAGCCTTTGTGTGATTAGTTCTTATGGCGTTGCTCTTAAGAGCCACTCGGTTTCTTTCTTTAGGTTTCCTCTACGTAACAATGTCTATGTCGATTCATCTGCAATTCTTTGAATTTGTCTTCTAAAATGCCTGCACAGTTGATTCACTGCCCACTTTCGGATTCTTGTTTTTTGGGGTTTTTTTGTTCCCTAATTTTCTGTTAATTCTGTAACGGTCACTGGTTATCTTAATCTACCTTTGTCTTGTGTAATGTACAAGTCCCTTGATTGCAGAATTGATGCAATCTTCGATCCTAACGAGTTCCCCTCCTTCCTCTTTATCTTTTACATATAGTCTTTCAACATTGTCTCCTGGGTGCAAGGCTCTGCATTGTCATCAGTTTTTTTTGGTTTCGTGGTCGAGGTTCACGAGTTTCTCCCTTGTCCAATTTAAGAAGGGTTCGGCGTATCTTACGATGGAAACTGCACAGGGTATTTATACCCCTGCTCAAATTTCAAGTGTTCAGTTTGATTTGTTTGTTATTTTTTTTTATCTTCATCTCACTCTCCTTGATCGTGTCTGCTTCCAAAGTACCCAGATAATTGTAATTTTCTTTTTCGTTGAGCGCTTTGATGGTTTCCTGGTTGGGTAATTCAATTTCTTCTGTTGTTTCTTTTCCCTCTTTTGTCTATCACCAGCATTGCACATTTTTCAATGCCAAACTCCATTAAGTATCGACACAACATTTGTCCCAGCCCCCTTTCCTCTCCTCACCCCAACCCCCACAACACATCTTCCGGTTTCCCTACTGTGAATGGCATTGCAGAAGATAAATGTGTGTTTGGGCTCGAATGTCGCAGTGTGTGTTTCTACATGGTTCTGGTCGACATGTCGGTACTTGCTTCGATCTCTTCACTCGACTGTAATGTCACAAAGAAAATTGCTTGGGTCTTCCTTGTCGGACTCTTCGCTACTTTTCTGTCTCATGTACAAGATATCATCATCATCATCATCGTCAACATCATAATCATTATTACTTTACGATAATCAAAATGAAGACAGGAATGGGATATGTGGTAGTAATAGTACTGATGTCAGATCGATTACTTTATGCAAATAAATTTTTAAAAAGAGACTTTACTGTAGTAATAGTGTTGATTAGAGACGTACCATTTGTTGTTGGTGGTGGTGTTCTTAATTTGCCTTTTCACACCAGTTGCCAGGTGGTCACCGCTGGAGACTGGATGACAGCAAGTCTCCTCAAGTCTCCAGCCCTCCTCTTCACACTCTCACAGCAGTGCTGTGGGTTACAGTTTCACACCAGTTGCCAGGTGGTTATCGCTGAAGGCTGTGAAGTAAGTCTGCTCAGGTCTCCATCTCTCCTCTAATATCGTCCTCACCTATCACAGCAGTACTGTGGTTTGTACTGTCTCCACAATGCATTTTCTTGGCCGTTTGGCCATTGCTAACAGCTGAGAGTCGTAGTTCCAGTATCTTCCTTAGTGTTCGTGCAGTCCCCAGTGATGCTGTGGTTTGTAGTCTCAAACCATCCTCTTATCCCCAGTTTCTCTAATCCCATTTCCAGTGTCATTGGCATGGTTATGCGTCTGAATTTTCACACCAGATGTCTGTTGGTCATCACTGGAGACAGAGTGACAGCAAATCTTCTCAAGCCACGTCCCCTCCTCTTAGTATTCCAGCAGACCACAGCAGTGATGTGGTTTGTACTTTCTCACCAGATGTCTGGTGGTTATCGTCGAAGGCTGAGTGACACTAAGTCTCCCCAGGTTCCCAGCTTTCTCTTCAGCGCTCTCAAAACAGTTGGTTCGTACTGTCCCAACCTTCTCTCACTTTTCTAACTATTATGTCTTGTCCATTCTGGCCATTATAACATTGAATGTCGTCAATCACATATTTCCTGTACCCTCCTCAGTGTTTTTACAGTCCCGAGTAGTGCTGTGGTCTGCATAGTATCAATCCTTCCTTTTATCTTGAGCTCCTCCAATCTTGACTTCAATGTATTTGGCACCGTCCCAAGGCGCCCACTATTAGTGGTACTAGCCTGACCTTCGTGTTCCACACCTTTCTCCACTCCTAGGCCAAGTCTTAGTACTTCCCGGGTTTTTCACTCTCTTTAGTTTTCACTCTGTTGAGTGGTGGTGTTAGTAGTAGTTATATTATCATTATTATCATCATTATTATTATTATATGAATGATTGATAACGCCTTATGTGTCGATATTTAAAAAGACAGAAGTAAAACATTAGACTTTTCAAAATATTATATAATGTAACAAAACTGAAAATTTTCGTTGTATTGCAACAACTTTCAAAATGTTAATGGTATGTTTTGAAGGTTGTTTCACGATTATTCAATCTTTTCATTGTGACGCACCAGTGACAAGACATTGACCAAAATAACTGGTAACATGGGACAGAGGGCAGGAAGCACATGCCTTTTTTCAAGGACATTGGTGAAAAAGTGATTCAACAGTCTCAACCAAAATTTTTCGGTTCACAGCGTCCCTTTTCCAAGTTGATAGATATAGGCTGGCCATACGGCAATAGTAATCTAGGAGAGGCCCTTCAATGATAGATAATGATATTAACTTGTTTGCACAGATAGATAGATAGATAGATAGATAGATAGATAGATTGATAGATAGATAACTGACCAACTAGAAAAGTTAGTAAAAATGAATACAATTGACGGAAATAATTATAGACTGTCCTGCGCTCCGTCTGAGAACGAGAGCGTAGCTGACGGAAAGATAGAAAAAAAGGCACGCCTTACGAATGTGTGAAGGCAATTATGTCCGATTAATTTCATTGCCTTTCGCAAGGCGTCACATTTGATTGACTGGCATAGATTTTTTTTTCTCGTAATGAAATACGAAATACAACAAGTCCAATTTGGTGCAGCTTGTTCTTGATGCAGGAATAGATAGAAAGATTGACACGGGAGATTGAAATATGGTGATTTATGTATAAACTAGCGTAGTACCCGTAAAAACGACGGGATTATTTACGTATGGATCGGCACTTCCGTCTTGGTTCAGTGTACCTGTGCTCTCAGCCCAGGAACAAAGTATCGCTCCTCGACAATTCTGCCCATGGCCAGAGAGTAATATCCATGTACTCATTGGAAAGGGTTGCACACGCACACACACACACACACTATATATATAGAGAGAGAGAGAGAGAGAGAAAGAGAGAGAGAGAGAAAGAAGGAGAGAGATATATACACATTGTGTTTTATGTGTATGAATAGATAAATTATTACATATATATATATATATATATAGAGAGAGAGAGAGAGAGAGAGAGAGATCTGAAAGTCAATGATAATCTGACCTTTACCTGTAGTCAAACTAAGTTCACTATCACCAAAAGCAAAGTCTCGTCTGATTTTTAATTTTCAAAGCAATGAGGATATAGCTTGCTATGTACAGCGATAGACATGTAAGAGTATTTCTTATTGATCAAAGGTCCCAGATCTCTCTTTGCAACTTAGTGAAATAAGATTTTAGGTAATGTAATAGTTTCTCGGAGGGTCATTATTGCAATCACTGAAGTTTTTACTACTGATAGCAATAAACTCAGTCTCACCAAAATTATCAACTGACTATTACAACTACTACTACTACTTATCAGCCCATTAAGTCCGTTATTGGACATAAGCCTTCCCAAGGTCTGCCACCGTTTTCGCTCCTGAACGTCATAGTGTCAAAACATCCTGGATTTATCCAGATCATTTGGCCGTCTTATTTTCTGCTAAAATTTCGTTTATGATCTCCTAAGTTCCACGTTGTGGGTCTTGATATTTTTGCAACATTGTCTGCCCATTCCCACACAAGAATACAGCACCTCACTCAGTATCTGCCTTTTTGTCTCCTGTATACACCTTGAGTTGACTTTTTCGTCTTCCGTAACAAGAACAACAAGAACAATCATCAGCAAATTTAGAGGAGTAAAAGTTGACGTTTTACAGGCATGATTTTGAGCCACGAGTAACTGATTGGTAGTCGCGTATCTTACAGACTGAGCTAAATTAATAAGTCTTACATATGCATAAAAATGCATGTTAGAACTACGCCAGTGCTCGTTTAATTCTAACAAATAAGTACACCTGTAGAATCAACATTCCCCCGCCGAGATTTGAAATCATATTCCAATGTTTAGTAGCCGGTTCTCTTATCGACTGCGCCAATATATCTTACTGACATGCACGATATCATTTCATTATAATAATAAATACATTTATACAAGAAAAAATGTTTTATATATTTTTTATTATATATACAATACAAAAGTTGAAGTAATCATTTTCACTTAGAACAGAAGTACGAGTGGAGTTTGACCCTGCAGTAGCCATGCCTGTTTGGTGTTATGGTTATTTACTAAGCTTTGCTTAGTCTGACGCACAGGTCTCAGATTTGCATTCTTGTATTTTGAATTATTTCTACATGCCTGAAAATTCTGATTTTAGTTGGAGTGAATTTGCGTGGAATCTTTTTACTTTTTCCAGAGCTCAATTTATTGTCTTTAATTGATTGTTACATGAATTTTCACACCTGTGGTATCTGGTAGGTTTTGTAGGAAATCAAGTGACAGCAAGTTTCTTCAGTTCTATGGAGAGACGAGCTAGATAAGTTCAGGAAGTATTGGCTCCGCGAAGCCCATGATAGAGAAGTGTGGCAAATCCTGGGGAAGGTCTATGTCCAATGACGGACGTTAAAAGACTGATGATGATGATGATGATGATGATGATGATGATGATGATCCACAGTATTCTGACTTATCTTAGTAATGCTGTTGCTGAATGGTTTTAATCCCTCTCCGGACTTCCAGTTCTTTCAACCTCTTTACGGGACGTTTTGGGCTGTTCCTAGTGCGCCAATAATGATGGGTATAACAGTCACCTTCATGCACTACGATTTTTTTCGGCTCTTCGGTGAGATGTAGATATTTTTCCAGCTTTTAACCTTCTTTTTATTCTGTGGTCTGATGTTATAGTGATATCTGATGTCAAACAGATCTTCTTCACTTTGTTTATGATAACTAAATCTAGTTTCCTTGTCTAGTTAGGGCGATCTGTTTGATTTACTGAACATCTTCTGGTTTGCATATATTCTGAGTTAATTTGCTGCATTCACTTATTACAGAGGTCGGGAACCTGCGGCTTTGGGCTCTTTAGCCTGTATCGAATGACGAAAAAAATATATCATGAGCAAGCAAATAAATTATTTTCAAAGTTGAAATTATCAATGGTATAATGACATGTTACATTATTGGTGGATTCATCTTTATCACCGCACAAGTGATATTTACTCTTTTCCAGTCTTTTGTATATATCTAACCTTAATTTGATTTAATCTTATAGAGTTGCACTCGACTGCTATCAATAGTTTCTCTCTTCAAATGTCCACTGCGCAACTTTTTCAACAATTTCTTTTGTTTGTCTATTGAAATCTCCATGGAATGGTTCTCCTTCTTATTTTGGCTTCTCGTTTTTTAGTTAGCATATTCAATATTTGTCTTCTAATCAGTTCTGTTAGAACACATAGCTTTCAGAATTGGCCTCTCATTACTCTGACTTGTGAAATCCCTTCTACCTCTTTTTCTCTTTTTACATACAGTTTATTAACGCCATCTTATCATCAATATTATTATTACAGGGAGATAGAAAAGAAGAGGGTATTAATGCTCTTCATTATTATAATTACTGGTATTTACGTGTCGTCAAAAATGCTGGCATATGTGAAATATATGGGTTCAAACCGCATTTTATGTACTTGGGTTATGGAGTTTGCATTGCAGTCAGCTTAAGGAGTAGCTTTCTTGGCGGTGGGGGGCAAAGACTTTTTTTCATTGTTTTTGCCTTCATTATTTTTCATATTCTTATCATTCTTTAATTTCAGCATTTTAATGTCATCAGACCATAGAATTCTGTCTCTGCGCCGCCATCATGAGGATAGATAATGGAGATTTGCATTGCAATGAGCTTGCAGATTAGCGTTCTGTTGGTTACAAACGTATTTATTTTCATTCGTTGTTATTTTTCCTACTACTTTTTATATTTTTGATTTTCTTTAGATTCAGCATTTTTATGGAAGGTGCGTCCATTTGTGACAGAGCGCAAAAACACATTGCTAATTAATATATGTCTGGATCATTATTTTTGTCACACTTTCGTTTGAAACGTTGTTAATACGAGTTTTTATCTGTTCAACGAGCAACAAAATAATTTATTCGCACATTGGTGTGATGGTCCAGTAAGCAACATGGAGTCAGTTCGGCCACACGCATGCGCAGTAACAATGCATTCCTAGGAGACGAACAAGACGCCATTCACGGAAGTTGGTTACCATCCTTTGTAGTTTAGAAACAGGTTGATTCGTGCATATGGCATTGACGTCTCTTTTATTTTAGTGATTTTGTGACAAGAAGGTTTAGTGTCTTCTTCGATAGTCCCCCACGAAAAGCTAACGTTCTTGATTCCAAAGTACGGAAGCCTAAAGAGAAAATAAAAGATTAAGTTGCATTTTCTCTTTCTTGGCGACTAGAAACTCAATTCATGGTCTTAGTTTGGAATGAAATTTCGACAGCAATTTGATCTTGGAAAATCAAATCATTTGAGGTCAGTCTTGCACCTCCGTTTAGTTAGGCGTCAGTTCAGTCGCTTTTAGAGACTAAAGCTGTCAAAAGTTTGAAATAAGAAAAAAATATCAATATAGGACAATGCGTTTCAGGGCATTTTCGTTGGTCCCCACGAAATCTAAGTTCTCATAACCAATGGGAATCGATATCTTATATTTATTTTGTTTGTACCCCCGGTCCACAGGGTTAGATGTTGAGGTTAGGGTTTCTGTTTTTGTGACGGAGACACGAGTAAGACCAAGCATTTCGCGTCTTTTTCGCTAAGAAAAAAAGAATACAACTAAATTTTGCCTTTGGCTAACGAAAAAGACCCGACATTTGAATCATAAAAGAAATGGGTACTGTCCCACCTGTACTAACTCAGCCAGTCGCATTCGCCTGTCCTACTCACGCATTATTTTAAATATAACTATTTCGATGTTCAACGCATGCAATTATACCTTCATATGTAATAAAGTTTACTCATGTACATAAAGTCCCGATTTCATTGACCAATAAAATCTTCATAGTATCTAGTCAGTTGCCGATATGAATAAAACATATTCAATTGGTCACTCGAAAGAAACCGTCACGTGACCAACGTCTTTTGTAAGCATGTCATGTGGGGATGATCAATTAAAAATGGGAAGAAGGGTGATCTTTCGTCGGGCAGTGATCATTAAAAAAGTCCGAATTTTAAAAAAATAAAAAAACTAGCATGAATACTGCAGTATACCAACTAAAGGGCAATTCAGCATAAACCTACCTACATTGCTAATTGAACCCCCACGAAAAACCTTTTTTTGGGGGGAGGGGGTCAAAATCTTTTTTGAAAATACGTTTTTTACTAGACATAATACTAAGTGCGATACATTCATACATACATATATACAACATATATGCATACATAGCCAGCTAGACCAACTTGAAAACTGAAAAAACTATGTAGACAGTTTTGGTTGACGGTTTCTGACCGTACTTTAGATTGATTGTTGTTTCCGGGCTGAAGCATTTCCATTATTCCATCTAGGTTTTAATATTGAACGCATTACTCGTCATTTCGAAAATGTTATGATAAGAAGTAACATAAAATGATGTTGCAATGAAACTTATGTACAATAATTCTTATCATCAAGTAGAGTGGATCTCAAACTTTTTTCCCAATGGAACACTTAATGAGGTTTTTTTTCATATTTGAGGACCCCCAAAGAGTTTTTATGTTGATTGGGTGATTATAGCAGAAGTAAGCGATCACAATGTTTCGAAAAATACATTCAATTCAAAATGATTTTCCTTTTGCAGGACCTCTTACATGGGTCTCGTGGACCACTAGTGGTCTGTGGACTACACTTTTAGAGTTGCTGATCAACAACATAGATATCTTTCATTTTAGTATGAGTTTCGTATTGATTTTTGCCAGCATTCATACATTGTTCTCAAGATACACTGATTATGCTGGACTATAAAACGCAAGAAATAAAAAAATAGATATATTAGAATATGACTCTATGTACAAAGTGCTGGTTTAATGGATAGGAGGACAATAACCAAAGTTAAAAGATGAGAACTTGGGCTGAATTATGGCAAGAAGTCCAAAAATGTTCTTGTAAAACATACGTCTTATAAGACAATAAAATCTGGCACCTAGATCAGGCTTTCGCATCCCGGTATATGTCACTGCTGCCGCTCTTCTTGGGTGGGGACAAAAGGCTATATTTCTGGGTGACAAAAGGATGTATTCAAATTATATCTTAGCAGCAACCCTGTTACCAGCAAATGATAATACCATGATTTCATACAGGTGCATAAAACAAGGGCACTGCACCATTATTTATTGACCACGAGGTTCCAACAATCAAACTCCTTTGCCCTGGGTGAGAAGGCCTGTAGTCCAGGGGTGGCAAGTGTCTTATTTGCTCCCATGTTCCCATCTTTATTTTAGAGAAATCTACATGATACTTCTCGTCTCTAACTACAATACACTAAAAGAAACGAATCTAGATTGCTCCTAAAACGAATTAGGGTGCCTACATGGGTAAAATCTGAAGGTAATATTCACTGGAATGTTCTGAGCGAAGATCTGTGCAACAGACCGAAACGGTTAATCTAATCGTGCACCTCAGTGTCTGCTGATAATAAATGGACATTCACTGAACCATGTCTGTTGAGACAGTTGATTTGGGGTTTCATGATGAAACATGCAGACACAACGAGGGCATCAAGTGAGGAATTTTCATGTTATAAGTGTGTGTGTGTGTGTGTGTGTGTGTGTGTGTGTGTGTGTGTGAATTGTTATGCTTCTGTATTGGAAACCGTCAACCAAAACTGTCAACGTAGGTTTCTTCAGTTTTCGAGTTGGTCTGGCCGGCTGACCGGCTACGTATGTATCACGTGCACAAACCTCACTAATGGAGCCAGTTTTTTAGTTCCTGTTTTTGTTTTGTTTTTTGTTTTTTGTTTTTTGTTTTTTTGTTTTCTGCTTGTTTGTTGTTGCTGGGTTTGTTAGGGTTCGTTTGGGTTTTTTTTTTTTTTGGTTTATTTTTGTGGGGAGGGGGGTTGTGTCCGGTGGCATTCACGCTTGTCCTTCTGAAAATTCAAACTTTCATTTGGTGAGCACTATCCGACAAAATGTGAGAGAGGTAACTTATTCATTGATCACCCCTTTTTCCAATTTTTTAATTGATCAGCTGCAACAGAGCATGCTGTCAAAAGTCATTGAACACATGCCGGTTTCTATTGAGTGACCTGTATATTTATGTTCGTCAAAACGTATGAGCCTTTTTATCAGCCATGATATATGATTGGCTTGGCTTCGCAAACGAAGATTTTTTGAGGGTTTTCTACGACTACGATAGGCCTAATAGTAACAAAAAACCCAAATAAGTACGTATATATATATATATATATATATATATATATATATATATATATATAAGAGAGAGAGAAACATACATCCACAAAGTCTTGTATAAATGTTTTTGTTGTTGTTGCGAATAAGGTAATCTGACCAGTATGGTGGTAGTAATTTGACAATATGGAAGTGAATGATTTTGAGAATAAGGTTAGTTGCATCTCAAATGAAAATCATTGTCATAGAGATAAAGCTTATAAAGTTCGATGCATTTCGCCGTGTTTCATCGGCGTCCTCAGAAGCAATTTCCCATGCATAAAAACTGTTGCAAATGTAGTTCTTACGTCTGGATACCATATTAAATTGGTCAGTGTTGGTTGTTGGTAAAGAGGAAGTGGGTATTAATGAGCCCAAGGGCGAGTTGAAGGAGGTATTCTCTGTGCATAGGTAGGAGTCAGGTGGAGTAGATATGTCCGTGCATTGGCCCCAAGGATGTTTGGATTGATATATGATCTCATTTCCTAAGCGGGTATGTATCAGATGGAGTATGTGAGTGTGTGATTAATATGTTTGTCTGTTTACGTGAGTTTCTTTCTTTCTTTTAGGTACATGTGTATATCTTTCTGACCAGTGTGTTCGTTTGTTTGTTTGTCCGGATGTGTTTTCCCCATATATGTACTACACTCTTATTCTAAGTGGAGGTAATAGGGAGTGATAATTTGATCTTAAGCAGAGCGTACAGATATTACACTGTGTATTTGCTTGGTTCCCCCCAAGAGCAACATGTGACACAAGGTCGTTTTTAATGTGGGGTTCTGTACACGGAAAAGCTGCTAAAATTGCTCCAGTATCTGCAACTAGTGCTGTGAATGCGTCAGGGCAAGCCCGACTCAACCCTTTTAGTGTGATAGGAAGGTGCTGCCCCGGGGCATACTGCTCCCTCGAGACTGGGCAGAGTTTTTTTTGGAAGCCACAGGACGAATCCTAGACCTCTTGCGCTTAGCAATACTGAGCTGCAGTAAGCCATCATCGGCCACGTCATTGCGAAGCTATCAAAGTGTGTACTACGGACAGATACTACACTCTGACTCTAGAGGGCTGGGGAGCGACACTCTGACCCTCAGCAGAGTGCACAGACAATCTGATCCTAGTGCTGATCCATGTGCAAATAATCGGGTCCTTTTTTACGGGCACTGAGCCGATATATATATATATATATATATATATATATATATATATATATATATGATACACTCACACACAAATGTGAACATATATATATGTACGTATGATATATTTATACGTGTGTGTTTGTGTTTGCGAGTTGGGGGTGAGTGTGTGTGTGTGTGGGCGTTAGACCAACTACCAATCTTTTCTCTCTTCGGACAGTCTTTCTCCCTCTGTCTTGCTTGCCCGAGCCACCTGCTTCTCACTAAACGAGTTCTGTCGAGTGCGAACAGCCTTTTCACATTGTTGGATAAGAGGATATCGCTACAAAATGAAGCTTGAATAATTGGAAAATCGATTATACCTCTATCATCTTCATTATTAATATTACTGATATTGTCATTATTATCATTATTATTATCATTATTATTATCATTATTATATACTGATATTGTTGTTATGATAATCATTATCGATATAGTCCTTATTATTATTATTATTATTATTATTATTATTATTATTATTATTATTATTATTATTATTATTACCGCTTTCTCTCAGCTTGATAAGAAAGAGAATAAATAATAAGTGCTGTACAGTAATTATAACGGTAAGGAGTGCAATTTCTAATTATTTGTACTCATTCGGTTTTCATACCACTAGTGCCCAGTTGCTTTCACAAGAGATCAAATGGCAGAAGGGCTCTTTTTACAATGAGTTCGTAAACACAAGCACCCTTAGCCAGAATATGCACTTGGTTCGACGTTGCCGCTTTCCGTGCGGATTACGGAATATTTATCCCCAACAAATTAATCCTCAACAGTTCATACCCAACAATTCATAGCCATATAGAATTCATCCCCAACAATTGTTAGGATGACGGGACATTCACCCCGAACAATTCATAGCCATTGGACATCCATCTCCACCAGTTCATTCCGAACCTAGTTTAGCAATAATGATACCAGCTTTATATTATTAACATTCCTATATTCATTACAATAACTAAATTTCACTACTCTCTTCGCCATATAAATGTCCGTCGCCGGTGTCAGCGGACGAAGCAGTGGGGGTGAATAAACCAACTGTAGTTTCAGTAAGAATAAGTTTCAACTATATACATTTTTGACTGAACTCATGTAAGAAGTGTAAGAACATTTTTATACAAAAATAATATACAATACGATATAGAATGTTAGATTTCCCGTTCCAAAGCGATTGTATTTTGTCAGTAAGGAATGTGTCGAGAAGCTGTGTTTTTATTCTCAACGGTTTTGTTGCGAAGATTGGTTCCCTGGGGAATATCTCTTCGTAGAAATTGGATAGCTCAGGTCACCATTTAAATAAATGTTCTGTAATCCACGGCTATGAATTGACTATGAATGGTATGTGACGACGAATTGTTGGCAAAGAACTGTTAGCGATGAATTCGCCGGATCCTTCCCTGCACTGATAACCGTTGCGCCGCCACTGACCTCCATGTAAATATCAGTATATGTTTGTATATGTGTACATATATTCACGTGTGTGTGCTTATGTATTAATATATAGTAATGTAGTTCCTTGTGAACTGATGTTCTGCACTTACTATTATGCTCCTGTCACATTTATCTTGTTCTTGATAACATCATCATGATCAGTCTTTCATCGTCCATCGTTGGACATAGACCTTCCCCAGGATTCGTCACACCTCCCTATCGTGGGTGTCGCGGATCCAATACATTCTGAACTTGTCTATTTCATCTCTCCATCTTGTATTCTGCCGGCCTCGGTTACGCATGTGATCTCTGAGGATCCATGCTGTTAGTCGTGATATCCAGTGGTTATCTGCCAATCTTGCAACATGACCAGCCTATTGCCATTTCAGTTTTGTAATGGATTCTATGATGTCTCTGACTCCTGTTTTTCCCCTGATATATTGTGCTGTCTTGTGATCTCTCCATGCAAAGTTGAGCATGATTCTTTCATGTGTACATTGCATGGCTCTCAGTTTGAGGGTCAGTCTCTTCGTTAGGGCCCATGTTTCGGCTCCATCGGGGGTGCATTGGTTGTGTACACTTCTTCTAAGGACCAATGGGATTTTATTCAGTTTCACCCTGCAAATATTTTCTAAGTAATCATATCCATATCATCTCATCTGCAAAGATTGTCACTATTAACATTATTCTCTATGAATCAAAATATTCTTTTTTAAATCGACATTCCATGTTTAACAACTTAACACAAAGATTTTACAAAAGCTTACGTATTCCCCATGACAGCAAAAGGAAAAGCACATTTCAACCCTTTGAAAACAGGTTCTACAGCGCAGATTGTTTTCTATTGACATAATTTTTTTTTCAACGCATTTGCATGTTGACACTAAATGCCCGGTACTTGGCTCTGGGGCCTGAGGAACAGCAACTCTCTTCAGATCTCTTACAAACTTCTCAGTATTCTTGCAAACCCCAGCACTACTGAGGTCTCGTTTAAGAACTGTATTAGCGGTTGTGCTAGAAACAACGGAAAGGAAAGCAAAAACACATACATTAGCAGAAACTAGTGGTTACATTAGAATTTCATATTTTATTGTTGTTTTCGATGAGAGGAACGGGAAGTGATTGAAAAAAGCTGACGACAAAGAAGGAAAGAGGAAAATTTAAAAAGAAAATAAAAGAAGAATTGGAAAAAAAGGAAAGAAACAAGCCAGGTCGCTGCAGGGTCAAACTTCACTCCTACTTCTACTTTCTTGCATATTCATAAAATAATTTTTCGTAAGACTTGTCAGTTTGGCTCAGTTGGTAGGAGAGCTGCCCACCAATCTCTTGGTCATGATTTCAAATCACATTGGCTCACCCAAACTCTTCACAGTCTACCACAATATGATATTCCCGAACATAGACCCGGAAAATAAAGGAATCTGAAAAGACAATAAATACCTAAGTAACCTCTGATTTGCTGACAACATCGCTCTTTTTGCCGAGAACCTTCATGGTCTCCTTATAATGCTAGAATGACTGAATGAAGAAGGCAAGAACGTTGGTTTTCTCATGAACTTCAGTAAAACTAATGTTATGTACAAAAAGCAATTCATTCATCGATTTGGTTTTAGATATGAATTAGGTGAGGGTTGTTGTTGCTGCTGTTGTTGGCTCGGGGTTCGTCTAAAAGCAAGGAAAAAAAGAAGAAGAAGAATAGAGAAATGTGAACAATATAATCTTTCTTTTTTTTATTAGATTTTTTTATCAGAGTAGCGTTGTCAATCATTATTATTAATTTTTTACTCGTATTTTGTTTCATCTTATTTTATTTTTTTTTAGTTGCACCGAGATCTTATCCTTTAATTTCGGATACGCACTGTTTATTCAGATTGTGATAAAAGCACCTAAAAATGAAATGATTAAGATGAAAGAAAATATTAGTCAAAAATTAATAAGGGGAAAGTGTTTGGGAACATAAGTAGAAACAAGGAAAACGAGGAGAGATGGAAAAAGATTAGGTAGAAAGGAAGAAAGAAAAAAAAACACTCATATCTAGCTAATCACTCATTAAAAACCGATACGTGAGCAATGTTTCTTGACAGCATGCAATGTTGGGGGTGATCAATTAAACAATTGGAAAAAAAGGGGTTATCAATGAATAAGTTACTTTTCTCGCCTTTTGTTGGACAGTGATCACTAAAAAGTCTGAATTTTCAAAATATAACTAATAGTAAGGGACCAATTAAGCCTGCACTTACATTGCAAATTACCCCTCCCCCAACTAAAACCTTATTACGGGGGAAATTTTCTAAAACTAAGAAAAAGTTTTCTTTTCTAGACATAAGGAGTATATGTTTAAATTTTCAGCCCTCTAGCCTCATTAGTTCGGCCTGTGCCGGTGATACACACATAAATAGATAGCCATCCAGATTCACTTGAAAACTGAAGAAATCAATGCTGATAGTTTTGATGACAGTTTTCGTTGACAGTTTCAAACAAAGAACTAATGTTAGAAGTATTTTTAAAGAAAGGCAAACAATGGTGAAAGGAAGGAAGGTATGTTGAAAACGATGAAGGTAAAAGGAGAAGAAAGGAAAAGCAAGGAAAGAAGGAATGCTTCAGAGAAATGAGAGAAATCAAACCTCACCATAGTCGATTTTACCAGCGTTATTCAAACTATTTGATCTCACAGACCGGCAAGGCTTATGCCAGTGTCTCACGGACCGGCACTCAAAAGCTCACAGCCAGAGAAATGAATCGGAATCAGTGGTGTAGCTACATATAGCTTGATATTTGCTAGCCCATGAGGCCCCTCCAATATTTGGCGAGTTCTGACGAAATGGGGAAATTCAAAGGACCTTTATTGTCACCTAATTGGTGAAAACTGCCCCAAAGGCTGGGTTATTATTTACGCACAAATATATCCTTGTTATCGCATAAGGTCAGTAGAAATGCAGTTGTTGAACTATAATTCCTAAAGCTTTTGGAGGTCCCTTCATTGGTGCTCGGGGAGCATTTTTAAATTGCATCTCCTCCGAGCTACGCATCTGCTTGGTAGGCGTGCTATTTTTAGTATAGGCAAAGCAAATCTTTTTTGTTTTCGATTTGCAGATACATATTTCATAATAGATAGTGTATAATTTAATATTAGATAGATATTCACAGTGAGTTTTCTAGTCTAGGAGATAAACGTAACAAGACCATGTTATTAAGCTGTTAAAGGATCCTTGTATAGTTTCTGTAAAAAAAAATGCCCAAGTTTGGCCAATAACATCATCTAGTAATAGATACTTTAAACGTCATCATAGTTGTGAAAACGAATAGCATACCGATAACTTGGGGTTTGCATACCTGCACCGGTACGCGGACCACACTTTCAGTAGCACTAGATGATACTGTTGTCGTGACTTGAAATCATACAGCGCATGAGGTAGTGCTTATAATAGGTATTTTTTTTTCACGGTATGCCTCCTGTACCCTTCAGAGCCGACTTTTGCAGAACATGTATCTTTGTCATCAGAGGAATGGAACCAAGAGATCAAAACACCACTGACATGCCATGATAGTCAACGGAGAGAAGTATGCTTAGGGTGGGCGCTTAGACAAACCACTCCACCTTTCATCCCCAAACGGTAAAAGCAGAAAGCTGTTATTCTCATTGAAGACCCTGACACAGTCCAATCACAATCATTAACACGCAAAACGACGTTTAAGTTTTTGCTACTTTATCTGTCAAACGCCGAACGACCTCAATTACGCAACGCCTCCACCTTTTTCAAAATGTGTGCTTTTTCTTCATGTTCTACTCTGCACACTACTGTGATTAATTCCCGCTTTCTGGTTATTCCTGTGGTTCCATTCTTGGTCTATATGAGTCAGCGAAAAAAAAACGTTGGCGTTAAAGGAGTTGAAGTGAAGATGAGACAAGAAAGAGATCAAACTGTTTTATTAGAAATCGTAATGTTCTTGGACCTGCTACTTATGATTTAATCTTCACATAGTATCTGATAAGCATTGGTTAGGATCAAGTGACAGCAGGTTTTACTCTCTCTCTCCCCCGAGTCCTCTGTGAATATAACAGCACTGTGGTTTCCATCTTCTCGGTAATTTTTTATCCATATCTCCAACTGTTTCAATCTCTTGGCTTTAGCAACATTTTCCAGAGTTTAGATTAAAAGTAATATCACCATCTTCATATTCCACAATTTCTTCAGCTTCCTGGCAAATTCCTAACATTTATTTCTATCATTTAGGCAGCCTCATTTTGTTGACAAACTCCTACTTTTTGAGTTTTGACTCAACAACAATGACAATAAGAAAAGAATCAAAATTTCTCTTCTCATTCTTATGCAAAACTTCTGCTCTGTATTCATAATACAGAGCAGAAGCTTTAATACTGTTTGTTTGTTGGCATGATTTTCGCTTTACTATTCCACAATTTATGGAGTTTTCGAACAAGGTCCTTTACTTTATGGTTCTGCAGCAGGTTTGTGTTAAACATTAACATCAAATTAATGATTTCTGTTGATTTTAATGTCCATCAATCGTAACAAAAATTAACGTTTCGAATTACTTTGCCCATTTTATCTCCCTAAACAATATTGTCCTAATCTTTTTATTCATCTTAGTATATTACGCAGTGAACGTATACAATGACCACTGTTATCGTCGTCAAATCAATCGCACTTGACATTTTCATAACTTTGCTAAGTATCTTACAAAGCCAAAATGAATGGAGATAGAAAGATTGTGCTGTGCTAGCCTTCTAAGTGGGGAGGGCCAGCTCGCATTAAATGCCAGCATTCGGAAACCTGGTTTTTATTTGAATTTATATCCTGATCTCTTGCGTCATTTTGGAAAATTTAAAAAGTGTATTGTGGTCGTTGACCCTCCTCTGTCTCGGAAGACAATGAAGTATGCGCCAAGGATTAGCCTGTGATTAAGCTGCAACGCCTGCAGTACCTTCAGTGACTGATTCTTTGACAACAAACCATGCTGCAGTTTTTGTAGGTGTGTTCTGTGCCCGATTCTCCAGGTACTGTCACTGCCCTCTGCTAATAGTGCTCGCTCTCTCTCTCTCTCTCTCTCTCTCTCTCTCTCTCTCTCTCTCTCTCTCTCTCTCTCTCTCTCTCTATTTATATATATATATATATATATATATATATATATATATATATATATTCTTCCCATCGGTACCCTCTCTTCTTCTGCCTCGTCTGAAGACCTACCTTGATGGCATGTCTTCATCTGCTGTGGTCAGCGACTGCAGCTTCCCAGCCTGCCGTATTGATGTTACCCACCCTTTCGTCTCGTTTACAAAAGTCTACGTAATAAAGAACAGGCCTTCCAGCAGGTCTAGTACCAGTGACAAGCTCGCCTTTTGAAATATTGCGTGGACAAACAGACAAACAAATAAATGAACGTGGGAGAATACACAACCTACGTTCAATTCAGTTGGCTGAGGTAATAAACGAAAGAGATTTAATGCAAATTAACAAGGGAACATTTTGCAAGGGCTTTTTTTATTGCATTAGGATTGCAATTCTTATATTTGCATTCGTTCTTTATGGTAGATCATAAATACCAAATTAGAATAACTGCAATAAAAATGCACATGTATGGTGGATTCATTATTTAATTGCTTTGCAGCCGCTGACTTGCCGCATTCCATAAGAGAAGTGTCTCCTTGAAAACATTCATAAAAATCATCTCCGCTAAGTGGCTGGAATGATGCTTACCTGCAATCGAAAGACCGCTCATTTCCAACAACTTTCAAGGATTAAACCTAAGAAAATGTTCTTGAAAATTAAGTTGGTAAAATTATTCTCAATATTTTGTCATTCTTATCTACGAAACAATTATTGAAATTTGTTTTGAAAAACCGATGCATCCTCCCTGTATCCTAGTCACTTATGGAGCTGAAACATGGAACCTAACCAAGAGACAAACCTGCAAACTGAGAAGCATGCCCATGTGAAAATCACTCTCCACCTCACATGGAGAGATCACAAGACAGCAATATATATCAGAAAGAAAACTGGGGCCCTAGACATGATAGAATCCATTAGAAAATTCAAATGGCAGTGGGCTGGTCATGTTGTGAGAATGCCAGACAACCGATGGACATCACGACTCACAATATGGATCCCCAGAGACCACATGCAAAACCGAGGCCGACAAAAAACAAGATGGGGAGACGAACTAGACAAATTCAGAAAATACTGGCTCTGCGACGCCCATGATAGAGAAATGTGGTGGATGCTGGGGAAGATCTATGTCTAACCAAGAGACAAACACGCAAACTGAGAAGCATGCGGCGTGCGTATGGGAAAATCATGCTGGGCTTCACATGGAGAGATTACAAGGTAGCACAATATATCAGAAAGAAAACACGGGTCAGAGACATCATAGAATCCATTAGAAAACAATTTTTTTTATAAAAACAAGCCTGAAAATCAGACCATAGTTCAGCAAGCTCTCTCCCGTAGCACTTCCAAACATATGTGAAAGTATTGTGTGGAAAAGACAGGTGGTTGCATTTTTCCGGTATGTCAGCCTGTCAGCCAGTCAACAGTCAGTCCGCCCAGGAAGGCAATTGGTACTGACTTTGCTCGCGCATTCACAAAGTGGGGATTTTAATAAGGTCAGTGCTTGGATTCGCGGAGGTGCAGAGAGGCGTAGCGGTTACCAACACGGAAAGTGAAATCAACGAACTGTCGGCCGAAACCGCTGACATTCACTTTGCAAAAAAGGCTATGCTTTATAAGGTTTCAACTGGTACAAACATAATGTTTAGATTCAATGAGGTTTGTTTTCTAGATGACCTGGAAAAAGGCACAGGGGAAAAAACATAATGTACGATAATGTGTGGAAATCTAAAACACCGTTGAAAAAAGTCATAGCTTTGGTTCCTGGATAAGAAAAAAAGTCATGGAAAGTCTTGTATTTTTTTGATAAATTTTTGTGCGTTTAGTATGCAAAATATTGTTTATTGAAAAAAATGAAAATGAAAACGGGAACACTGCCTCACGGCAATGAACATAATGTTATCTTTTCGCGACTGATACTTTTTTTCTGTACCACTAGTGTGATTTTGTGAGGAATTTTGTTGCTCCATCTTTTCACAAAGTACCATTAAATGAATTAAAATATCACTTATTTTATTTCTTTAATCTTCCTATGTCTTTTTCCTACCTAGAAAACCAAAGTTCTGATAGGTCAACCCAACACAAATTTAACTAAGACTCGATAGAAAGAGTGCAAATAAGAGCCACAAAGATGTTCCCCAGCACTAAACATCTGCCATATTCAGAAAGGTTAAAAGAGCTTGATTTGGAGACACTATCATACTTCATTCTTTCTGGTAAATGTTCTTAACTTTGTTCGTAGAGTTTCTGAGACCTTGTCTTTTATGGAGTCTGATGATTTGATGTAGTAGTTCTTAGTATCAACTTTTCCCTTGATGGTTGTGATGCGTTCGTTCAGTGCAAAAAGATAATGGTTTAGTGACAGGAGTTATCTGACTTAAGGGATATCTGCCTCACATTGTTTGCAGTGGTACTTCATTCCGATGTTGGTTTCACTTAACTTATTGATAGCATTATGTCTATTTTTCGGTAAATCAGAGCATTTTAGGCAGCACCGTCTTAGACAGATGTCACAAAAACGTAGCGTCGTCTTTTGCTTTTAATTCAGTCACACGATATACACTTTCTTCCTTTCAATTCCTTGTCCAGATATTTCGTATGTGGTTCTGAATAGGGAGAGAGAATAATTCTGGTTCCGTATGTGAGCGTATTTCTCGGACAAAGTTGCATGAAGTTAATTGAAGTTCGTTGATTTCTTAGACACATATTCAACTCAGATAAATATTATGAATTAATTCAACGAAAACATTATAAATTGAATTATATAAAGATAATGATTATTATTATCATTATTATCATTATTCATAGTTTAATCCAAATACGATGATTACCATAAAGGTAACAAGGAACTTTGTTCGGGCATACATCAAAGATGGTTACATAAGAAACCATGTTCAGTATTATCAAATATATGAATCGGTCACCGGAAAAATCGAGTTTTACTGCCGTCTGTTTGAGTCAATTAGTAAAATAGAATTTCTGACACTCGCAGGATGATCGGATGCATAGACCTTATTGGTTTCTGAGTTTGAGAAAGGATGGGGTATGATTTACAGCGATGATCTGTACGGAGATTTGCGTCATGTTGTCACCTTGTCGCCATTTTTCAACATGACTTATTTTCTCACAATCGTTTTCTAAGGAGTAGCTGGACTTTCATGCCTATGCTTAACAATATGTCGTAAATTTTTCACAGACCTTTATGCTGTATTTCATCAGTTGCTTACGTGGTTGAACTTTTTTTTCTCCTGACAGGTTTAAATCTACGTCTTCTACGATTGCACGTCTTAGTGTTGTCCCGTTTTGTTGTCGGTTTTCATATGATACACTGGATTGGATATAAATACTGATTCGAATACTTCCGTTTTGCTGTCGTAAATCGGCTTGACACGGGAGCACAACTTTTCTATCTTCTTTGTTAAAGACGTCATCTGCCTTAGTATTTTACTTACCGCTATGATATCGGCAAATTTAGTTGAAGGCCGTATTGTGTTGGTGTCGCGAAAAGAAAAAAAAGAATTTACTGTTTCTGTTCAATTTATGAGTAACAATATGGAGGGAAATTATTTTCTAATTTGATTTCAAACTATTTCATTTCTTGTTTTTAAGGATTTTTTCTTTGTTTGTTTCTCTTTCATTAAAAAGAAAAGACGGTGCCTTGATTTATTCGCTTTATTTGTAGTTACACGATGGAAAATGATGCCAGACGACACTCACGAGAAAGAAAGTCTATGTTATATGATACGAATCGGATGAGATTATGTTTGCTTGAGGTCAACCTGAGATCACATGAGGACAACGATGTTTTGAATTTTCTTTGTACAGAATACTAGAATGAATGCAGAATCCAAAATGTATAAGAACAGGTATTTCTGTTCACATCTTTGTGAATTGAATAAAGTTTTAAATATGAAATGAGTCAATTTTGAAAAAAGTGCATAATAATTTTGATATTTTACTATATTTTTAATTACTACGAGTATTTCTTTCATCTTAATTTCAATTACTTTTCATCGCAACTACCCAGACTGTCAACAAGATCTTCTTTGGATAAAGATCACAACTCGGCTGTGTAGCGACTGAGCTACTGACAACCGCGTGGAAAAGGATCCATTTCTCATCCCAAGTAACATCTATCCAAAAAGGCGCCTAGAGTAACCGAGAATGCAGTTATTGTTAACAAATAGCACGTCGCTAGTGATTAGCTACGAGCAGATCACATGGGTTCCATTTTCTAATCTTTGTTGCAATTGGGTATGGACGGCATTTCAGTAATCTTTTTCAAGAGATATTCGTACGAAAAACTTTTATTGAAACCTAATGCAGTAGACTCAAGTTATCACAGCACCCTGGGGGATTTAAGAATGCTGCTATTATGCATTTCTTGTTATGATGTGAAGATTTTATAAGAAGTGTATCGATTGTAAGAGACAAAAAAATACCATGAAAAATTACTTCTTATCACTCTTTCACAATCTAGTGTCCCATATACGGGTTACAGTGCTGCAAATAAGACGAACGAAGAGTTTTATGCTTATGAGAATATGAAAACAAGAGTGCCGTTAGAATGCGTGTGTCATTATATAGTTTACAGTACAATGGCATTCCTGCACTGATCCATACCCCAGTAAGTTTAGAACACCAGTGATCAAAGTACGGATATCTTGGATTCCAGCAATCTGATTAATCAAATCTGAAGTGATTCGACCCCGATATTTCTGCACTTAAATGTTCACAAGAGATGAACAATAGCGTTGGATAATCAGGATATCAGGCCGGGTGCTCAGAGCAACCAACAAGTGCTGCTGCCAAAAAGTGTCTAATTGTATAAACCAAGTATGACTCTTCTCGTACCATAGCGACAAGCGACTCTCTTTCTCTCTTTCTTTCTTTCTCTCTCTCCTCTTCTCTCTTATAGACACATAATTCCTCACGACCCTCTCTTTCTCTCCTTCAATTCATCTGTTTATCTCTTAATACCTGGAAATTATAAAACCCAAGCCTAAATCTCTCTCTCTCTCTCTCTCTCACTCTCTCTCTCAGTCTGTCTTTCTGTCTGTCTGTCTCTGTCTCTCTCTCTCTCTATCAATCTCACTCTCTCGCTGTCTGTCTATCTCTATCGCTCTCACTCTCTTACGCTGAGGCTACTTATCTCTTCCTCTGTCTAACAGTAAGGCGGAATCTCTACCTATCTGAATCTGTTGATCATTTGGAATATATGACTCTAAGACTACATCTCCCACCTACTTTCTTTCTCTATCTACTTTGACCACAAATATCAAAGCCGTGTGCCAGACTAAGCCAAGCTTAGTAAATACAAAGACTGCAAAAAGTAGTATTACAAAGAGTTCATTTAACATTTTATAACCCTTCAAAATTAACTGAAATTGGACCAAAGATTTCTGATTTTTGTAAATAACTTTAAAATCTTATTTCAATACTTCTTTGATTTTTTTTTTTGGATCTTTAATCTTTAGTCCAAATTCTATCAAATTTAAAGCTGTTTAAGGATGTTGAAATTAATTTTTTGGAATGTATCGGATACATTTTTTACATCCAAAAGTTCTCGACATGACTCAGATAAAACGTACGATGTCCACATACAGCGGGAGTTATGTAATGGTTTTCAATCTAAGTAGTTCCACAAATTTTACTTCAATCCTAAACAGGCTGCTCTATAATTGTGGCTGTGTGTCACCTTAAGGTTAGCTTTGTAAATAAATACTGAGATATTGTGGAGTAAAATTGACTAAATTGAGACTGACAAAAATCTGAGCGACTTTCAGCGATTTATTTTAAAAAGACATAAACCCAACTTTTCCAGGCAGCTTGACAGCCTTGTCGTTGCCACGGCGCAGTGGTTGAAGTAAATAGCTTTATGGACAATTTTCCTTTGCACTATTCAAGTTACCAATATCAAAATTGGGTTCCGTGACATTGGCGTATGAGCCAAAATGCAAATGCCCCACTCCCAATTCGGACGAAACGTGTTAATTCTGGTAAAAATCGATGCAATTCGGGCAAATCCAGTAAAACTTCATTGAAAATCAGTGTAATTCGAGCAAATCCGAGAAAAAAATCGGGCAAATCGGTGTAATTCGGGCAAAGTGAAGAATTACGCGCAAATCAAATCTTTTGTCCACCTTACAGAAAGAGTTCTCATACGATCCTCTGGTTGAGTGACCCAAATTATCACTTTTTATAAGAGCACTTGGCTAGTTACAACAAAATACTAACTGAGCAGGTATCAAATGTAATGAAAAAATCTAAAAGTAAAATAAAAGTAAAAACTCTTATCAGCTATTTCAACAATTCAGATGTATTTATTTTATATGGTCGGGATCACATAATATTCATCAAATCTGAAAGCTGGTATATTTCCTCTCAAAATTGTATGAATATAAATACAAATAGCCTTAAAATGATACTGTCAAAAAAGGAAATACTCTGAGAAGTTTTTCTTAATTAGATTCTTTAGTATTGTGATTTAATTGACCGAATAACCTTGTAATAACTGTATTAATTTTGTGACTCTAAACTATGAGCCATGGTTTCTCAGCTGTTCCAAAGAATCGATGCGTTGATCATATTAAAACTCTTAATTTTCATTGATATGAATCCAATGTCACATTTTTTTTTGTATTATGATCAGGCTCGGGTTAAACTAGCTCGGGGTCTGTAGTATTTCATGAAGGGACCGTTGGATAAAATCTTGAAAATACACATAAATATTAGAACACAATTTTTTTTAACTTGCATAAGAAAATAAACATTTTTTTCATTTATCATCATCATGATTGGACATAGACCTTCCTTGGAATCGCCACACTACCCTATCGTGGGCTTCGTGCAGCCAATACTTTCTGAACTTGTGTAGTTCGTCTCTCCATCTTGGTGTTCTGCCGGCCTCAGTTTTGCATGTGATCCTTGAGGATCCATATTTTGAGCCGTGATGTCCATCGGTTGTCTGTCATTCTCGCAACATGACCAGCCCATTGCTCTTTGAGTTTCCTAGTGGATTCTATGATGTTTCGGACTCCTGTTTTTTCCCACAATACATTGAGCTGTCTAAGTGATCTCTCCAAATGAGGTTGAACATGATTCTTTTATGTACACGTTGCGTGGTTCTCAGTTTCAGGGTCAGTCTCAATTGTTATATTGCCAATCAATACAAATAATATGTTATATCATTACCTGGTTTTCGTTTAGATTTTTGTGCAGGGGGTTCGACATCTGTTTCCAATACCTCTGTATCTTAAAGCCGTATATATATCACATATATACCACATAGATTCCACATTCCTGTTAGTGTTAAAATGATAAAATTTGATAGATGGATAAAATCGCTACCCTTAAACATCAAGTTGTTCACTGATGCTGAAGGTTGTATAGTACTATATTAATAAAGTAAATGCAAGGTCACTGAATCAGAATACTTTATTTGCTACAACGTCATTCTGGCAATGATTGTGGTTGATACTTTTTTATTCACTTACTCATTGACCCGACCTTCGAAATACAAAGGAAACCGCTTATCATAATCACGGACAATGTTATTGAATGGTTCCTGTTATCAAAATCAGTAGGTCACGAATATTTTATTTAAAGTAATCGCAATAAGCAGCTTCCCTTGTTCATCCTTCGATTGATTTTATCAGCTGGTTATTGCTCCATGAAATCCACAAAAGAAGAAGAAATCAAACGGAGAATCACCTTAGGATGGCAAGCTTTCGGCAAAGCAAGCCCAACCTTCAAAAACAAGACAATCCCAATAATCATAAAAAAGGGAATATAACCAATGCATCCTCCCGATGGTCACTTACGGAGCTGAAACATGGAACTTATCCAAGAGACAAACTCACAAACTGAGAAGCATGCAACGTGCGCATGAGAGAATCATGCTCGGCCTCACATGGAGATATCACAAGACAGCACAATATATCAGAAAGTAAACGGGAGTCCGACGCATCATAGAATCGATTAGAAAACTCCAATTGCCAATGGGATGGTCATGTTGCGAGAGTGAAAGACAATCGATGGACATCATGACTCACAATATGGATCCCCAGAGATCACATGCGAAACTGAGGCCGACAAAAAGCAAGATGGAGAGATGAACTAGACGAATTCAGAAAATACTGGCTCTGCGACGCTCATGATAGAGAAATGTGGCAGATCCTGGGGAAGGTCAATGTCCAACGACGGACATTAAAAGACTGATGATGATGATGATTAGTATGAAAAGATCCCGTTTTAAAGTGATCACAACTACCTCTATATCATTCACCTAATGTTATTAGCTCCTTACTGTTATCTCAAAGATTCTATTTAAAAGTGATCACGATCAGCAGCTATCTCTGTATCCAGGTCCAAACTATATAAATATTGGTCCTTTGCTGAAAGTTATCGGTCAGTTACTGTTATCGAAAAGATCCGGTCTCCAAGTGATCTCAATGAGCGGCCTCCTCTTTATCATTAGTTCCTGTTTTTTGAAACTGACACGCGAAGCAAGTGGAAATCACGATCAATATCTGAAACTGTTTCTCAAATATCAAATACTGTTTTGTGCTTTGAACGCTTTGCGAACAGAGCTGACTTTTCCAGCGATATATATTTTTTTATGTTGAGGTCATTTATTCCGATCTGCAATTAAGTGTCCCATAACGCTTTAGAAGACAATCCCTAAGACAATGTTTATGTCTCCACGTCAATTAACCCGATGTCTTGTGAGGGTCAACTAAGTAGAAAGCGTTCAAAATGTATTGTTTTGCTTTCAATGTGGTCTTTTGATGCCGCTCCTTGTTGGTATTTTCACTAATAAATGATAATTGGACGATGAGCCTTGACCTTCTTTTATGTAGCATATTAGCAAAATAATCGGTCAACAAATCCTGTTTAAAAAATATATACATATCACAAAAATAAGCATCTCAAAGAATAGAGATTAGGGGTCCAATTTTTCTGAAAGGAAGAGACGTACAATAGGAGTCGCACAAATTCAAAATTTCTTTTTTCCCCAAGATTGATTTTTCTAATCACACGTGAAGCTCAAAAGGATTTTTTTCAGGCAATTGAACCCATTCATTTGATTATTTTTGTGATTCTTACATTTCAGTTGATCCATTCTACGTCCTGTTTCATTAACGAGCTACTCTAAACGACCATCACTACTTTAACGAGTTATATCCGTACTGGGTGTCTCATACTAATATATGTGCGCGAGACTAAGCTAAGTACTTTATAGAATAAACACCTATAAACTTTCCTAGATTCCAACGCTTTTCTAGGTTTGTATCGTTTTCAGAAAACCTCTGGTTTTTTTTCACTAAGCATTCGACAGTTCATAGGAAACTAAAATAAAACCTGAAGGAAGAAATATATATTGAAATTTTGAAGAAAACGTGCGTGTATAGTCATATGCTTGTGCGTTTCTGTAATATGTATTTATAGAAAAAATGAAGTGGCTCTGTCACTGTACCCTGTCGCACAGCTCAACTAAATTTGATATGAATACTTACTGAACTTAAGGGAAAAACAATAGTGCCCTCCCCCAAAAAAAACTTTCCAAGGTTTTAGAGGGACGTTGTATTTACAGGTAACTATAATTCTAGACTGAATCTTTACTTTCCGTTCACTGGCGCAAATTTGGTATGCATACTTGGGGAAAAAACGTTGTCTATTTCATTTTTCAAAAAAAAAATGTTTATGAGTTTTAGAGGGGGTTTATTTACAATGCAACTATAATGCTAAAATGAATCCTTACTTTTCATCCAATATACACGTATACATACTAGCTGGAAATCGCCCAATTAATTTTTTTTCCAGCTACTCACGACTGCCATGCCCCTCTCTCGGTGGGGGTGTAGCTTCCAACGGAACTAGCTGAAAAAAGGCCCGATACAAGGGTGTTCAGTTGATATATATATGTATATATATATATATATATATATATATATATATATATATATATATATATATATATATATATATAATACAAGTATCCTAAATTAGATATTCAAGTCAAATACAGGATGGGGGCATTGAATCCGATCAACGCAGCCAGGGTAGTTAAAATGCCCATACTGTTTTTAATCCCCAAAACAGATTCAAGGTCAAACAGCTGATGATCCCCATCATAATGTAAAACGTACAACATTAGAATTCAATCTTTAAAAAAAACATTAATGAAATGTATGTGTATAAAGCTGATATCTGAACGTAGTAGAATAAAAGGAATCGGGAAGTTATTAACTTGCACAACGAGACATTGTAGGATGATTTGGGGGACTTTTAGTTTCGTTTTCGCCTTAAACGTAAAACTTATCACACACACACAAACACACACACATACACACACACACACATAACCCCCATATATATATATATATATATATATATATAAATGTTTTTATATATATATATATATATATATATATATATATATATATATATATATATATATATATATATATAAATGTTTTTATATATGAATGCCCTTATAAAATTTTTGAATTCCATTGTTTTTCTGTATCAAGTTAGGCTAATAAGAAGAATAAAAATAAGAAAACAAGGCAAGATAAGAAATGAAGGCTTACCTGTAGAGAAACTATCCGGGCATTGTGCCAAGAGTCAAAAAAAGTTACTTACTCCCAAGTTGCTAATGTTAAAGAAAGCTATATTTTACAAAACTGATTAATGACTGGCTGCCCCAAATCGGAGACGGAAACACCCGGAGATTATGTGGGCGTGATGATTCATGAATAGTAGCCCTTAAAGAAGGGTAAACAACCAATGCATCCTCCCGATACTTATCTATGGAGCTGAAACATGAAACCTAACCAAGAGACAAACCTGCAAACAGGAAAGCATGCAGCGAGCGCATGAGAGAATCATGCTCGGCCTCACATGGAGAGATCACAAGACAGCACAATATATCAGAAAGAAAACGGGGGTCCGAGACATCATAGAATCCTTTAGAAGGCCCAAGTGGCAGTGGGATGGTCATGTTGCAAGAGTGAAAGACAACCGATGGACATCACAACTCACAACAGAGATCACATGCGAAATGGAGAGATGAACTAAACCAATTCAGAAAATACTGGCTCTGCGACGCCCATGATAAAGGAATGTGGCGAATCCTGGAGAAGGTCAACGTCCTAGGACGGATATTAAAAGACTGATGATGATAATAATGATGATATATTTGAGACTGTTAACGAAGAAGATTCAAATGATTGGCGCCCAGCTTTTGTATCGAGTGTCTAAACGGCAGTACTTAAAGCAGCATGTAGTCTTGTGCTAGAGTCTGATCATAGGTTAGTAACTAAACTAATATCAATATACAGGTTCTTTTGCCTTGTTCCAGACTAAACAAAGCTTGGTAGATATCCCTAGATATTTTCTTAGCTTAGTGTATTACGACACAAAATTGTATGTGAACAAGACGAGTGCATCACACCGATCTCCCTATCAGCCTGTTTGCACTAGATCAACATTTAAAATTCTGAGATTGAATACAGACCACGGGTACCGTGGATAGAATCCATTATGCAAGCAATGATGTGCAAGACTAGTTTGCTTACCATCACTCTCCGCAAGGCACCCAAACTGTTTTGAATATAATGTATTATTGATTTGTTACTAAGCCAATCTTAATGTAGCTCAAGGTTACAAGTGTTGGGGGTCTCCATTAAAGACAACAGTGGATATATGTACCCCCATAAGTAGGGTTGCCAATTTAGATGAAAGTGTTTCAATTTGTCGACTGTGGAAGTCATTCTCAAATTCGAAAAATTACATCTCGGTTGGCAAAATCGAACTTTAAATCTAAATATCGTCAAAACTTGACTCACATTTCGAAAAAAAAACACAGCAAAATACATCTAAATTGTCAACCCTGCTTTTATCTGCTCTTATCAATGAATAACCTGAAACCTATTTTTTTTTTCAATTAATCACGACAAACCGCAGTAACACTCCTTTGCTTCTCGTATTTTACTGCTACCATTTTTTCCTTTGCCCTTACGTCATCGTCCGTGGCTTTTCTTGATACGAAAATTTACTTGAAATGCTTTCGTATTAATTTGACTTCGTTTTAACTGAAAATACCCCCGGATTAAGAAAGCAAATAATGTTCATTTGTCTAAAACCAGGACCCTGAATCGCTTTAATTCCAGGCCACACTTATGCTACTAAAATATTCATGCAAATATGAGTGACTACATATAATGCGTTGTGTGGTCAAAAAGTGGGCTCTTTTTATCATCGTACTTAGTCTATTTTTGATTACAGCAAGCCAACCAAGGACACCAACTTTGAAAGAACGGATTAACACCTGGATAAGTAACAATTTTCACTGTGAAGCTAGAAAAATATTCATCCAGTCATTGTTGGCTGTTCGATAAATCTAAAAGTACTTGAATGTCAAATTGCTAAATCCTTGAGGTTATAAATATTTCAAATGGTGTCAGATACAAACGCACTTACACCACGGGACAATGGTTAGTGAACACTCCTATTATTACCTCGACCAAAGAAGTTGGAGAAGTATAAGTATTCAGTCGTTTTTGATTGAGAGATATTTTCTGCGTTTTCTATGCTTTTATGTATATGCTTAGGACTGTCCATGCGATATCTCGAATGGTTCACAATAAATTTCCATGAAATTTTATGGAAGGACGGAGAATCGGCCACGAAAGAACTGATTCAATTTAGGAGTTAATACATGCACTATCACTTCTCCTATGTCAAAACTTCATCATCATTATCATCATCAGTCTTTTATCGTCCGTCGTGGGACATGGACCTTCAGGATTAGCCAGACCTCGCCGTGGGCCTCGCGGAGCCAATACTTTCTGAACTTGTCTAGTTCGTCTCATCATCTTACATCCTGCCGGCTTTAGTTTCGCATTCGATCTCTGGGGATCCATTTTTGAGTCATGATGTCCAGCGGTTGTCTGCCATTCTTGCAGCATGACTAGTCCATTGCTATTTTAGTTTCCTAATTGATTCCATGGTGTCTTGGGCTACTGTTTTTCTCAAATAGATTGCGCTTCGTAGTCTCTCCATGTAATGTTGAGCATAATTCTTCCATATGCACGTTGCATGGTTCTCACTTTGAGGGTCAGTCTCTCTCTCCGTAAGGTTCCATGTTTCAGCTCCATAGGTGACAATCGGGAGGATGCTCTTCTTTTAAGGACTAATGGGATTTTCGTGTTCTTGAAGGTTGAGCTTGCTCTACCGAAGGCCTGCTATCCTAGAATGATTTTTCACTTGATTTTTTTTTTTTGAGGATCCCGTGGTTTGCACAATCAAAACCACATAATATCGCCCAAATTTCACATGAAACTAACAAAATTTATTGAATTTCAATTAAATTTTGTGAAAGAGTGGAAATAAGCTAGGAGAGGAATTTCATGGTGAATTCATGGACAATTATGCCATACACACAATTGCATGCGCTGAGTGCTTTCTATTTTTCTTTTTTTATTTGTATTAAATGAAGTATGGTAAACTATTATAATTAGTTTTGACTATTTCTTTTTTTCTTTTTTTTTTTTTGTTACGACACGGGCTGTCGAATTACGGAGGTGAATGAATAGCGTGGATCGGATATGGAGGATAAGTCCCCAATGAGAATCGAACTCATGTTCCTTTTGCTTGAGGAATCCTGGTAAACGCATAGCCACTCTTGACCAGATCTAACAGTGGGAGATCATTTCAAACAGGTTTCTATCATCATCATCATCAGTCTTTTGACGTTCGTCGTTGGACATTGACCATTTCTAGGATTCGCCACACTTCTCTATCTAGTTCATCTCTCCACCTTGTATTCTGTTGGCCTCGGTTTCTCATGTTTCAAGTTTCTATATAATATAACAAATATGTAAAATCATTCTGCTGGATCATATATATACATATATATATATATAAAGAGAGAGATGATCCTTTATTTTTGAAATCGGCTTTACACCACTTGTTAAGATAGAGGGATAGATAAAGAAAGAAAGAAAACAACACTTACATATCATATTTACTTTATTCTCAAAAGGCAATGACATGACAAGTTTACAATTTTGGATTTCTACATATGAACCATAAGAAAGATTAAAACTGGACATAAATAAACAGGATTTACCTTGACCGTACACTAGAAGGGTCAGTCCTCTTTCAAGAAATATAAGTAAAATTAAAGCAAAGAATGGAAATATACAGCCATGATTTTCAAAAGAATAAAATAAAATATAAAAATTAAAGATCGGTTGAATTAAGAGAAAAAAATCACTAACTGCAAACTTACTGATGCTTCTTTGTTGTATGTCTTTTTTTTCGATTCGTTTTTCATTTCCATCTTTTTTTATTTTTCTATTGTCGTCTTTCATCGATTTTATCGTCTTCTTCTTCTTTTTTTTCTCATTTGCCCATGCGTTGAAATTACTTTCATTCATTCTGCTTTTTTCATTCATTATTTCATTCATCATAACATTTTCTCTCTTTTTTCCGAGAGATTTTAACGTCTTTTCTTTATTCAGCTTTTATTCATTTGTCCCTCTTTCAGCTTTCTTGTTTAGAATCTATTACCCAGTCGTGATTTTGTTTTTTAAATAGAATATTGCATAGAAAAATTATAGCAAAAATGTTGGTTTTTATCTTAAAAATTCATCCTCAAAAATGTTGTGTTCATTTGATGATAGGTCGTTTGACTAAAAATGGGGGATTGAAAATGTTATGACAGTGAAAAAAAAATAGTTGAATGAATCAAAGCGAAAATCCTGAAAGCGTAACAGAGAATAGATAGGCGAAGAACATGTCAGAGCAAAGGAAAGAAAGGAAAAAGGGGAAAATAATATAAAACGAAGGAAATTAGCAGAACAGATGGACAAATAAGCAGATTAACAAAAAGAACAGGACTTGAACAACTTTCAGAAAGAGCCATCTCGACATTGGCTGCCATTTTGCAACAGCTGAAAATGGCATAATTTGGAAATGTTCGGTGGTAAGAAAAAGTCAATGGCAAAGTTCCAATGACATCTGAAATAATCATTTTCTTTTCGTCACACAAGAAGAAAGATAAATAAATAAAATCATCGCAAAGAGAGAAGAAGTATAACACAGAATAGGTCGGAAAATAACATACAGAGACGGGGTGGATAAGCTTGAATAAAGAATCAAGATAATATAGATACCAGAAGGGAGGTTATTCACCTTCCCACTCCCGTGGAATATGGTATATGGCCTTTTTTTTATTGTGGGAACCTACGCACCAGAGCACAATGCTTAGCACTTAAGGAAAAAGACAATAATTGTCTGGTTCTTTCGGCCTTGCCTTCTGGTACACCTAATGCATCAAGGAATAACCCTGACCCTACGCTCCCCAAGTGCAATGGGAAGGTGTAGCCAGGGTGGACGAGTCTCCTCGTACTAGACGGTGAAATGTAGATCCTTGGCCACGGATGACCAACGATGGAAATAAAAAATGGATGCCAGAAACCAGTAAGTATGAAGGAGTAAGATGAAGAAAAACGGTGAGATAATAAAGAAGGAAGAAAAAGCGCCAGATAGAAGGAAAAAGTGAGAGAATAATACCGAAGAAAGAAACAAATATTATTGTTGTTAAAAGATGGAAGTAAGTAAGATAACATCGAGGGTGGGGAGTCTATGATACATCAGAAACTGGACAGATGAAGTAACATAGAGAAAAGAGAGTAATTAAACAAAGGGAGTAAGGAAGTAAGATCACTAACAAAAAGTGCGTCTCAACGTGGTGTAGTGGTTCACAAGCTAGTCTTGCAGACCATTACTGCTAGAGTGAGTTCGATCTTTATTGGTTGGCCCATACTCGGGTCTTCGTGCTAACTATGCCCAGGTAAGAAAATATCGATATAAGATAAATGCTAAGACAGCATAGAAGAGAAAGATTGGATGTTAGTCAAGAGAGGGAAAGACTAAGATAACGTGTTGGGGGTAACTAAAGTATGCGACTTACAAGCTTCCACATCTAACAAGCGAATTACAAGTTTCCAATGTAAGAGCATTTGGTAAAAGAATAGTACACCGGCGGTTTTCTAGCAGCAATGATACCGGTTTAAATATATAACCGGACTGATTGGCATCAAGTGAATGGCATTGGTGCGTCATTAATAGTAAATCATTAACACGCTCCAATCACCATTTCGTCATCATTGATCATGGTCAAGTTTTTTTCAACAATTCAGCCTTCCTTTGGATAGGTATTGACTGGTGTTGACGCTTTAGACCATCGCTGAAACTTGTATTTCTTGGAAGCTAGGGGTAAGGCCAAAGGGGAAATATGTTAAAAGTTGGAAGAACACTGGAAATGACAAGTATAGCAACTAGGACAATATATCCAAGTTGATCAAATAAATGGTTTTGCTTAACATTCAACAGACACTCTCGGAAGACTGGAAAGAACAGCAGCTAAGACGTTAGATAAAAAAAGGCGAGGAAACTAGTCTAAATTAATGTATAAAAAGAAGGAAAAGGCAAGGGGTGCTCCTGGTAGCGCAGCCAGAGATTGGGGGGGGGGCAGGGGTTCTTCAAGGGGCCCCCTCCAACATTCAAAGAGATTTGATGAAAAGGGAAAATCTGCAATAAATGGACATGCGCTATCATTTAATTGGTGAAAAACAACCCCTAGAACTGAATTATTTTTCAAGCAGTTCATGCTAGTACAAATATCTCCTGATAACATGAAATCAGTAGAAATGCAGTAGGTGAACTACTGTTTATAAAGTTTTTTTTGAAGGAGTGCTTTCAGATAGCTACGTCTCTGGGTGCTTCGAACTATCAACAGCAGGAATATTGATGTCTTGTATGAAGATTCACTGATAATACATAAACGTTGAAATATCGTAAAAAATGGCCGAAAATTTCAATCACTACTACTGTATGACAAAGAGCATATAAAATAACTATTCAGGGACAGGATCTGGGCTGAGAAAACTGTGCAAAGAAAGAAGAAAGTTGATCAAAACATTACCAAAAATGTATTAGGAAACAATTTGAATAAAATATACAATTATCCAGGGCCAGATTAAGGTTGCATGGGCCCCTGGTTGTAATTCAAACAGGGACCCTCCCACCAAAATGGTTACTGGTGTTAGTCAAGAAATTCTAATGAATTGAATTCTAATTACTTGAATTTCATTCACATACTAATTATTACTTTTCTCGAGGCAATTTCTTTCTGTTTTGAGGGGGGGGGGGGCTCCTCGGTATTGCAGGCCCCTGGCTTCAGTCACTGAACACCCCCTTAATCCGACATTGCAATTACCCTTAACGTATAGGCAACAAATGGGACGAGGACGATAACGATTAAAAAAGAACGATGCAAAGCAAGAATGACATTGAGAAAGTCAGGAAGTATATATATATATATATATATATATATATATATATATATATATATATATATATATATATATATATATATATATACTAAGAAATGGATATATGATTCAATAGAATGATAATTAATTGCGTTATATTCTATTGAAACACTTATTTGTAATGATCTCCCGTCATTACACGATTGATATATCCCAAACAACGTAAATAGAATGAATAATTGTAGAAAATGGGGAGGCTGCTTAGTTCAATGATAAGAGCAACGCTCCGTTGAAGCGGCTACACTATAGTTCACAGGTTCAATTTTTGCAGCAGCCTCATCTCCTTTAATTGTTTATTCTATCATGCTGTCTAGGCCAAGTGATATATTAACCGTTTAATTACTGGAGATCATGTCAAATGAGAGTTTCAATATTATATAGCGTAATGTATAATCATATATATATATATATGTGTGTGTGTGTGTGTGCGTGTGCGTGTGTGTAAAAGAAAGGAGTGAAAAATACGAACTAAGGAAATTGCTATAAAAGAAGTTTTTTTTTAAAGCGACGAGTAGACAAATGAAGAAATATAATTTCATTCATATTCATTATTGCCATTTGAAAAGTCGTTGGATCATTCCGATGAATTAGGTTCTCTTGATTGATGGGTTGTAAATATTGATGGTTCAAGATGGCGGAGGGGTTATTCAGTTATTCAGCAAAATAAAAATGAGCAAGAGGCAGGTCACATGACACGGAGGGATATAACCTTTCATACATTTTTTAAAACAATTCTGTTAATGTTGTTTGCTTTCAATTTTTTAACTGCTGATAAATGCGAACTTCGATGTGTCTTTATTTATTTGTACTAGTTAATCCCCGTGAAAGAATTCACAGATTTCAATTACTATGAGATGATTTTTTTAAATGATTTTTTAGGAATGAAACTACTGAGCACGTTTCAGTGGAAGAGTTCATTGCTTCGAATAGTGAATGAGAGATATTTTTATCAACAAAAATGTTACTTTTAAAGGAAGAATCCATTGTTACAGACACAGAAACCAAAAAATTACACAGTTCATAATATATGTAGATGAGTTGGAAATTTTGCAACGATTTGTTTTATGATAATTCTTTCTAAATAATGCTTTTGAGATAGATATATTAGATACATATGTGTACGTGTGTTCTATATATACAGGCGCATTATATAGAGGTATGTATTATACCCATATATACATTAAAATATATACACACATATACGATGCGTAGTACACAACATATTCACATATAATACATCCATATATATACATTATAATGTATATATACAGTACACATGTTCATACAATTCTATAATCTGAATGTAAGGGCAACGGCAAAGTAAAACATTACAATATAGAATAATGCATAGACATTATATATATATATATATATATATATACATATATATATATATATATATATATATATATATATATATTTATATATATATATATATATTTATATTTATATATATATATATATATATATATATATGTGTGTGTGTGTGTGTGTATATATATATATATATATATATATATATATATATATATATATATATATATATATATATATATGGAGAGAGAGGGGGCAGACAGCTTACTTGTGATTATATACGTTAATACACTATCCAATTGGAATTTTCGTCACTATTCCAAAAGCTATTTAATTTTCAGAGAACAAGCCATGCAAGAAAATCTGCAATTACCGTATTTGCCGGCATATTAGATGTACATGTAAATAAACAAAATATCATGCCAATATTACAGTGCATCCAATAAGGTAGTATGACTAGGGGATCCACAACAGAAGTTCAAAAATGGACACCTATGGGACTATGATGAATTGCAGTGGGCACTAGTCCTCCAAATACCATTGTATATCAAGCGCCTTATATGCTGGCAAATACAGTAATCTATTTGGAACTTACGGCATATAAATCAGTGAACAAACAAGATTCAAATAAACAAAAACAATTAATTTTTAAATCTTCGTCATATTAACAAATACAGTCAATCTTTATACGATTGTTGTCTTTTGGTCAGTTCTATGTTACTTGTTCACATTTGGAATTGCGATACTGTGGTTCACGTGTTTTATTTCTGTCACTTTTCATTGAAAAAACTGCATACGAGTATTTACACATAAATATTGTTCAAACGTTCCTGATCAAGCGCTTTCGGCCATACTTCTGGCCATTATCAAGACCAGATAAAAAGCAGAGGATGTTATTCGGTTTTCAATGTTTAAATACTTTTAAACGCGGCATGATAGTGTTTGATGTTTGTGCGTTATGACGTCACGCACGAGCGAAATTCTTCTCTGGACCAAATGTATTCATCAGTTGTTAAATACGTTTAAAATCCTAGTGCCAAAACTTCAGAAAGGAATATTTACTATTACTATTTTAAAGTGTAGGTTGCAGTGACAACACACTGTACCCAACTCACCTCTCTTTTTCTAAAACTGAAAAGTTTTCCGGGTTCTCGATTCCTTGGGAAGGAACCTAGAGAAGGCATATAAACAACATAAAACACGTTATAAGATACTAAGAGAGAAAATATACACCCCCCCCCAGGAAGTGTGGGTGACTAGAGATTAACGGCACGGAATGGAATCAGCAAAGTGAGTTCAAACTCCGGTCGAAGCTGTTCACGTTCTTTGTACTGATGCCCTTGGGAAAGGCACGAAACCATCTCCCGATACTGTGAGTAAAAATGCAGGGCAGACTGGACTTTCTATCATTGGGAAGACAACCGGTCAAGAAGAAGGACGACTCTGATTCCAAACCAGGGAGTGCCCCCTCCCTGATCGTATGCAAACTTTGACGTCTTCTCAGCAGCTCCCGCAGCCAAACGTACAGCGCTTCGCGAGACCAAGAGGACGATTCAATCGACTAGGCATTCTATGATCTTCATATGCTTCGCCGAGGCTTGTGTCTTAGAGAGATCACTTCAGTTTCATTCCATTGTCTATAGAGACAGAAGGAGGCATAATAAATATCCTCTAAGATTTAAGCAAGTCACACAAAGCTGGTGTAAACATGGGTTTCCATATCTGGAGATTTGAAAAAAAAGAGGATGTTCCCAAAGACATTCTGCCCCCACCTGACACACTTTGGCGCTATGTAATCTTGAAGCAGCCGAGATAATTACTTTTGTAAGCTTTTGATGAATTTTTTAAAAATCCTTGCAGGTGAAGATTTCCCGGTCTGTATAGGGTAAATGTAGATGTATGGCAACCCTAATTATCAACAAGTAAACATCCTTTTTAGTTCCGTCAATAATCGTGATGCGGAACTGAAGTTCTGCCTTGTGTGATGAAACAGTGTAATCACCTATAGCAGAACTTCTCGAAGGGTCACATAGAGATTATTGGGTGTCACAGAAACATTTGGAAATCTTTTGAGAATAATTAGGTAAATAGTGTTGCACAAAAATGTATTCCCTAGGGTCAAGGCCAGCCTCAAGTATCGGCAACAATGACAATCGTTCAGGGAACCAAGTGCTAAGGAGAGCCTGTCATATGCATGAAACAGTAAGATTTTCCAGATACAAATGGGAAAATGAATAAATTGAATGGAATAAAAAAATTCAGGAGTACATGACAGTTAAATACTTTCTGTAGTGGTGATACTAAGAAACAATTGATATGAAATTCTTATAATCGACGACAAACTCAGTCAGGCCTTGCTAGTTTGGTGAGATTGAATGCTCACAACACTACACTATAAGGGGTGCCAAAGTTCAGCTTGCCCGGAGAATCAAGAAGCCTAGGACCGGCCCTGCTTATGGTGCTTATTTATCATAAGATATCTCAATACTACTCACTGTATACAAGAGCAGTGCCCATTCCAAAGATTCATGTTTGGAAGGGGGCGGTTTTTCTGGTTTGTGGAGCATTCTGCCATAATTGTCACGTGAAATAATTTTCTGTCCGGCGTACGAAACTACGACAATTTAGATAATTACTAAAGAGCGAAAGATCTATAACCTACAAATTTAATGAGATTTCTTGAGAATCGCTGATCCCCCCCCCTCAAAAAAAAAACCCAACCTCGATTCGACACTGCGCTGCCTATGTGCGGACTAATATATCTAGCCGATGTCAACTTCGGACAGTGGCCAGTTGTTGAGTAATCGTGGTGCATACACACACGTACATGTATTTCTTCAAACATAGTTAGATTTATGAATCATATCATTTGAGTGTTACGGATTATCTTTTGTAAATTTTCGTTTAGTACCAAATTTTTTTTTTAATCCAATTCAATTCATTAATGCCTGACATACAGAGGGAACATATTCAGAATATCCACGTGCACAACTTGCGTAGCTGTATATTTTAGGGGGGGTCTTATTTACAAGATATGCCATTAGGGACCTGAGAAGCTTTCTAGCAGTTTTCGCTTCTATCCAACATTTTAGGAGGATCAACATCCCAATTCTTAAGATGCCATAATACTGTTCAGTTAGTTCCTTCAATCAAGAGAGGAAGGCTGTATTCTCTTGAAGAATAGGTCGCTCTAACATCAACTAATTTTATTTGTCTATCTCTAATTCATTAAATCCCAAATCTAAGAATCTAGTTATACTATGAGCAATACCTTTTTCCTTAGATTTCCTATGAAAATTAAGTGGAAAAATTTGAATAAACTTTTCACTACACCTGTATACAGCAACAGTTAAGAGTACAAATATTTCAATTATTAGGATACCTCGCTAATAGGCTGCCTTTGGCAGTCATTAAGCTTGATGCCAAAAAGCTTTCTAGATGTCATTGAACATGCCACAAACATTGCCAAATTCAGCACTATGCTCAATCCTTTTGCACTTCTACCATTAATTGTTTGCAAACTGTGCAGTGCTCAAGGCACTTCTAAGAGCTAATCGTGTTTGTTCAGGCGTGTATGAAGATGCTATGATTGATGTTAGAAAAAAAGAACTTTCCAGTAAGCTATGAATAAAATAAAAGGAATTTTGATTCTGAAATCAAAGACTTTTTCAGTTCAAACATTTTATTTTTATGAGTTTCAGCTATTTTTTTAAAATCATACAGATTATTTTTCAACTAACATGAGATTGTTTACAAATGTATTGGCAATTCTGCCTCAGACAAGAGGGTCACTCCCAAGCACTTCTGCCAATGATCAAAGTGTAATATCAATGCACTTTGCCTAGGATCAGAGTGTAGAATCTGTGCACTCGTTGAAAAGTGTTACGCACAAATATATAAATATATATATATGATAAGGAATATATTTTTTTCACTTTCAATGTGATGAGCTGATGAACTTTCTAAAAAGAGAAATTGTCCCTCGAATTGTTCTGATAGGGGTTTGGCAGAGTAACTTAATCCATTAATTGCAAATGTTGGAAATTTCCATCAGCCAAACAATGGACTGTTCCACTTAAAGTTATGGATGCTTTTTTTTTCTGCTTGTTTTCATGTTTCTGTGTCTCTAACTTCAAGTGGAAGGGTCCATTGTTTACCAAGAAAAACTGTTCTACTAATTTCATGCCATCCTGTATATTCAAAATTACCGCTGCACTTAGAGCACACCAACTGAGCGGCTCCTACAACAGTTAATGGGTTAAGACCTTTTCAGGAATGAGGTTAACATGAACTTTTTATTGCATGGAAGAATTCAACTTGGATGGACTTGAAAACTTGAGTGAATTGACAAAAGATTCAAGCAAAAAGGAAGGGAAATTAAATGAGGTTAAAATATATGTTAATGCATAGAAATTACGAATTCATCATGAAATACAAATATCCTTAAATATAAGCCAAAAATGTTTGTAGATAATTAAATTCGGATTAACAAATAAGAAAATATAAATTGTTAACAGAAAATAAAACTTGATGAATATTTTAAGTAAAATATTGATACATTTTGCAGGTGAAAATACATTTTTATATATACATACATATCCATGTATATATATGTATATATATATATATATATATATATGAGTGGGGATTTTTGTGTATGCAGATATGAGTTGATCCAACAGAGGGTTGGTGAAATCAAAATTGGAAGGTGAAGAGAAACTTTAAGAAAAAAACAGGTGTTACAACTCAAAATTTCTTATTATCATGTGGACATGTTTCGATGCATTTTGATGGTTGCCAGCCATCTTTTTCAAAGATTCTTCGAGATATAACACCTGTTTTTTGATTAAATTTCCTCTTCAGCTTCAAATAGTCATTTCACCAATATATATATATATATATATATATACACTCCTACATAAGGTTGGATCAATAAATTCTGACACATAGTTATCAGATTAATTCTGATCTGATATATATATATATATATATATGTACACACGAGTGTGTGCATGTGTATACAAGGCGCCACTAAAAAGTTTCAGGAAATTGAGTAAACAAATCAATCAATCTGTTCATCTGTCAGGTTACTCAGCATTTCTCATGTCCTACTGGAAATCTTGCATACCTTGAAATAACTCCACCAGGAAATAAAGAAGCTCATTTTTTTCTTCCTTTAAGGAAGGTACTTCACACCTCGGGTTCCTTTTTGGCTAGCACCTCATATATCTATCTATATATATATATATCTATATACATATATATTATACTACGCACACACTAATTTCTATGCAGGGGATACAGAATATTAGAAAGTCCAATACAAATCTCCTTCAAGAAGATCTTTAGAGATGTAGAGTTGTTTTGAGCAAATTTGTGTGTGCGTGTATGAGTTCAAGTGTGATTGAAATAAAAGAGTATTGGGATAAAGAGGAAAAAGTATTTTGAAAATCAAACACTGGTGGTAAAGAAGAATAAATGATAAACAATCAAAATGCAATTTTTTTTTCTTTTCAATAATCAAATTATTCAGATTCATAATTTGCTCCTCAAAAACAGATGGTCAAAGGTCTATATCGCACTCTCTGATGTGACTTAGAAAAAATAAGACACAAAAAAACAGGAACATGTCCAAAAAAGAAGAAAGAAGAGAGAGAAAAATGAATGATGGATAATTGAATGAAACAATGAAAGGTGAAGAAGGTTCTGGACCAATGCCAGATTGAGATTTTGTGGGTGCCTGGGATAACAAGAACTGTAAGAACCCCAGTAATATTTTCAAAAGGGCAAAAAAGATTTTTTTTAAAAATGATCTCTTTTTTTACAATGCTAACAACAATTAAAATTAAAACATTCACTTGGCATTATTTAATGGAAACAAATTTCTCCAAAACATCAATAAATTATAAGTTCTTGAGAACATTATTTTTCAAATGTCACAAGAGCAAGTCTATTTTTGATTTGCCATGGTATGTTTACTACAAATATATATACAATATATTATTCAGAACCTTCTTTTATACAGATAAGATAAAGTACTTATACTTAGATTCAGCATTTACAAAGAAAATAACCCTTCACTTAATCTCTAGGGTCTCATTCAGCTGGCTGCTGCTTCTAAAGCCCGTGCCACAATATGGCACTGTTTTGTACTAAATGTTAGACACGAAAAATAAAGTGAATGAAATCTAGAATAAAATATGCACAAATCTAAATGGAGGGAATATAAATAATAAATGAAAGTAATAAAGAAGAAAAAATTAACGTGATTTTTCTTCCAAAAAAGATTGCCCAAGCATTTTTATAAATTTGAAATCTGTAAGACAAAACTGAAGTGAAGTGAAGAGGGAGGAACAAAAAAATTTAACCCAAAGAGAGAGATAAAAATTTTAAGAAACATAAACCATATAATATAAGAGAAAGCAGGGAAGATGAAAAAAAATGAAAGAGTGCTTGGAAAAGAAAGAAGATAGACACAAAAATAATGAGAGAGACAGAGAGAGTAAAAGACAAAGGAGAGAAGAAGAAAAGAAAAGATAGGAAAGAGAGAATAAATAAATAATGAGAGAATAGAAGAGAGAAAAATGAACAGGGAGTGAAATTTTCTGTCTCAAGGGCAAATAGAGACTCTTCTCTTTTTTTTTTTTCATAATTAAATCAATTTTCTTGTCTGGTTCCAAATCACCAGCTCAAATACCCGTGAGAAGTTCAGCAGATCTGTGACCAGCAGAGACATATCGACCAGTGCCTTAGCAACACAATGTGGATTTTGTTAACAACAATCTATCACTCTAAACCAGTACTTCTTAAACTATTTCAGTAACTTTCACCCTCGAGTGTTTATAACTAAATTTCAATCACCCGTGACTAACCTTGAGTCTGGGGTTGACTTTGTTTTCCTACTGTAACAAAAACAACAAAAACAATCCTCACCAAACTTAAGGGAGTAAGAATTTATAATCCCATTCGATGATCTGAAATCACAACGAACTGATTGGTTGGTATCTTACCAACTGAGCTAAATTGATAAGTCTTTTATATCTATGAAAACTATCATACTGTTACGCAAGGGCCTATTTCATTCTAGTAAATAAATCCATTTATGATTTTTTAAAAACATACTTTTATAATTTTTTATATATTGTATATACAATACAAAAGTCACAGTAATCATCTTCAGTTGAAATAGGAGTACAAGTGGAGTTTGACTCTGAAGCAGCCAGGCTTGTTTATCATTTTTATCCTACTCTTCCTTGTATATAATTTTATCATTCTTCAACATAAGCTTGTCTGGTTTCCCTGAAAAAAAGTAGGGAAATATCCTGCTACTTTGAAATTAGCAAACCATTAGTAGAAAGAAAGGACATATGAAATTTAAGGCTTCACTGCCCTTAATAAGCAAAGAGAACTTACTGATTATTTTAATGGCAACACATTCTTTCAGTACAGTATGGTACAGGATTATTACTCATTTGAAGGCTTTTACTTTTTGAGACAAACTCTTAGTAGTCTCATATCAATGAGACATTAGTTTCTCAGCTTGAAAATTCAATTCAAATGTCTGGTGAAACCAGCCCTAAATTGCTTTTCTTTTTGGTTTGTTCGGGTGCTTACATTGCCAAGGATCTGCGATATCCTTATACACGGATCTCTCTAATATTTTTGGACTGGAACGAAAGAAAGGACTCAAGTTAGTAGCTCTACAGTGCACATGTGTGATATACTAAGGATATTGGAGAGTCATAAAACAGAGATGATATTGATATCTGAGTAATTCTAGTCATTCACTATTCCTGTTTCATTCATCCTTTGTCCAACCCCAGAATAATTTTTATTTACCCTTGGGTGAATCACTGACCAGTCTAAGAAGCACTGCTCTAAATATCTAAGACTATCCCAAAAATGCAAGTATGTCTTAAAAGAAGCTAATTATGGCTTATCCTCAGTTTACTAAGATGAATTTCTGTTTGGGAGAAAGATACTTGAAAAGTACTTTCGCATTTATTTTGAGGTATGTTAATATATTTACCTTTACAATAGTATTTTTTTTTTTTCTGATAGTTGCATCACTTTATAGCAGCCACATCTTAACCCAAGAGCTCTTCTCAGGTTAAAAGGATATAAGGTGCCCAGACAGGTAGAAATTCATTCATTAATATTCCAGTCTACAACCCCCTTCAAATCTGCAAAGGGCCAACAAGGGGGCCATATGGCTCTGATTGAGATCGGGTGTTTTAGAGAACAAAAAGGTCCATTAAGTAATCTTCTTTGATTTTCATGAAAAATTATCCCAAAAAGAGAGAGTACGCACACATTATATGTATATATATATATATATAATGCTGAACTCAATCATGTTTGGCACAAGGTTATTTTATGGAGCAACAATAGAGGAACAAACTCACAATCAATGCCTTGTGAGATAAACACACTAAGCACCTCTTTTAAGAAGTTTTATAAAATTTCATATGCCTACATATATATATATATATACATATGTATGTAGATAGATAAATAGAGAGAGAGGGAGAGAGAGCATCATGCAAATATTTATTTTCTTCTTTCATTTGAACTGAGACTTTTTCAACATCAACTTCACTAATATTACCCTGTCAATTAATGTAGCATGATAGTGACAAAACTATGTATAAGACACCAGGCAATAAGACAGTGCAGGGAGAATGAGATTCTTGACTTCTCCAAAGTCGTAAACGCAACAATCACAGTCATCAATTCTAACTAAAATACAAATGTGTATGTGTGTGTGCAGTTGTGGATCTACTATAAAACTAACAAAGCTTGTGCTCCAGGCCTCCTAATCCCAGCGGGGGTGCCAAAAGCGATTTGGGGTAGGAGGCAGATTTTCAGAAAGGACATTTTACAATATTTCTATTGAGGGATTGCTATGTTATGGCAAAAGAGCAAGGAGAGTACCAAGGGTCTACCAAGAAAGTGGAAAGCCTTTTTATCACCAAAGCAATCAATAATTAAAGTATCTCCGAACATGAAATTAATCATAAAAATAACCAGGAATTATTTCTGAAAGGATCCATCTTAATCTTCGCTATAACTTTCAAATAATGTTCCATTCTAAAATGTTGTGAAATAGATTTGATATATTTCACAAAATTTTTCCACAGCAAAAGTTATCTGTTCAGTCCTTGCGAAAGACAGCAAACATTCTGCTGTTCAGACTTTATCCGACACATGGCACAAAAACTGCACTCGCAGTTGCTGAGACAAGTGCCACTGATATATAAAGTTTTAGCAACCTGTGTATCTCAGGCAGACATATCTTACTACTTCGCTATCAAAACGTCACGTATAGTGGAGACTTTCATGACCCTTCCAACGGGAATAGAAACCTTTCTGTTGTAGTTCTTGATGTGCACTGATAGCTCTCCAAACTGTTCAGTTAATGTGTCCAAGTCAACTATAGCAAAAAAGAGGGACAATTTCTCCTTAAAATCCTTTGGAATGCTTTCCCCATTCGAAGTATCAATTGATCAATGAGCAATATCTTTGAGAGCTTTCAGATCAGCCTGATCAAATCAACTTTCAGAGACTTGATTAACTGCATCGATTGCTTCATAAATTCAGCTAAAAGCTTTGTTTTCTCATCCATATACGTGCCCTCAAATGGAGCCTGAGTATTAACCAAAAAATCAGCCATACTGCCATTTGTTTAGCTCTTCCTCTTTCCAACATTAGAGTCACTACGATTAAGCCCTGACAATTCATCTACTTGGTCATAGAGATACTCTTACTCCTTTCTCCAAATAGAGCTCTAGGAGATGAGCATAAAGCTTGCTTATGCTAGTAATTATCTGTTCTGCAGTCAGGCTTATGCTCAACAGTTGTTTAGAATTATTTTCAAGCAAGTACACTAGCTCTTGCGTAGTCATCAGTTGGAAAATTTCTTTGAACTTTTGGATTTTTGTCAGGAGCCCTTGTGATTTTTCTCTGCATTCAAGGATTTCAGTTATATCTTTCCTGAGCTGCAATGTGATATCTTAGAGTTCTATTTACTTTTTTGTTATAATTTCTGCTGGATATCCTCTTGTTGTCCATCTTGGTCTGGAAAGTTCCCTTAAACCAACAAGTGCATACATGTCTTTACAGAGATCATGTGAATTTGCAATCAAGAGAAGAAGCATCTTTAAAGACAAGCTCGTTACAGTGAACAAAGCATTGGATGCATTATACATGTTGGCTCAAATTTTCTTTCATCAGCGGACCAAGACATTTGATCAAATACCATTCCTATCTATTTTCCTTTGTTTATGTTGCATCCCATCAATATAGCATTTACAGTAATGCATCTGATGTCGGTCCTTTGTCAAATAGCAAAACATTCATAAAGTTTTCTTGAATGTCATAAGTATTGCTGCAGTAGCAGACCAAAAATAATTGCTGTTCAGTTTTCAAAACGTATCGAGACTCATTGCAAATTACAAGTTCATATCTTGCCTTTGGCACAATTGACATCTCTTGTTCAGAGAGAATTTTGTGTGAAAAGAAGAGGTTTTTGTCAAGGAGGCATTTTAGATCTACACAATGAATTGTTTTATCTTTGTTAAACTGGGTTATTTTAGAGTCTTCATTTGTGTAGCCAGGCATAGGAATTCCTTGTAGTAGGATAATCTTCATTGCATTTGATTGAGCGACAAAGCATTTCGCTTTCAAAGCTAAAAATAAATAGAAAGCCATGGATTCGTCCAAAACTCCATTAAAGAAGGAGTTTTCGTCACTGGTCCAGAGACCCCAGAATGCCACTATGCGGAGGGGGGGGGTAGATACATAATGATTTATAAGATTCTTTTTATCAGTTATCTCAAACAGTTCAATTGGTACCCAAACACAAAATGATACCATAGATAAGCCTTAGTGTAAGGAATGGATTATAAAGATACTAGTTCACCCATGCCATTAGAAATGATGTCATTATTAGAATTATTCTGCAATTGTACTATACTCAAGAAATATCAAAAATAATATGGTGTTTTACATTTTCTTGTTCATGTTCAACCAGAATGGACCTGGATTTTTTAAGCATTTAAACACAAAAATGTGAGGGAGACCACTCTGCAATTAACATAATAGTCATCTCCCTTGACAAATATTGTAGACAGACAATACAGCCAATCAAATGGCAAATCATAAAAGATGATATTATCCAAAAATATCAAGTGATCAAGTTGATACATTCTTTGAATGCTAACAATAAAACAAAAGTAACATCTTCAAGAATAATCAATTGCACACACAAAGCAACTTTGAGCGTAAACTAATTAAATCAATTCAGTATTTGCCGGCCCATAAGATGCATGATTAACAAGTTCAACTCTGTCTATAGTTTTCAGAAGGATCATTAATTTTTCAAAGGGTCTTTCAGACGACTGAACTCCTTCTCATTGTTTGTGTTGTGAACACAAGATTTCGGCCAATTAATTCTACAGCCTTCTTTATGAGTACTATCTGAACATGATAGTGGTAAACAGAATTTCCCCCCAAATGATAGCAACACTTATAACATATTTCTCTTTCAGCATTAGCTTGAGGACAAAATCTGGACCAATTCTTTGGATTTACAACTCTTGGACTAATATGCAAAAAATTATTTTGACAAGGTCCATGAAGATTTAGACAAATGATAGCAACACTTATAACATAGGATTCAGATGTTTTCTTTCTCTTTCCTTGTTAGGTCTGGAATTCCATATCTGAATCCCATAAATAAACTCTTCAGAGGGTAAATTCAACCACGATCAGTAGCTTTCTATTTTGAGCTTTTGTAGATGGCCCCATAGTTATAATACCACTGCATTGGCCACATTATAATGTTTGCATAGGTTTTTCTTCATCTGAATATACATCTGAAGTGCTAGCAAATACAGGAATTGAGAATTTCTCTTTCAGCATTAGCTTGAGGACAAAATCTGGACCAATTCTTTGGATTTACAACTCTTGGACTAATATGCAAAAAATTATTTTGACAAGGTCCATGAAGGTTTAGACAAGTAAGATACTCAATGGTGAAAACTAATTCTGTGAATCTTTGAAGAGCCATTATCATTCTGCCGGTTATTTGGATCAGTGAACTCATTGTTTTCATTGCTTTTGTTTCAGCTGATCCGTCAGTGAACAATGGAGAATCCCACATGGATTGTTCATGTGAAATCCAAAGAATGAACATTGTCGTAACAACAACCAAAAATGAGGTCAATAGTCCACCTCTTGGAACAAAAATAAATTACCTGCAATTGATTGAATTTTTTAGATTCATTCATCCCTCACTTATATTAAGGATATTGTGGAGAGATGGAACCGGTGGTTGCAATTACTTTTGTCAGTCCTTCTCTGCTTTTTGTTATTTTAGATGAGTAATCTACCACAATCTATTTCCAGAGTGTCAGGTCTGTCCCAAGGGATAAAAGCCTTCTTTCCCCTTCCCCATGTAGGAGACATAGGAAGTGATGGGCCTTGGCCCTCCATGCTGGCCAATGATGCATTGGAAGGGAGGGGAGATGAATACATGCTTTTTACAAGGGATTTAGTTGAGTGCAATCTGTCTCAGTCAGAGTTCGGACTCATCTCAACAATACCATTCTCTGGGTCTTTAAACACCCAGCCATCCAAACCTCCAATGGATTGATAACAAAAACAAAGAATGCAAATTAGAAATTCTGGGAACATTTCTTTACTCTCAATTGCCTGTACACCTCATGATACTTCTCTTCATTCTTAGTAGATCTGTCAGATTAGAAAAAATTAAGCAGTTTCATCCTCAAAATCCTTGAGACTGGGGCAGCAGAATCAAAGATTCTTGATAGAAAATCGAGAGTTAACACAATGTTCATATGAACATAGTTGCTTGAAATTAGACTCTACAGGCATTCAGACGTTAAGATAATGTGGGTAGGTGGGTGGGAGTTGTACACCTGGGTTGTGCAAGGAGTTCCTGCTAGTATTTTATACAAAATATCATTTGTATTATTTGAGTTATTGAATTTTAAAACCAGTTCGACTTCATAGACATCCTATATATATACACATACATATATATGTATATATATATATATGTGTATATATATATATATATATATATATATATATATATATATATGTATGTATATATACTAGCATATACTCGTAAAAAATACAGGTTATTGTTATTTATGTATGGATTGGCACTCTTCCTAATGGTCCTCCCTCATCTTCTTAGTTAATTTACTATATATATATATATATATATATATATATATATATATGTGTGTGTGTGTGTGTGTGTAAGTTTTGTTGATGTATTTCACATGGACCAATCCATTATAACTTTTAGGTTATAACAGGACTGACCAGACAGACAACCAACCAAACATAATAATTTGCATACATGGCTTTTATATGGATGGATTAGCTCTGTTAATGTATTTCACATGGACCAATCCATAATAACTTCTAGTTTATAACAGGACTCTGACTAGAAAGACAACCAAATTAATTTACATATTTGGCTTATATATATATATATTATATATATATATATATATATATGAAACAATATTTTGTAAAATAATATCTTGCTATAACAGTCACTTACAGAGTAGAATTCTTCAGATAATGCTTCATTAATTACCATTAAAAAAAAATCAATGAAGATGCTTTTTAAATCCCCTTTGTACACATTATACACATATTTTTATGACATCATAAATACCTATCACAAACTGATAACATAATTTAACATTACCATTTCTGGCAAAAGTATTTTTTTTTAATGATACATTATAAACAGTGACATAATCAGTGCAAAAAAAGTGCAACAACATTTAGTAATAATATAAGTTACAAACTCTTCTTAGCTTACCAACTTGGTGAAGGGTTTTTCATCATTCTGATAACACATTCATTTTTTTTTTCTTGTAATAATATTCAAAGCAATTAACACATTCATTACAAGTATTAGTCACAGCAGTATGTGGGGCACAAATTGTAGGAGTTGGAATGTCAAAAAAGAGGGAAGCTACATAAATAATATTGTTTGGCGCTCAACAGATAATAGAGCTATTCAACACTTTCAGAATAGAACAATGTGGATCCCCCACAGACTAAAAAGTATCACTGGAAAGTAGGAATTAGTCACTGCAGTGTGCAGAGAAAAAAATGAAGCCAAGGTGCAAATTTCAAAAAGGGGGACATTAAATTTTTTAATTATTGGCCTTACCTGGTTTTCTTTTAGACCGAATGAGATGACACTTAACAAACTATCAGTTGTTTGAAAATCCTAATCAGAAGGAAGTAAAAACATTGAAAGTTTGGTCATACCAGACACTATTGGTTTGTAATTTATCATATCCATCTGAGCCAAAGGTGTTTCTATTTACTTCTTAAGTTCCAATATTATATTGCTTGATAATTTCCTTTGTCATACTGGTCTGGTTTTAGACCAGATTTCTCAACTGCGGTTCAACAAGAAGTTGTTAGGGGTTCCACAAAAATTTTATAAAAGCACAAGACAAACACCCACTTTTGCTTCATTTGAAGGTTATCTATATCAGTAGCAGTGCTTGTCATGATTACATTCGACGATACAAACACCTAAAATTTTACTGACCAAAAAAAGACCAGCAGCTGTCATTTTTTACAATGATTATGAATTTAAATTTTTTCAAAGTAAAACTCACTAAAAAGCTACAATCTCAGATAATATAATGAAATCAAAGGGTTGTTGTATGTTGTGTTAGAAATTTCAATTGCAGTACAACTTTTGTTTAACAATATCAATTATTGCTCCAGTTTTTTTAAAAGAAAAGGAACACACAATTGTTTTCAACTTAAAAAAGTTCCTTTATGTCCAAGGGCATGTTTAGTGCACTATACATACATAGATCGACATTTATACATCTTCCAATTAGTGTATGTATAAATATATATGCATTTGTGTGCCTATATGTACATTCAACACCAGAATCAATGGGGTAAATACATTTATGAACACATATCATATATAACATTGTATAAATTACATAAAGGAAAAAAGTAATATAAAATAAAAACTATATTTTACTTATATTGGGAGAAAATAAACATCAATATAGATACACAATCTCTTATCCAAAATTCTGGAAACTGAAAAGCTGCAACAATTGAATATTGTTTTCTATTGATGTTGTCTACATACCAAAACTCACTTTTGGCCCCAAACATGACCTGATGTAACCCACACTCAATCGATGTTGTCTCAAAGGCCTTGTAAAGCAAAGTAAGTAATCATTCTGAAATAATCTTGGCTCAACCAATACCAAACAGTTGAGTCTCAGTGCTCCTACTAGTCAGACATTCCTCTTCTTACGATTATTTTGTTAATTTTTTTGTGAGTTTTCTGCTTTGAAGACAGTGAAAATGTTGAAAATAGCTGAAGATTCCTCCATGGGTAAAAGTGAGAGGCAGAAAAGGAAGCACCTGTCGTTATTGATTCAAATATCAATGCCATTTCGGAATCAAAAAAATTTTGAATTCTTAAAAGTATCTGGTCCCAAAAGTTTCAAATAAGAGATTGTGTACCTGTAAGCAAATACAAAGCATGATTCACTTTTATCTGACATTGAAATCGATTTAATCAATTTTACTCAACATTTGTTTTTTAAGGTCCAATTTCAGGAGGTGAATTAACTTAATTATTCTAATTAGGGTGACAAAAGGCATTTCATCTCCTTTTGACTTCTGTTGAAAATCTTTTAGATGAAATAGGATCAGATGAGAGCCGAAGGGAGAGCACACCCTTAATTTTTTAAATGACATCATCACCTCACATATGCTAGATTTAGCTAATACATTTTGATGAAAGGGAAGAAAGATATAGAGAATGAATTGTGGGAATAAACAAAAAGATGAAATATATAAAGTAGGGAGAGATTTCTGACTTGTATCCTCATCTTGGTTGTTTATATCACATTTTTGGCTGCTATACCTTAAAGCTTTTCTCAAATGTCTGTTATATTTTGATCATTGGGCTGAGATCAGAGTGGAGTATCTGATTCTTAGTTATGTTCTCATCTTCAGGCATGACACAGCATAAATGAAGCAAGCCTGGTACAGCAGACTTCAACCCCAGGGTATCAACCTCCCCACTACCAGCATAAGGAGAGTGCTGGGAGTAATATTAACACTTTTGTGACACTGATCGTGGGACTGGGCAATTTCTAACCTTGCCCACATTTTGGACTCTACAATAGGTCTGACAGTGTTATATTTGCCCGCCAGGGGTGGCGAAAGAAATTTCAGGCTTGATAATTGTCACCATTTTTCTTATGTTGGCCTTCGGTTTTCTCTACTAAGTTTATGAACCTCAGCACTACTTGACACAAGGATTGAACTCATGACTCCTAGTAAACAAGACTGTCTCAGTCAGTTATGCTCTGAATTTATCAGTTCTTTCCCTTAGTTGTCAAAAGATTTTGGTATAAAAGGGGCAATTTTGGCACATTATCAGTTGGAGAAAAATGGGGGAATGGGCAGTTTCTCTACTCTTCAATTCAATTGCACACTGCCTCTCTTTCTCATATCCCCCCCCATATATATCCCCCCCATATATATATATATTTTGCGTTATATTATTTTGAAACTCTATTTGAAATGATCTCACGTTATTACATGATGAATATATCATTTGACCTATTGGTCGTAGGATGGTTCTATCCCAGCAGCATTTTCTTTAATTGTTCATTATGTTTATGTTATCTAGGCCAAATGATACTTTCACTGTGCAATAACAGGAGATTGTTTCAAAATAATATAATACAATTTATAGTTATTCCTGTCAGATTATATATCCATTTCTCAATGATATATATATATATATATATATATATATATATATATATAAAACACATAGCTGAGTTCAACACTCATGTTAAATTCGTCAAGGTTTATTTCAACCGATTTATTCACTCTTGATATTTCTAATTCTTTGCAATATCCACTCGAAAGTACCCAGAGAAGTTGTCCACCATCTTGTTTGAAAAGGAGATTTTTCAAATGAATGATCTCGATTCTCCTGAAGCTTCTTGCTGTGTCAACAAAGTTGGCATTGAGCTTCAGTAAAAAAATGTGTATAATGGAGTTACTTAACAACCCAATATAAAAATCGGCTTCCTTTCTTGTTTAGAAACAAATTTTTAACAATCATGCAGTTTGTGTTCGTTCAATATTGAACTATTTTTCAATAAGAACAAGGTGTTTATCCACAAGAGTACAGGCGCTGAAATGTTGCGATAGAAACAACCAAGATGAAAAAGCAAATTTTAAAGAATCTTCAGCTGATAATCACACAATTCTCTAAAGTTCCTATGGAAATGATTAGAAAAAAGAAGGAAAATGAAAGAATGATTTTCAAACTTTTTAAATGCAGCTGTTTCGATACTTATTCATTTTTGACTAGCTTCCAAAGATAAGGGATATTCGTTCAAATCTTACCAGAAGCTTAGTCTTTGTTTCCAATTCTCACTCAGCAATCATAGAATGATGATCTGGGAGTTGCAATAAAAAGCAAAAAAATTAAGATGGAAAAAATACTGGTAAAAAAATTTATGATTATCGAGAAATACTATGGAGGTGGGGAGTAGCATAACAGTTACCGGCATGGAAAATAGAATTGATGAACCAAGTTTGAGTTTCGGCCAAGAATGCTTATCTCCACTTTGCACTTATGCCCAAGGGAAAGGCATGAATTCACTGCTCTCCCGATATATGGATATATAGCAGGACAGTTCGAGCTCTCTAGCCCTGTAAGACAGTCCAATTTGGTCATGCAGCTAGCAACTCCATCTATAAAACTTACTTGCTACTGAGATTGTAACGTAGACCTATGCTCCTCAAGGAGTTTACATTCATCCAAAAGAAAAAAGATGATTAAAATGAATCAACAAACATGACTGAGAAAAAATTTGATAAGAAGAAAAAAAGAATGATAAAGGCAATGAAATAATGGGAAAAAAATAGGAAGAAACAAGAAAAATGAATTATGAGAAGAGGAGAAAAAACAAGAGACATCAAAAAAGAAAAAAAGAAAAAAAACACCTCAGGAAGAATGATACAAGTGTCTCATTTCCAAACCATATTTTTTTTTTAATCATTATCAAATAATCATTATTCACTTTCTCATCAATCCAAATTCTCATCAAAAATAGCTAGCAGACATCTTGAATTTTCCAAAAATTTTGTCCAATTTTTTTTTTTTTCAAATTTTGATTCTTCAATTTCCTTCATCACTCTCCTGAATGAATAAGTGAATGGGAAAGAAAGAAAGAATGATAATAAATAAAGGAATCTTTCCTGTCCACAGCAGTTCTCTTCATCTCTCTCCTAAATGAATAAGTGAATGAGAGATTGAAGGAGAGAATGATAAATAAAAGAATCTTTCCTGTTCACAGCAGTTTCCTTCATCACTCTCCTAAATGAATAAGTCAGAGAGAGAGTGAAAGAAAGAAAGAATGATAAATAGAGGAGTATTTCCTGTTCACAGCAGTTTCCTTCATTACACTCTTGAATGAATAAGGGAATGAAACAGTGAATGTGAGAGAGTAAAAGAAAGATACTTGAGGAAATCTTTCCTATTCACAGCAGCTTCCTTCATCATTCTCCCCAATGAATAAGTGAATGACAGAATGAAAGAGAAAGAATGATAAATAAAGGAATCTTTCCTGTTCACAGCAGCTTTCTTCACCACTCTCCTGAATGAATAGGAGAGTAAAAGAAAGAAAGAATGATAAATAAAGGAATCTTTCCTGTTCACAGCAGTTTCATTCTTCACTCTCTTGAATAAATAAGTGAATGACAGAGTGAAAGAATGAAAGAATGATATATAGATAACGGGGTCATGAATTTTTTTTTTTCTTTGCAATCATGTGATGACAATACGTCAAAGTCTGCTGAGACTATTATTCATAGCAAAAGGGGAAAATTCAGAAATTGCTTTTAGGTAAGAACGAAAAAAAAAAAAATTCTGATTTCCCACTGGCCGGAGTGGATTTGTAAGTAATTTGTCAATGGTAGATTCTTACAACTTGGGGAAAGAAAAAAACCAAAACATTTTATACAGGGAAAATGTCACCTAAATAACATGTTATCATGAATTCGTTTCATCCCTTTGATTATTTACTAGAAGCATTTGAAATTAAAAGTCTTCCTGAATTGAAACAATTCAACACCTGAAACAGACCCTAAAAGCACTCTCAGCTCCAAAACAATAACATTTTATGACTAGTAAGTTCTCATGTATGTAAAAATATACACATATATGTATACATAGAGACACACGTTTATGCAAGCATGTTGAGAGACACACGCTTATGTATGCATACAGAGAGACATGTATGTATATAGAGAGATACAGATGTGTATGTATGCATATAGAGAGACACAGACACATATGTATATATGTATCATTCTCCAAACTCAAGAAATACACTTAAATTCACAACCATGTTGGGCAGATTGTCTGTAGCTATCATGAATCCACGATATAAGCTAAATACACAACCTCCAAGTAAAGTTGCAATACAAGTATTTTGCATTGTAGAAGGAAAAAACACTCTTATAAAATATGATAGTTGGTTTACACCAGCCAGTATTTTCAAAAAGGAATCAGGAGAAGAGTTCCTTGTGTCTTTAATGTACTGATATTGGTCAAGAAAGAAGCAGAGGACCCAAGTACATAAGTATATTGAAACTGTCCTAAATATATTTAATGTATGTATGTAAATATACCATATATCTTGGTGGATAAAACGAGATTCCAAATTTCAGTCTGAATTCCATGGTTTAGCTCATATCGGAGATATAACAACCCCCCTTAATACCGAACCATACCCAACAGCCAATATGCTGATATACCAATATAGTAAAATAAATACCTTGAATGTACCACCAGTTATAAGGTAAAACAATGAACTACCTAAAAATTGCTTGAATTGTCAGTATGCTATTAGTGAAGCATATAGGAATACCTTGAATAGTGCCAATTTGATTAGTGAAGTTTTGATGTATTACAATTAAGGTATTGCTATACAAACAAAGGTAATTAAGTACAAACTGAAAGGAGAAACACATTAGATTATAACAAACCCTTGAACAAAACTGTTTTGGACAATGTGGTCAAATTTTGGAACAAATTAACAGCACTATTCAAGGTATGGCCATACTAAATTTAGATGTGTCGTTGTCCAAGTTAAATTATAATAAAACATGAATTTAATTCAATTTTCTAAAATAGATCTTTTGAAAAATAATTCTTTTGCCGATATTTTTTTGCGACCAAAAAGAGCTACAACATATCTACATAAAAAAAAAGAGATTAAAAGCTTTTTGAACAAAATGATTTAGTTTTTATAGCAGTTTTTATTTTCAAATTCAAGGCATAATTTTACGTCTGATTTTGATGTTCTGAATAAGATACCGACTGATTTGATTCATCTATAACTTAACTTTACAGAAATGTAAATATTTTCGGTGTCTGAATGATATTTTACAGACATTTCATAAAATTGAATAAGGGAGGGAGGTGATTGACTAGAAAAAAATATTTTCAAATTTTCCTCACAAAATACCCATTCCACAAATGAATCAATTCATAAATGAATGAGTACAGACAATGTTTATGGAATCCAATAATTAGTTAACATTTGGTATATCTTTAAAATCTTGGTGTGGTTCGCCCGTAGCTTTGTTGCCTGAAGTGCACACACACTCTTCAGAGGTGGCTTTATTGAGGTCAATGGTTTTTTGTTGTTGGCATATAAGATGACAGGTTTCGACGATGATTCAAGTTTTGTCTTATCCACCAAGCTATATAGTATGTAAAAATAGTTCAAGATATATATATATATATATATATATATATATATATATATATACATAAGTGAATATATATTATACTACACAAAAAATGAGCAGAATATTATATTGAATAAATCATATATTCTAACATTCCAAGGAATGGTCAAAAAAATGAAAATAATCATATGAATAGAGTCATCTCTAGCTTTCTTCTCTTTGAGACTTGAGCATAAAAGAATATATTTTCAATCAAATAAATGAAGTTCAAGCACTCCAGAATTTTATATTAATGAAACTACCTTAAAACAGATGAAAATTTTGCCTTGGTATTGGGGTCCATCCTCCATATTGCACCTCCACACTGCATTTAAAAGGAGAATCTGAATATTCCCCTCATCTGCAATTACTACCAATGTGCTATCATGCAGGTATGTAAATGCATACTACCAACAGAACATGCAATACTAAGATTATTGTTTCCTATGATTCAAAAAAGAATATAATGAGTTATAAAATGCAACAGGCATAGTGGTGCAGCAAAGGTTCTCTTGCCTGGGGGCAGTTGTGCTATATCCCAGGGGATGCATAATAATCAGCTGACAAGCATTATAGGCCAAAGTATCAAGAGAGGCTAGCAATGGACTAAGTAGAAATGTATAGTTAACGGTGATCTGGTGAAGCCTCGGCAGACAGAGCAAAGCTGAAGAGGATTAAGATAAATGGCTTAAATAAAATAAAGGAGACATATACAGTCTCATATAAGACTACAGTCCTCAATATACATGCATATATAAGCAATAGTTGTATATCTATATATATATATATATATATATATAGTCATACATAGACTTTTAGAAGACTGCTATCTTAGATATATATAGACATATACATAATTCTCTTCATTGAATAACAAATATTCATCGAAATATTTGTGAAAAATCCAATGTTCTAGAAAGAAACCAACATTTTGTTTTGCCCAAGTCGATCATTGCTTTAATGAATCATTCTCTTCTATTTTAGATAATTTTTTTCAATATTGATAATCTCATTGTGCACACCTGAATCAGAATCTTAGGGGATTTTTTTTATGTATGTTAGTGTTTTAGTGAAACTAATTAACTAATTGTAGAAAATCTCAACTACATTTCAATGAAAAATGAAAAACCTAGTATACGGTCAGATGAAAAAGCTGATAATGAGTGCTTTTCTAGTTTTAAGAAAGTTATAATGTTCTCCAAATTCAAATCAATTTAAGTATTTTGAAGTATACAGGAGCTCCCTCACTTACAAACAGGATGAGTATCTGGGGTTTGATTGAAAGTCCAAATGTTTGTCTTTGTTTCTCACAAATTATCATGGAACGTATTGGTACAGAACCTTCACATTGCATAAATTACTCTTCGTCCATTAACCCTTCGGTGACAACCTCTTTCCACTATTGCCTATTTAAACAAATGTAACTTAGGGTTGATTCAAATAAACCCAACAGGCTATACATCATTGTAAAGCTTAACAAATAAGCTAAATAACTGCGTATTTTTGGGTTCCATTCATGCATATTTATTTATTGAAAATACTGATAGATTGCAATTTGCATGTTGCACAATATTACCAAATATGGATTAAACAGTAAAAAATGGCATTCTGGTACATTTTTTCAGAAACTTTTCTATAAACAAAACAGAGCTCATCACGCATAAAAAATTTCCAACAAATATCTCTCATACCTTGAGTTATTGAGCAATCTCTGAGTAGTGCCATAAGCCTCTCACTCTATGGCTTCTACACAATACATCAGTGGTAGTATTTGTATAAAGAAATGCTTTCAATAGACTTGTCCTCTCCTATTTCTTCCTTGTGTCGGGGTGAAAGGAGGGAGAATCAATGTTGGCAACTAAAAAAATATTTTTGTGCAAGTTTGACAGCTAAAAAGCCCAAAATAAAATTAAAATGTTCCAAAATGGCCAAATCACACACAAAAGTCGCTACAAAATGGTCACAAATGGCCAAAATACTGTACTAATTTAGCCATTTTTGCACTGGGGTCATCCTCCCTAACTGCTGAGATAAAATGTGCATAGAAAATGATGAGGAGTTTCTTTTTTGCAATGATACTATGAGAAACTTTCTCGGATATTATTTACATTTGACACACCTGGCTACTACTCTCTGACTCTTGATATAATTCCTGGTACAGAAAGGGTTTTTTTTTTGGGGGGGGGTCGGAAATTGATTGGCCATGCTAGGGCAAGTATTCCAACACAATTTTTATTTTTTGTTTTTAATGCATTTTTTAAATTGTCATAGCAGATCAATATGTCATCATTCCTGGAGGAGTGATTTTTGAAGTGACAATCACCAAAGGGTTAAAATTGACACAACAGTTGACTAAATGATCCCAAACGCACCTGCTATGTTAATCATTCCCTCACCCTTTTCACTTCACTTTATAATGTCCATCTTAGTTTCCAAAATGAATGTGTGATGCTTCTTGCTATCATCACCATCATTGGCTCCACCCTTACGCTTCTAAGACAGGCAAAGGTGATTAAGTACAGAGTATATTTGCAAAAACCCCAGATAAGCACAAATAACACTGAGACATCACAGACAACAAATGTGTTGTGCTTATAGGGTGACACTGAGCAGCTTCAGTAATGCCATTCATAGAGTGGCAGTTTAACTTCCAAACCAGCATGGTGTCCGAAATATGAATTTACAGACAGGTTTATTCGTATCTCTAAGAGTTCATAACTTCAGTAGGGGAGGGCCAGAACTAAATTCAACAATCACTATCTGATATCAATCACAATATTTTACGCTTTGGAAAAAAGTACCGGTTTAAACCTTTTAATGCATATGATTCTGATCTTTAAATAGTATTCACTTTATATGAAGTCATTTAACACATTAATCTACCAAGAAAGAAGGGTAACATATATTATAATAAAAAAAATTCATTCATTCAGGCTAGGAGTACACGAAGGTGCACTTTAGATTTTGCTGGCATTTTTAATATGGTGGCCATTTTGAATACACAATGGATAATTTTGCTCCAAATGGAATCCATATCTTATAACTTTTGAAATGATATATGACTTCTCAAGGTTTCATAAAAATGAGAAAACATAAATCCATCCATTGTATCTTTCCGAAGACCCCAGATAACTATGAATAACACTGTGACATCTTAGACAACAACAACAGTGATGTGTTTACACAGTGACACTGAACAGGTACAGTAATGCCATCCATAGAGTGGCACTCAAACTTCCAAACCAGCATGGAGTACAAAATTTGAATTTACACACAGGTTTATTCGTATCTCTGAAAGTTAATAACTTGCTCTGGAAAAGAAACCCAGGCCTGAATGAGTTAAATAAATGTTCATAAAAGTTCAAAGTTTCTATTTGTCTATGACGAAAGCACTAAGAATGTAAGTGGATATTCAAATTTTTCTGTACTTGGCAGATTTTACAAGCAAACAAAAATTATGACCATATAAAAGAGAAGAGAAATATGGTCAGTGTTCTAAGGCCAGTTTCAGGTGTTTTTATGAAAGTAAAATAATAATTCCAGGTAAATTTAACCAACAAATTGTAAAGAGTAATTTGAAGGATAGAACTGTAAGAAATACAGATAAAGCCCAGTTTGGACAGTTTTGTAGTTTTGAAATATAAAGTACAACAGTGAAAATTTGTTCTATTTTTCTTTTCTTTTTTTTTTTTTTTTTTTTTACAATGTTTTAGCATTAAAATATTTTTTTGATCATGTTAGCACAACCACAAATTCCTGAACTTCATAATTTTAAGAACTGTTTTTTCGTTTTGTTTTTTTGTTTTTTTTTCTAACCGTATGCAATCATAACAGAAATATGCAATGTAAGATTTACTGAATAAAAAGAAAGACAAAAAATGCTTCTAGTAAGAAGGTCCCTGAAATATGAGAAAGTGAGGAATGAGACATAGTTGGAAGGGGAGTTATTTCCCCTTACATCATATTCCCTGTCATTTATCCGTTCATGTACGAGTTGAAATAATGAGCCCACCAACAAAATGACATTTTTTTTTCTGGGCTTGAGACAAGATATTTCCCAAGAGTAAAAATGCAATTATTGTTAATATTGCTATTGCCATAATGCAACTGATTTTAGAAATAAACATATAAGCGTTTTATTCAAAATTTTGTTCAGACGATTTCATCTCTTTTCCACATCCTTGATGTTGTCAACACAATATTTCATCAGATCCATTTACCTTTTCTTTTTTTTTTTTTTTTTTACCCCAAGACAGTTATGGTTAAGGAAGAAGTGGTCATTGATGAATCAAACAGATCGGTCTATTTCAGCATTTTTGCTTGAGAAAAGAAGGTTTGCCTCTTCTCTCAAATAATACACATGATGGGGGATCAAGAATGGATCGGTTGGAACATAGTGTTAACAAGAAGGATGCAAAGAGATCTAATCCATCAGAACAAAATTAAGAGAGTTATGAAGCTTCTCAAAATAATAGACAATAAGCATTTTATGTTTAATATTTCCAACATCAAGTGCTGTTAAAGTTTTTTTTTAGATTTTAGAACTTTTTCTTATTTACATTTTTTTTCTTCAGAGGCAATCAGCCCGATTTTTTCAAAATAATGTTTCATTGGTGCTATACAAGTTTAGATTATAATTCATCATAAAGATAGCATTACATGGTGACAAATTTGAAATGATAACCTTGGGTGTCCCAAAATGACTCAGTCAAGGGATAAATCAAATTACCTTTCTTTTTGTAATATCAATTTGAAGACAGCCCAAATTGGAAAGTTTTGTAGTCGGAATATTGTCAAAATAGAATGAACCCGTGATTTATATTGTTTTTATTAAAAAAAAAATCTTTTTTTATTATTTTCTCATGTTTACATTATTGTTTTTTTTATCATGATGTAATCAAATGATATGTAGTTTTATTCTGAACTTTAATAATTTTTTTTCAATTCAAAGGCAAAAGTCAGATTTACAGTTATATGGTTTGGAACTCTTTCAAATAGAGAACAGTTTTAGTGGTGGTAGTAATGATGATGATGACAGGTCATTTATGAATGACAGGGTGATTGATATTAAATTATCCAGATTCAGCTGCTTCTACCTCTTCCTTTTTAAATTCCAAGGCTGGTCTGGGGAAACCCAGAGCTGGATTTTCAAATAACTATAAACTCAAAATGTCTCAATTATTATTTTTAATAGAATAAACTTTTTTGTAGTGCATGTTGAAGTGTTGATTGCTTGCTAAAATGTAAGACAATACAAAAAATACCCAGTCAGATCATCCTGGTCAAAGGAGATTTAAAACTCTAGATCCTGCCCACAAAATACTTTTTGGCCTGCCTTGGAAATTATGGGGATGAGATGGAAGTGCTGACTCTGACGATACTGATCGATCCCGGTCTTCTGAACAGATTAGACAGCAGGTGATGTACAAAGTTAGCATAAGATGATTGATAAATTGAATATCGGTAAAGAAATATCGGCCGTCAGCCAGGGTAGGTGAAAAGGGAGATAAACAAAAAAATAATTGAACAAGAGTTATCTTTCCTTAGTTTAGGATACTTGTCGCATTAGTGACTGGATCAGTGGATGGAGGTTTCTCATCTGCAAAAAAAAACAAAGAACGTCAAGCTATTTATCATAGTAAGTTAAAAGATGTTCGAGCAATGTTTATTTGATTTTTTACACGTATTATGGATGGGAGATGATCTGATTAACTTAATAAACAACATTAGAAATTCAAATGAAATATTCAGATTTTTCACTTACTTATTTTTACATACATATACACACATAAATTCATGTTCGTATATAAACATCCTCTACGAAGACACAGACGTATATATAATAATGATAATTTATATCATCTAGGGCTGTGTCATAATACATTCATATATAATCATTTTTAAGGCAAATATTGAAATCATAGCTTAAGAAGAGGTGATGTTTGATCAAAATTGTTAATATACCTGTTTGGTTTTTAAATCCTCGAATCAGTTAAATGGTAAGCGACTGTTGGGCCCGACAAGAAACATTCATACATAGGACTATAATATCTAATTCTGTGTAAAATATGAAATCCTTTGATAATCTTATATTAATTACATTAACAGATATTAGGAAATAATTGACTGAAATGACATGAATTTAAAAACAATTCTTCAACAATTCCTTAGTGTTTAAAGCTGTGAAGCTTTCTAAACTAAAAATGAACGAAATACCAATATGATAATCATATATCTAGATACACAACCATATGACATCTAAATAGTATATGCTTGCAGGGACCAGAAATGGATATATAATACATGATACATGAACAATGATCAAAATATATTAGCAATTTGCAATGTTTAAATAATAGGACAAATATTTAACTCCAGGAAAGGTAAAACTCATCAGTAGTAATTACCTTTTCAAGTTTTGTGTGCAGTTGCTTGAGTTGAGATATCTGTCCAATATGAGCGTCCGGATGGCTATGAATATAACAAAGAAGAACATTGGTGGACAACAACAGGCCTTGGACAACTGGAAACACCTGCACATCACAACTAATATTCAGCAGTGGCTTATCTGAAAATAGATAAAGATAAATAATACATAATAGTGATGATAAATGATAATGATGTTGAAAAGTATTGATTGCTGAAAAGTATTGATTGTTGAAAAGTATTGATTGTTGAAAAGTATTGATTGTTGAAAAGTATTGATTGTTGAAAAGTATTGAATGATGAAAAGTATTGAATGATGAAAAGTATTAAATGATGAAAAGTATTAAATGATGAAAAGTATTAAATGATGATAATAAATGATGATGATAAATATCAATAAATAATGCTGATGATAATAGAGCTGTATGGTATAAGCTAGGCTCATCAATATAACTGTTGAAATACATTATAACTGTATTTGATAGCATATAAGACCTCTCTTTTTCTCTAAAAATGACCAAACAAGATAAATGTAACCTTCATTGTCATGTCATACATTGACCTGAACCAGAGGAGGTATTAGAAAAGTAAGTGATAAATGAGAAGTATTCAGAGAAATGCATTTTATTCTTAATATTCCCTGTTGAAATAAGGGGGGTCTCATATACAGTATTTCATGGCATATATCAATATAACTCTGAAAAGCTGACTTGTTTAATCAGCTGAAGGAAACTATAATTTGGGTAAGAATATTTATTTCTACCAATCTCATCTTTGGTAAAATACCAAGCACTACAGGTTAACGTTAAGATTATGGTCCATTTTTCATATCAAACATAGAACCTCTATATTCATATTCTTGTTCTTAACTACCTACATGGCTGCAGTATCTGGTATTCTCTTGATATAAAAAGAATTGATTTTGGAAGTTAAATTAAACAGTATGCAAAAGGCATTTGGCTATTTTTTATAACTGAACACCTGCCGCCATCATCAAAAGGTTGGGCAGGAATTATACGCAAATGCAAGCTAATACACAAGTAGGTTAGAGCATAAATGTTAAAGTATACACTACAGACGAAAGCAAATATACAAAATTATATACAAGTACATACCCCGAAGATTCTTGGTAAGGCAATCAAAAAGGATTGTCCCTTTGTGAACCACTCGGGTGCAAAGGGTTGACAAATCTTTCTCAACATGGCCTGCTTCTCCACTCTCATTTATAAGTTTCTAAAATAAAGACAAAAATTTCAAATTCCAGTAAATTGTCCATAACTTTGAGAAGAGTCATCAACTTTCCAAGCTTTGTTCTAACAATTGAAAGAAATCAAAAAAATTAGTTTGCTACATAAGAATACATCAATTTTTTTCAAGAGACACAAAAGCCAAGTATATTTATGAAGGACTATTCATATTTATTTGAGACGAACATTATGTCATTAATATAATCCTTACATAGTTCAAGTTATATATTTATTTATTAAGCAGGGCTCAGTCAGGCACAAGGTAAGAATAAAAGAATATCAATGAAAATCAATCTCATAATCAAATTGAATCATTAAACAAGCTTGCTAACCATTCTGCCATAAAAGGGATGCTAATCTATGTATGATTTTAAATCATTTAAAAAGAAAAAACAGTCTAGAAATGACTTGGCTATGAAAGAAAGCTTATAAATAGATTTTTCAAAAATTTCACATTGCAAAAAATTTGGTGTCATTTATTTGAATTTAACTAGCTGAAATCAGTTTTAGTTGAAGACTGTGATGTTATCCAAGGGATGATTGTTTCACTAGAACAATTTGATTGCATTTAAATTACTAAAGGACATAATGTACCTCACGTATTGTTATGAAGCATTGCTGGTAATTAGTCATTGACTGACCATGTTGACCATGTTTCGACTTAGTACCTAGTTTTCATACACCTGACTACTAAACTAGTTTTCAAAAACAAACAATAAATATGTATAAACCAAGTCAAAACCAGGCTAGGGCTAGGGATATAGAAATGAATAATTGAGGATTCTCATTCTCGGACATTTCTCATCTGGTTTCATTTTCTCAATTTATACTTCCAGATTCAATTTTAGCTTTCTATAAGGTTTTTTTCACCTTAACATAAAGTTAAATAGTTTGACCTAGTTTTCAACTGACTACAGACTTGGTTTTTTTCCATACCAAAATTTAGCAGAGTACTGACCTAGTTTTTTTTTAAATAGATTTAATAATGCCAGCTTTGTTATGAAGTCAATTGAAAAGAAGATTAAAATTCCTTCAAGATAAAAGAATCTCCAAATACTTACTAAGAGGGTAGAATGCGCAAGTTGATTCACAACCATTTTTTCAGCAAAGCAGGGATTATCTTCTTGGTCAAATAACTGCCAGGAACTGAAACAATTGAAATTTTGAAGATAAAAATTATCTCGAGGCTAAACATCTATTTTTAGATATGAATGAAACATTCTGAGCAGAACAGATGAACAAAAAAATATTCAACAAGTTAGAAACTGAAGTTTTTGAAAAAACAAAGTGACCCAAGAATGAATGAATTTTGGGATTATTAGAAATTGATTTTTGCTACTTTTCAAGTTAATACGTTTTAGCTTTTACACAAAAAAGGGAAGAGTGAAAATAGCATTCAGCGTTTGTTTGGATGCAAGCTGTTATAGATGCAGTTTGCACCCTCTTTGTCTCACTCAACCTCTGATGACTCAGCCTAACATTATATCACCATTTTAGGAGTCTGCAAATCCTAAAAAAAATAAAAATAAATATATGCATTCATATATATATATATATATATATATATATATATATATATATATATATATATTATTAAAAAATGGATATATGATCTGACAGAATGATTATAGATTGCGTTATATTATATTGAAACCCTTAACCAAAACGATCTCCAATTATTACACGGTGAATGTATCATTTGGCCGAGACAACATAAATCAAAGAGAATGGGGTTGCTTTCTCTGATTGTTTATTCTAGTTGTCTAGGCTAAATGATACATTCACTGTGTAATAACAGATCATTTCAAATAAGAGTTCCAATATAATATAACACAATTCATTATTATATACATATATTATATATATATATATATATATATATACATATATATATACATATATGTATATAAGAATTACAAGGATATATACCCAGTGAATGTCAACATTTCATGCCTAACGCACTTATCAGCAACTGGCTATATGTTTTGTTCGTGTAATTGAACTAAACATGATGGCAGTAGCTAATGAGTGTATTAGACACAAAACGTTAACATTCACTGAGTATATATCTTTGTAATTCTTCTTTTTATATAAATTAATAGCATTATTTACTGTACTGAAGACTGAGCTATGTGATTGAATATCATCAACAACAGATAAAATCTGTTTTCTATTTCTTTCTTTTTGTATTCTTACAAATTGAAAATACATCATTATATATAGCAGAAAGGAGTCATTGTACATCTGATAGAGAGCCATACCTTTAGTAGACTTTGAACCAAGGCAGAGTTGGTGTCAGTGCATTAAGACCTGTCCATCTAAGAAGATGTTTAGTGTTTAAAGTTGTAAAACTTACCAGAATAAATATATATATATGATGGGAGTAAGGATTCGTTACACAAACATGTTTATGTTTCTGCCCTGTTCGGGCTTCTTCAGATTCGCCTGAAGAAGCCAAACAGGGGAAAAACAAAGATATTCATGTAGAGAATCCTTACTCCAATTTATTTTAAGCTCTACTCTAAACCAACTTACTTTTAAATGCTGAATGTATCAGTGCACTTTATGAATTGAACCCATCCAACATCAGATATTGTATTGCAGTATATTATATATATATATATATATATATATATATATATATATATATATATATATATATATATATATATATATATATATATATATACACGCACTCCCAAAACAGGGAACCCAATAATAAGGAATAAAATTACAAATATAAATTTTAAAAATACAACCAAATTGCATGCACCTAAAATTACAAGAAAAATAGAAATGGGATAACACTTTGAAATAACACTGATTGGATAAAAATGATTTGCATGGCACATAATCATGGATACTTTGGAATTATATAAAATTTGACAAATAACATTTCCTTTTCAACATTAATTAGATACATACATACATTTATATATATATATATATATATATATATATATATATATATATATATATATATATTGGCCACAAAAGAAACTTACACATGAAAAAAAACAAAAATGAAACTAAACAAGCAGAAGTATAATTGATTTCCAGCTTACTAAAAAGCAGAAAGGAGTCATTGTATATCTGGTAGAGAACCACACCTTTAGACTTCGTACCAAGGCAGATTTGGTGCTGGTGCACCAAGAAGTGTCCATCTAAAAAGATATCCTGTTGACCACTCGATCTATAAGTTTTCTTCCTATTTTTAACTACTTTTGGAGAGCTATAACTCTGCACCTTTGAGCCACTATGGGACTGCATTAGCCTAAAACTGAAGAGAAATCCTATACCATCTTTAGTTTCATTTAGGACTTTCATGTACAGATTTCTTTTACAGCCACTATATAAATTTGAAATATATAGGTTTGAAATTTTAAATTATACATTTTACTCACCTAAATTGAAGTTTTTTTGCTAGCAATGTCTGAAGTGGGTCAGGAAGTCCTGACTTGTGTCCAGGACAAAGTGTTTCACACAGAATGTCCCAAGCAGCTCCACTGCGGTCAGTTATTAACTCATCAAATAACAACTGGCAAGAGAAACAACAGAACAGTGGTCAGCAAGAGAAGAACTGTTTTGGTCCAGAACATTCAAGAATCCATAATGAAGTAATACAAAGAAAATTACCAGATATCATTCGTACACAAAGAAAGCCACTTCCAAGTGCAATTGCATTATAAAAACCATAAACCCTACTTGACAGCATGAAGACCCCCTTTTCAAAAAAAAATGTCTCCACAGTTATATGTAATCTACACTGGCCAGAACTTAAAGGGTAGAGAAACTGGGTGATAAATGATAAGGATTCAGAGAAATGTATTTTTACTGAAATAATAGAGGGGGGGGGGTTCTGATAAGCTATTATATATAGTAAGTCAGGATTCATTTAAGAATTAGTTTAGAATCGGTTAGAGGATGCTTTTAAATCAATGAAATGCATTACCTGTAAACAAATGTTACTCTGCAGACTGTCACACTGCAAGAAAGAAAAGAAACAATCTAATAAGCAAAATATACAAGAAAAACTTGGTTTTCATTTTGAATACCAATGCAAGCATACAAATGAAATAGCAGTTTATGTGAACCATGACAGGAAGTATTTATTAGCCAAATACTTTTATTCACTATATTAATTATGTATACACTGACCCAGCTAATTCTGGCAGTATGGCAAAACAAAAAAAGAATAAATTAAGCCTTAATTTCTGGTGTACTTTAGGGTCAACTGAATTTGAACCTGGTATATTTATTTGGCGACTGACAATCAAACAAAAGGGACATCATCTTCAAAGCTCTAAGGAAACTACAATTTTTAGTGGATATAATCAAAACATGATTCATATTCATTTATTTATCAATTAATTTTGGGTCAATCTTGTCTGACAATCAGAAAAAATAGATGTTGTTCTCGAGGCTCTAAGAAACTTTTTTTTTAAATGGATGTATTAAAAAAGCCTATGTCTAGGGAAGAACACCACAGTAAACAATTGAGTCATTGAATTGATACATTGGAGAAAACCAAAAAAAGAAAAACACTTTTGCTAGGTCAACTCAACCAGCGATTTTTTTGCATGGCAATGCCTATCTTCAAGTGGCAAATAAGACACAGTAAACAATCATAGAGTTGGGATGGGAAGTTCTTCTGCAAAAACCAGATTCTTTAGGCCTCTGAACTTCAGATTATCTTGTGTTTGCAATACTTGTCAGACCAGCAGTTTCAGCAAGTTCAAGATAGGGGAACATTCATTGAAGATTTCATCAAATCAAAACCAGAATCATTATTTTATGATGGAATACACAAGTTAGCAGAATGGTAGCCATCTAAATCCAGGAAGCATTTTGATTACTGAATAATGAATGTATGAGTATATCTGAACATTTGGTAAAAAACGTTGAAAACTTCCACATCAACCACACACACAGAAACTGCACATACATAGATATATGTGCACACACATCCATGTATTGAGTAAGTTCTACATAGTTGACAAGGCCAATACTGAGCTACCAAACAAGGATCAGTTTAGTCCAGCCAATACATCAGAATATAGCAATATTCTAACACTGAACCGAAACATCCAAAAGAAAACATAAGGTTACCTGTTTGAGTGAGGAAGACAATGGAAGTGAATGGACAAATTTAGCTACCCAACTTCTCACTTCACTGATATCATCTTGAAGTAGATGAAGAGCAGTTCGGTAAGTCCTGAAAGTAAAAAATCAATTGCAAGACTTTTTAATTGACTATCATAACATTGTTTTCATAGAAAGAGTTTTCTGTGTTGCAGAAATGGCCAGTTCAAAAATCAAGCAAAGAAATTAATTAAATTTTTTAGTGAAATTGAACAACAAGACAGCTACCAAATCTTTTTGTATACTAACTCAAGTTTGGGAGAAAGAATGCACGTCTCATGGACATGTGTTCAAATAGCACAAGGGAATGATGCGTTGCTTAACCATGCATGTTACCAAAATGAAGAAATGAGCGGATTAAAACTTTCAGGGGTTATTAATGCTTATCCATTGTTTACTGTATACAGCGCACATATGTGCAGTGGTTTTACTTACATAATCTAAGTCTCATTATTCTATAATCACACTCCATGTATCCTATAATTAAAAAATGGCTTCAAATTACTGTAAAAAATTTTAAAAGAGAAAAGAAACCTAGGTCATATTATAAAATTAGGTTTGACACACAGTGTAACTGACTTATTTCTTTACATCGTGATTAAATAAGGCCCAAGTGGCAACCCAACCATAGGCATTTGTCCCTTCCCCCAGGATCAGGTCTTCTCACTTAGGGTGTGGGGGTTTGAAAGTTGGAACCTTATAGTCAATAAAGGATAATAATGCTATACAATTGTTTTGTAATCTTAGCTCAATGTATTCATATAAAAAGATATAAAAAGATGGTATTATTTTCCTTTGGTAACAGGGTTGCTGCTAAGAATTATTCCAAATATTTTCTTTCATATGGAAATATATCCTTTCAATTTCAACAGTCCACCCAGTTAAAGTGGCAGCCAACACAATGAACCAAACAGAGGAGGCCAGTTATCATATAATCATGGATAATGTTATCAAACGGTTATTGTTTTCAAAATCAATTGGTTTCAAACACTCAATTTAAAACAAATTGTAAGTTTCATATTAATTTCTCACAATATATCGTTGTTGATAACAATGGATTTAATGATACGATAATGGATTTATAACAATGAATGTGAATTGTTTCAATTTTTACATTTTTTGCCTTATCTTAACAGTTATTGTTATCTAAGAAAACCCCAACCCTAAGTAGTCACAATAAACAGCTTCCAGTGTACAACCTGCTGGATACAATAAGCTATTTGTATTAAAAATGTGTGGGTTGTTTTCAAGACATTCAGAATTTTCATTTTGGTTAAGTACCAAGAAGAGGGAAAAAAAGCTTTCAAAATGGATACCTGAATGTGATCAGCTTATGGGACTCTGGAGACTCTTCTTGGACTGTGAAGGCCGAAGATGCAAGTACAGACTGACCAGCAATGGCCAAGGACTGACTGACAGCCATCCGGAGGGAAGAATCCACATTCTCCAACTGATCAAACAATACACCTGACCATAACAGGAATAAATCCTCGAAGCTGTAACAGAAAAGAAGAGCAAATATTCAAAATATGAAAAATGTATAAATAAACTTGCAAACACAAAATATAAAGAAATATTGCCACCCCTTCGTAAAAATGAATCACTGTAGTCAAGTTGATTCATCTTTGTCCCAATATCACCACTCCGTACCCTTATCTCCACGTCATCCTGGACTTGACTTACCCACCCACCGAATCATGACTCTTTGGACAGTGATACAAGGTTACATAGAGCAGTACATTAACTTGACAAGATCAAAGGCACCAAGACGCAACCAACAAGTAGGACACAAAAGGGCGTAATTTCTTTTTTTTTTTAATTAAAAATAAAACCATATACATTCTCACTCTCTCTATCTCATTCCAACCAAGCTTTTCAACGATCACCTAAATGTCATAATGCTACATCACGGCAGTGTCACAAAACATACATCCATTTCACAATGAATTATAATTGTAAATCAAGCACCACCCACTAAAAACAAGTGAAAAACACATTTTTAGAAGATGGCTACTGAAGTACACATGTACATTTTCAAAGCTAAATCAAAAAAAATGTGACCAGGAAAACTGACACAGACAGACGAGTGAAAAGGGAAGAATAACAAGTCATCATGTTTTTTATTGTTTGGTTGGATCAGTAATTGTGGCTAGAGTGATTCAATAAAATCGATTTGTAAACGTCTTAATTTCTATTCCATGAATTATTCTTGGCCAGTGACAGATTTCTAACCTATATAAAGCTTTGAAGACCCTTGTTATGAATTTACTCTAGGAAGTTCCACAAAACTTGAAAACACATCACTCAAATATTTTTCTACTAAGTGAAGAAAATGATATGCGATAGATAGAATCTATGGATCCTGGAGAGACTTATTGGTATAGTAAAACTCCTCATATATACAATTTTTTAAGGTCCCCGCAGATTATGAATCCCAAAGCTATACCTTATGCCTAAACCTGTCACTGTATAAGGCTTACATTTTCATCCTTTCATAGTACTGATCACTAAATTTCAATCAGAGTTTTCTCTGGCCTTCAAAAGGGTGAAATTCAGATTAAATCTACTTACTCGGTTGATGTTGATGAGAAAGTCTTGAGCTTGATGCAAACACTAAAGGAAGGTAACATGGCCGCTAATATGCCAGTGCCAGTCGTCAAACAAAGCAAAACACTCTTGAGCCAAGTGATGATATTGTTGATGTCCTGGATCCTCAAATGAAGGCTGAAATGCTGATCAAAGTGGCTTGACCATTTCAAGTATACTGCTGTGAACAGGTCCAGAACCATGATTTGTGTCGGGCTGTGATTGCTGACGTTCAACTGGACATGAATGATGTGGTCCTAACAAACACAAAAGGAGACTGGGTCAGTTTTTTCAAGAGCAAATGGAGAAAAGATTTTATTTTTTGAAATCCCATGGTCCAGCTTGAAAATTTAGGAATAGAATAGAAGGAAGAAAAAGTCTTTATTAACAGTTTTTGAACTGCAACTAATCTAATTAATGAATTTATTACTGTATATACCAGTATGTAAGACAGACATTCAATTTTAAAATAAAACTATGCAAATGTTACATTGCATCTGATGTACTGGTATTATGATACGAGGACTGTCTACCACAGCTCAATATGGACAGTTATGGGGCTTGAATGAATAGCAGAAGGCAATAGTCCTCCAGATACACTTGTAAATGATACATCTCAAATTCTCACATAAATGGTATCTCAATGAAAGAAAAAAAAAGAAAAAAAACATGACTGTCCTCAATTTCCTAGCACAACTCACAATATTTTTCCAAGAAAATATTTCCTTTTACAATTCTATAACTTAGATATTTTTTTCAGCCTTTAGAAAATGACAAAGTTTCCATCGACTAGATGCAGGCAATACAAATTATATTCTAATTAGCATATTACCCATAAAAAATTATAGAATTATTTACATATGGATCTGCATTTCTGTCGGGGATCAGGACACCTGTATGCACTATTGTGGATCAAAACGTCATCTCCACCTAACACTTCTACCTATAATCAGTGTAGTATCAGTGCATTCATTGAAAAATCTTACACACAATTGTGCGTAAGTAAATATACTGCTTAATTTGGTCCTACTGACTGTCCAGTTCCACATCGGGCAGAGGTAGAACGTCTACCTCTGGATCTGAAGCTAAGGTTTTGATCCAACCTTGCGGTATTGGAAGGGATGTTAGTCTATAGCCACACTGAAGAGTTGTAATACAACAAAACAGCTGTCTGTGGATGACTCAATTATTATATATATATATATATATATATGTAAAAAATGATGTGTATTTCAGCAGTAATGAGTATTTAGTCAGCAATTTTCCTTTCAAACGTTTCAGTAAACATCACTAGTCATTATAAAGATTAGATTTTGAAGTCTAAAAACTGTAGTAGTAGGAGTAATACATTATAGCATTAATGGGTTTATATATGTAAGGTGTGTCACATAATGACACTATAACTTCTATTTAGAGGCACTTCAATATACCAGCTTCCACCTCATAAGATATTTTATTAATGGTGGGCAGTCTGGATCTGATGAAGTTCAACGAAATATATATGCATACATGGATTTTTTTTTCAGAAGTTCATTCAAGGCATTTATTTACTATCATTGAATGGCATGGATAGAATTGTTTTTTTTTAAACTGAAACAGAATCATTAATAGATCTGTAAGTGGTAAGGTGACACGTGACAAATTGCTCAAATATATTTTGTGAGAGTATAATGGAATTTATACACCTAAATATTTTTAATGAAGATTGTTCTATAAGAATTATGGGTCAATTGTTGGCAAGCTGATAGATCATTACTACTGAATAACGAGTTCGATCTTCACCGGGTGCCCTATACATATGGCTTTCTGCCAAAATTAAGGTAAGTCAAATACTTGATAATAATTCTGAAAGCGTCATGTACACTCTGAGTGAGTTTGGACAACTAATCTGGGTATTAAGGTGAGTCTAGAGTATTTTGTGGGATTGTAAGTAGTATCATATATACTGCAGATATGGGATTAAGGTTTGCATAAACCTCTCCAAGAATACTGGGACACATGTGTCCCAAGGTTTCTATGACAGCTGAGATATATAAATCCTGCAGATTTCTTCTAGAAGTCCACTGGAACAATTTGATTCAAGCATTAAGTGCCTTAACAGATTGGTTTTGAAAGGTTTACCAAGCATATCAGTCTGCAATTAACATTCAAAACACTTCAACATCACAGTCAATAATTCAACAACCATAGCGATGTAAAAAAATTCCATCCAAGAATAAATATGGTCAGAATAAATCCTAATTATGACATCACTGGTGTTTTCCACAGGGAAACATCTAAAATAGAGTAAATAAAAAAAATCTGGAAAATCTAGATGGTATTTCAATAAGGGAAACTTCAAAAAGAAAAGAGTAAAAAAAACATCTAGATTCTGGATGATCTAGATGTAATTGTCAAAATGAGGCCCCAAAAAGGTAAAAAAAAAAGCTTACTTTTTTTATTTTTGAAATCAATTTTTAGAAAAGGTCTAGCGGAGTACTGATGCCAATTTTTAAGTCTGTGGGCAAAACAGTATGGGCAGGAGCACAAAAACACACACAAACACGCGCACATATAAAAAAAGGGATAGAACCCTACACCATCTTTAGTGGCCACTGTTATTCAAGTGTTACAAAGTGATAGTTACCATGACAACCTCCCAGAAAGTGACTGGCAATTTATTGGATTGTAAGTACTGTTGCAGAATTTGGCAGCTCCTTTCCTGCGCTTCATAGCATTTCGATGTGATAAGCAAATTAATGACGTCCTTCAGACTGTCGCTTTCCCCTGCAACATAACTAGCTGTTGTGCAGCGAAGTAACAATTCCGCATATTCAGATAACACGCTTGTAGAGTCCATCTGGAACAAGAGAGACATTGAAAATCAACTTAGCATATTATGCTTTAATAATTGTCACATTTATTTCTCAACATAATTTTACTAAGAGAAAATATGCACATTGAAACACTTTACTTAAAAAAAGCTTGGACAAAGTTTAATGAGTTGGCCATCAAAAATTGATCCAATGACTGGGTCTATTTTCACCAATCACCATTAAACACGGTTATTTTCATACTTGACATAATTACTCGAGTCAATCTCTGGAATAGTTCTGGTGTCTAAAATTCAATAATTATAGGTTATTATTTTTTTCATCAAATTTCTCACGTTGTACACAAGTAAATACAATAAAAAGAATTGCTAGAACTTGATTAATAAGAAAAATATGTGAATCATAACAATAAGAAAAGTTAAATTACAATTTATTCATTTATTTCATTATTCATTCAGAAGACTATAAAATGAAATATGTTATTGGAAACAGTATGAAAAGTAAGATAACAATATGGAAGATTATAATTCATCAATTTCATTGAAGATATTTTTCTTATGATTTCTGTTGTTTGTATAACTAATGAATTCAGATCATCATAAAGCTAAAGTATGATTTTGGGGCTTAATATCAAAACAATTCTCAAGTTTTCCAATAGCTGTATTCAATCTTTTTAATATCATTATAATAAAGAAATATAGAATAATCATTCAGACAATTGAATCTCTTCGTCATATGCTTGATGTCATCAAAACAACATTTCAGCTGATTCATTTTCCAGTTCTTGTTAGGTATATAATCCAAGAAAAGAGGCAAACCTTTACAGTCTCCAGGATGGTTTTTTCCTGGGGAAAGAAATGTTTGCCTCTTTCTCAGATTATACACCAGAAAAGGGCTGAAAAATGGATCAGCTGGTGCATACAAAATTTGAAATGTTAATGACTTTTCTTTTAGTTATGGACAATGCAAAATATATGATAATAATTTAATCAAATACTAAATGATTCTAATTCAATAAATCTAATACAATGATATCTGATTATTATGGTGATATCCATACCATACATAAATGAATCACAATAACCCGTGTGTATACCAGAACCAATTATCTGAAATTATCTTTAAAAAATACCAACACAAGATTTGGGCATTGTTGGTCCCAAAATGTAACCAAGAGCACTCCAAGACATATACACATAGATAGACACCGACACTTAAAGAGAGAAGAATCGGAAGCCTCTTGACTGGTTGGTCCATGATTCGATAATACACAAGGATATACTAATTTTCATAGAATATCATACAATCAAATAATACATGTGATATCATAAGTTATATAACCAGATATAGTTATTCGAACAAAACCAAAGTATTGAGGTACCAAAAAGTATAATTTTTTTCTAAGGATCACTGAAATTAGGTCACAGGATTTGAGGCACTTACCGATTCTGAAAGAGACGAAGAACCTCGTGAGAAGTTCTCAATCTGTCTCCACATTCGTACACAAAGTGGACTCCACAAGTCACCAAGGAACTGACCACCATTGGTGGCCAGAACAGCGTTTTTGATCACCTGAACAGACCTGGATTCTATCACGCCACACGATGCAGGCATTGGTGTTGAGTGCCGAGGAAAGGGAATCACAATTAGCTTTTTTAAAATCACCTTCATATCCTTCTTACTAAAACAGAAAAGAAAGAAAGAATATTACCTCTCAGTCTAAATCACATCCACAGAAAGAGATATTAGTCAGATATCAGTGTTATAAGATGGTCTTCAAGATTATCATCGTCAGTTGTTATATTGCAAATAGTTGCAAGGAAAAATGGTTGAATCAACAAGCAAATATTGAAAGGATGAATTATTCAAGACAAATAATTAATGCATAAAATACACTTATTAGAGGATGTTAACATGTAGAATATGATTTTACATTACAAGAAATGCGAACAAATGTCCATACCTTCAACTGACAATTACAAGAATATCATAATTGAATATCAAAATACAATAACATTATATATAACCTATATAAGATCTATCAAGCTCAAATGATAGCAAATACCGGTTATGAGTTGTAGAAAATTCCAAGAATACAATAAGTCGTATTTTAAATTATGTTTGTCTGCAATTTAGTTGATCTGTAGACAAATCTCTAGTTGAAGGGTAGTGGTGTATAAACACAGATGAAAATAACAATTACAGAAGACAATAACATGTTGGAGCCTGGAAACCAACTGCTTAACTAGGAATTTCTTTGGTAGTATATTCATAAACAGTGTTCTGTAAAGGTTATTTCCAACATATGTACATTTAAATCAACTAACACATAACATATTGCAACATCAAAGGACTGGGATAATGGATAACATAATAACAATGAATAACTGGCTATAATTTGAATTCAAAATTGAATGCTACAAACATTTCAACAGGCTTCGATAATAATAAGAATCATGCCTAGATTTGAGATAAAAACATAACATCAGACATAACTAATAATCAACATTATCTCCAAATATATGTTGAAGATGCAGAAACAAATGCTTTTGGGAAAGGCATAAATCCAAGTTCAACTGCGCTCGGTCTTATTGCAAAATATCTTAGCAAAGGCTTTATCTCTATCAGTCAGACATACCTTGGTTGCTTGCTGATATTTTTAAAAGCTTTGTAGATGATTGTCACCATGAGTTTGCTAGTAATTTTATGGTCAGTCTTTACTCATTTCATTTTCCACTTATTGCTATACAAATAAACTGTACTATTATTTATAGTCTTCATTTATTCCACTTAATTTGAATATTTATAAGGTTCACTGCTAAATATTAATATACTTGATATTACTCATGAATATTGTACTGTGCCAATACAGCACTTGGCCTCTTGAAAACCTTGATTTTAGTACTGGCTTATTGGAGGATATAAGCTATGTATATATTACCATTTTGAATTTTGAGCTATGTCTGGTCCTAAGGGTTTCAGATGAGAGATTTATTACTTTAGAGTAATGTAAACAAAGATGGGAAAATATTGACATTCAGAGGAGTAAGGAATATAGCTATATGGCTAGATTCAACAGCATAAGTGATTGTGTGGTGATTTTCTTGCATTTTAATAAATCTTTATTAAATGTTGAATCAAAGTAAAAATGGTCTGAGTAAGAGTAGCAATAAAAAGCAACCAATAAATTAAGGTGAAAATAAAAAGTAATGAAAATTTTAAATGATAATGATTCATAATACTTCATCTATCAGAAATTCTTAAAGAACAAAAAATGCATAACAATACTGAAACTAGCAGAATGTAAACAAACATGGCAGCTGATCAAAATAAAAGATGGATTTGAGGGTGTCTTAGAACTCCTGTCTATCGGTCAAGTCTTGGTAGCTCAATTGGTAGAGCAGGCTGGCATAAATAGGGCTCACAGTTGAGAATGTGGGTTCAAATCCCACTTACGGCTTATTCTTATCTCCATTTATACCATTTGCTCATTGAGGGAATTCTGTCTGAGTAAAAATTGCAATAAGAAGCAACTTGAAATGTATTAAAATGGTGGTAAAATGTAGTCCTGAAAACTATGAATAATAATGATTTATGATACTTAATCTGATGGATTTTTTCCAAAAATGAAAATAATGGCATCTATTTACTTTATTCTCTGTAGAGTACACAAAATGAAAGAGAGGCTCACCTCCAGCTCTGGGACATTATGAGCTTTTCAATTAAAATCAGAGTTCCATGCACCTTGTTATGTTGTCCCTTTATCTTGTCGAGATTGTGCAGCAGGGTGACTACTTTGTTATGTCTTTTTGATGGTGCAGTCAATGCAGTCAGGGCACTAGCTGCGAGTTCCCGTACCTGGTACACCCTGCTTCCAATTAAAGGCTCCACCAAACTGATGAATTTATCACAGATGCTGCAAGGAGAGGAAAAATAAATAAATAAACAGTTAATATTATATGCTTTCACATCTGGTACAGGCAACACACAATAATTTTGATATTCATTTCATTCATTTCTTGGCATTCACATCTAGGCCAGACAGGAAGGTTTGGGTAAGGAAGGGAAGGCCTTCATCTTGCATTATTGAGCATAGTGTAGAGACCAGTCTTCTCCTAAAGGGATGACCACAGGAGGCTCTTTAGAGAATCCCTAGCTGCTTTTGGCACCTGGCATCTCCAGACCATTACCTATCTAGGTATTGACTAAGCTTGACACTGCTTAACTTTGGTGATCATACTAAAACCAATGAGTCCAATGCCCACCAGGTTTAATATGTATCAAGTACCCTGTTACACACAGGTTTTTATCCAACATTTATTAAGGGTTAAGTTTGTTCTGGTTACTCAGCTAACAGATCCAACACTCAACAAAAATAATGGATAGTACTGAAGTTTTGTTGAATACCTCAGAATGTTATTGAACTTAATGAAAATACAAGTTTACCCACGCTGTCAAAAATGATGGCACATATTAAATCTATGAATACACATTGCATTTTATACAAGTGGGTAATAAAGATTTGCATAGCGGAAAGGCTGGATAATAGCACTCTGTTGAACAGTTTCTTTAAGATTTTTTATTATTCTTTAAAATTCAGCATTTTTAATACGTCATCGGAACATAAAATTCCATTTTACTATGTCAACAGAGTCTCTTAGCATGACAACACTTTGCTAATTATAATATTTGTGGATCCTTTTAGTGATTTGACCGTTGATGATAGAGACTCACTCACCTTACAGTGTTGTTGTCCATCTTTTCACTGGCTCCCAAGTTGGAGAGGAGAGTAAGGACGGGAAACAGAGAGGGTGGGACATGAATAGAGTGTAGGCTTTCCTTTGACAAGGTTAGCTTGTCCAGCATGAAGAGGGGCAAATCTGGATAGTGGACAGCAAGTTCATCAAATGACATTGAGTTCAACGTGCTGCCATCTTTGGCTTTTTTCTGACCAAACATCCTCATCACGAGTGTGCCTGCAAATACACAAAGTATAAATGGAGAGATGTTTTAATACAATTTGGACATGGTTGAACATCAAGACAAAAATGAAAATTCAATTATTTTAATAAGGCATTGCAGTGAGCTGATTAGATGGTTGAAAACTCAAGTATCAATACAGGTACACCACCGATTTTCTGGCAACTGAGGGTCAGGTATCACTTTTAATTCAAAAAGTATGAGCAAACACTTGAATTTCCTGTGGCTCTCACAATAGTTTACCAAACAGGCAAAAACTAACCACATCTCTTACTTGTTTTTACTGTAACAGGTGTAATTGCTCCATCAGTCTTGTATAATTCCTAGCCAAATATGCTTACAAGTAGTCCCAGTAATGGTTATCAAGGAAAGTGCAGGTGTCAGTGGTGTTGTAAAATAAGTCAGCATCAATGCAAGAAAAGATAGAATTATCAAGAAAACCCAACTGCAATAATACAGAAGTCGTGTGAGACAAATGCTATTGGCTCATCAACTGTATATGATATTCATATTTGTTTTATTATTACACCTGTATCATTTATATTAATGTATTGCATTTACCCATTCAATTTATATTCAATATTTGTTTGATTCAAGTTTCTAAGTCCTAATTCCTCAAACATATGAGATGTGCATCATTAGTGGATCAGAGGTGTATTATTGGAATTATTATGCAACCTCTGCTGATGAGGCTTGTTGGCAGACTGTCAAGCAGAAAATAGATGCATTAGCACACATAAAAAGCGTATCAAGTTATGGGAAGAAAAAAAGGTGGGAGTAACTTACTGAAGAGTTGGGTGGAAGCATTTCTGATGGCCCACGATGGAGATTCAAATCCTGAGATGACCAATTTTACAGCTTCACTTATGTGGGGCAAGAGACCAGTGGTCAGATTATTGTCCCCAAATAACACTTTGAGTATGTTGATAGCATGGACCTGGCCTGGATCTTGTTTTTCATTGCAAGTTGACACAGGCTGACTAGCGATTGAAAAGAGAGACTTCAGGGAGAGGGTTAACAACTTTACCTGAAAATATTAGAAGGGAAAATGTCAGAAAACATTGTACAATGGGATGAAATTAATCTTTTTCAAATGATCTGGAATAAAACAATGTAGATAACTTTTGACTTGTTATTAATCAACCTGGGCAACTCTGAAATATATTGATACGTTTTTGCACCAAACAACGTTTTCATAGAAACAATTCAATAACTTTGAAACAACTTATGTATTCATTTTATTGCATCTGAAAATAAAGTATTGCAAGTTTGCTAAAGATAAGGGTATGCTTGATATCTCCAGACGTTTCACTGAATGAGGTATTGCCGACTGATAGTCAGCCAGAAGATGCTTCGTCAGGCGGACATTTTGCCAAAATGATGTTTCACTGATAGGGCTTTTTTCCCCAAGTACGTTACATAAGATATTTTCACTTCGATTTTTTCTGAAAAAAGCAGTTTTACTTGTGGAAGAGTCTAAATACAGATTATGACACAATAAAAATATTTTCAGATTTCTGTATACCCCATTTGTTTTCAGACAAAAGATTGTTTGATCAATAAAGACAACAATAAATTGAAACAGAGGAAAAAAAATGAACTCACATTTTTTGTCTTTCGTTCACTGATGCAAATACTCTGAATAAGAATAGGAAGTCCGGCTGACCTTCGTGTCACAGACACACCCTCATTACCAGAGTCCAGACTCCGAAGCACCTTATGGGGAAGGAAATAAAATAATGATAATAATAACAAGCTATACACATATATATGTAAGCACTTACATACATTACAGCATACATGCACACATCCTAAGTTACTTATATAGTAAATATAAAATGGCATTTTTTTGTATATATATTCGTAACAGAACCTTAAAACTATAAAAACATTTTTCAGAAAATTTTGTCGATAATTCTGGTTACAATAGATATTTTATATTTGTTTTTCATTTCAGCATTCTTCAGAAATGTGGAGGGGAGAAAATTGAGCTGATATTAGATTAAATAAAGATTGATTCTAAATGCCAATTTGTACAGAAACATTTTCAAATCTTGCAAAATTCATATAGGAAAGATGTCTACATTAGGGAAAACATACCAATGCCATTCAATTAGCAAAAAACAAAAGAAAATTATTTGGAAAGTTGTCACTCTTGATTGAACAGGTGGTACTCAATGCACACATCATATCCAACTCTTGAAAAAAAAAAACTCAAAACATAGACCTGCCAGCCAAAGACAAACTCGCAACAGACATAGAAACCTCTCCCAACTCTTTTATTACGACGTCAAGCCATGATATACCAAGGACAAAATAGTTAAGTTAATGGCAAATGAGTTCACGTCACCAAATCCTCATATTGCATTTAATCAAACGTTTAAATCAAAATACCAAAATTATTTTTCGTATCTGTTTTTCTGAAGGGACATAAACACAATTGACAAGAAATTTCGAACAAAGCTTGGAAACATTTAAAGGAGAAAAAAAGTAAAAGAAAGTGTCATCATTAATTTTTACTAGTTTTTACCTTCAACCTAACTTTTAGTTGCTTTTATCACAACTTTGAATCAGACTGTAATTCTACAGCAACAACTGAAAGTTAGGACAAAGGTAAAATCTAGTCAAAATAATGATAATGTTTCAATACTTCATCCAAGAATAAATTTGAGAAAAATTAAAAATATCATTAAATGAAGATTTTCTGTTTTTATTTCACTGACCTGTGTGAGAATATCTTCTGGGATCGAGTTGGCACCATGGTTGTTGGTGTTGAAGAGTGCAGTACAAAAATTGATGAAACCTGCTCTGCAATTTTCAATGGCTCCCTAGAATCATTATGATAATAATCAGTAAGTAAATATGTAAATGTGAGTATCTATCTTTACATACACTCATATTTGTGTGAGTGTGTATAGATGTTTCTATCTGATTATAAATTGCGTTATATTATATATCAATTGAAATGATCTCCAGTTATTACACGGTGAATGTATCATTTGGCCAAGACAACGTAAATAGAATAAACAATTAAAGAAAATAGGACTGCTGCAGGAAAGAGCAATGCTCTGTTGAAACGGCTATCCAATCAGTCACAGGTTCAATTCCAGCAGCAGCTCCATTTTCTTCAATTGTTTATTCTATTCATGTTATCTAGGCCAAATGATACATTCATCGTATAATAACAAAAGATCATTTCAAAAATAAGATTGTCAATATAATATAACATATTTTATGATATTTCTATCAGATCATATACATCCATTTCTCAATAACATGCGTATGCATACATATACGTGTCTAAGCTATTTTATGCCTAAATGCACACGAACAAATCAGTATCAGAGTGTATTTGTATACATACATACATAGACTGTGTGTGTGTGTGTGTGTATATATATATATATATATATATATATATATATATAAAAACACACACAACTGTGTGTATTTATATCTCCTTATAGATGATTCATTAAACAGTTGAAACATTCAGGAGGAAAGGTGAAAATTTTGTTTAAAATCAATATTGAATTCAAATCATGTCCACAAGAAAGATATATATTCGTGTAGCATGCAAAAACAACATACACAAAGAGGCTATCAAATACAGTGATTAAAATTTGACTAGAACTCAAATTATAGAATTCTACCTTGAAGAATTACACAAACAGGATTTCAAATAAGTCTAGATTAGCCCAGAAGTCTAGTTGCGAGGATATAACAAACTTCATATTTGACACAACTCCTTGTTAGATACTCTCACTATTGTACCATCACCTCCTACGACTTCTTATCCGGCAAAGTGCCAAGCCTCATCTTGAGCCGAAGTCTCGCTTTTGCAAAAGGCACATTGTGAGAGAACCTTATCACGGAAGTAGTGGCCGAAGCAATTGTGAGCAGGAGTGACATTGAAGACACAAGTCATTCTGTGTGCAACGGATAGTGAACTAATTAGGGTTCAAGTGACCAGAAGTTATTCGTTACTTTGCGCAACCAGAGAACAAGAAGGACACAAATATATATAGTAGTCAGCTAGTCAAGCTTACAAAAAATATAACATAAGTAACATAGAAAACAGCAGATACAACACTCCTGAAGGTGGATTAGAAAGAAAGTAAAAATATACCCGATGTCTGCACTGTGTTAGAACCTTGAGATAGGTGTTACTGATTTTCTGGTAAAGATCCATCGGAATAACGAGTCGATTATTGCTGTGTGCAGAGCTTTCTGGATATTTGTCCACCAAAAGTACAATATGACCCAGCAGAGAGGAGCTCTCCTGTGAAAGAAATTAGAATATTATTTTCAGGCATCAGATAATGAAATGAATATTTGACAGTTTTCATGACTGTTAAAAAAACAAAAAAAAACAAAAAGGGGTTAGAAATTAAAATGAGGTGGAATTGAACACATTTTGTGGGTCAGTAAGTGGAAGATTCGGTCATTTGCCTGAGATGCATGATTTTTTTCAGATAGTACAGTGCTTCAGATTTCTATCCCTAGGTATATTGTTGGCAAAGCAATGGGTATTTTACTAGTTTTAAATAAAGAGTAAATAAGAAAACATTTATTTCCACTTGAGGTCTCCCCACTATCCAAGAGTAGAGCATTCCTATGAAACCTTTCATAAAATAAAATGGCATAAAGTGAAGAAGCAATTATCACTAATTAATATGGAAAACATCATTGAGCATTCCTAAACCTAAAAACAACTTTCTCCGAAGAAACTGGCAGACATTGAGAAAAGGTTACTTTTTAGGTCGTAGGTTAGTTTTTTCTTGAATACAACACCAAAGGCTCCAATTGCGCTCTTCACCAGATGATGGGAGAAACAGATTAATGCTTTTCCCAAGGACAAATGAACATAAAAAGTCTCAGCTGAAACTCAAACTTGGTTTGCCATGTTAGAAACCATCAAGTCATCCAACAACACCAAGTTCCTGCTTCAGCGATTAACAAATTTCTCTCATTTCAGAAAAATATTATGCTATTTGCTTTTTTTAAAGAACTGTAGAAAATTGATTTTTCACAAATCATTATTCATGTATACCTTGATTTGTGCAGTTAATTTGTTCGAAAAAGCTCCATACCATTCACAGTCTTATTATAATTTGATACATTTTTTCCAGCTCATACTTAATTACATTAATTTACACGGCAATACTTCAACTGTACTACATCAAAAACTGCATTATTCAAGGTATTACAGAACATATAATAGCCTTATTCTGTCAGTAATATTTGCCTTAATTTCTGACAATCTCTTCTGGATTTTCAATGCATTGCTACAGTAAAATCATTACAATGCATTTACATTATACATATAATAGCCCTCTTCTGTCAATAATGCTTGCTTTAATTCTTGACCATAGACGATCCCTTCCTTTCTGACTTTCAATGCATAACATACAGATTAAGTACTGACAATAGGTAAAACATTTTAGATCAGAAATTGTAAAATTCATAACCTCATCAATCTTTTTCTCTTCATCACAAGAATTATTGTTCGTAAGTGCAGAAAATGATTTAAGCTAAAAAGGTAAGTGATGAAGTAACAGTGTAGTCAGTGGGCAGTAATATAAAAAGCTAAAATACAACTATGATTATCATTTCATTTTTTTCTTCCTACAACCACCACTATGTAAACAAAAGGTGATGGATGTCTTGATGAATTTGTTTAATAAATCCTATCCTGCCCGTGATATCATGGGTTAAATAAACAGATTTTTTTAAAAAAAATAAAGAATAAAAACCACCTTGAGAAACATTCATCATCATCCATCTAACATTATAATAGAAAATGTCAGCCTCATACCTTAAGATTTATCCAGCACCAAGACAACAAAAACTGATATTCGTTGGAAAGTGAAACAGACGTTTGGTAAGTCATCTGATTGTCACAGATGACATTCTCCAGGGCCATAGCAATATCAGCAAATGAAGGACATCCTGCTAGATGGTTATAAAGAAAAAAAAAGAGATAAGTATCAAGTTCACTCATGAATTTGAATACATTTATATATATATATATATATATATATATATATATATATATATCATGTTATTATAATTAACGCTACCTTTTACACGGTTAAGCACTTTTCAAGTAGGGCAACTCATCCATTATAAGCTATATAGCAATGCTCTTTAGGCTCTGGAATGGAGCAATCTGGTGGATGGGATTTTGCGTAAGTAAATATATCGCTTAAATTCGATCCCATTGACCATCCAGTTCTGCATAGGGCAGGGGTAAAATGCCAGCCTTAGGATCTGTAGCGAAGGTTTCGATCCTACCTTATGGTACTGGACAAGATATTGGATAGTCTAAGCCACACTGAAGAGTTGTAATACAACAAAACAGCTGTCTGTGGATGACACAATTATCAATATTATATATATATATATATATATATATATATATATATATATATATATATATATATATATATATATATATATATATATATATAGGCTAGTTGGTCCCCTTTTGAACTCAAAGTATGGAAAATATTTTAATAGAGTTAAAAGAACCATTTATGGCTTAAACCAAGCATCAATATCTTGCCTAAATTTGAGGTATCAGTAAATGACAAAAGTATTGTAACACAACTCATAGGTTGGCTCTTGGCTGACATAGTGACACAGGGACCAACTTGCCCCATGTTGGAGGAAGTTGGCCTACGTTGAAGGACAAGTCAGCCTCTAATTTTCAATTAACAGAAAACAATTCACAAGAATGCTGTGTCAAGCAGTTTCTGTATCTCTTTCTGGCCCACCATCGAAAAATACAGAAAATAAGAAACATTCAATTGTGAGGTTAACAGCATCAAAATCTTTGTACAGGGTATAACAATAATTGGTACTCCTTAAGTGAGCACAGTGAAAAAAATTTTTTGATCAGAATAAAAGGATTTCACAACATCATTTAGATTATGACTTGAAATTAACAGATCTGCATAATTTTCATGTGACTAGGATACTTCATCAAACAAACATAACCAGAAGAGAAAACAACACTTTGGCATAGATTTATTACTGTACGACTAGAAAAATATTAAAAAATGAAATAGATGTCCTCATTACAGTTCATTAGAACACCACTTTTAATTATCAGCACATGAAATAAAACATAAGTACAGCAATAGGCACTGGAAAACTAAAAAAAAAAAAACAGGGAGCAACTTTCCCCATGGCAAAGGATCCAACTTGCCCCATCACACACTTTTATTTTGAGGAGTGACTATCACCAGATAGAGCTAAAGCATCACACCCCAATGATACCTTTGAGATACAGGTTTGCTCACAATAACGCATATCTGGCTGATAGCATTCACTAATTATAAAACCTGATTCTTCTTCAGCAATTTTACTTTTTTCAAATAGAAACCAGCCATTCAATTTACCCTGAGGTTCAACTAGTCCTGGTCTCCTCTATATAAATTTGTCTCACCCTGCCCAAATCATCTCCTTGCCTTTGGAGGAATTAATCCATTGTTTACTTCTTAGTTATGCATAAATACTCTATATCATAGAATTCAGGGTGCAGTCTGTTTTTTACTTTGGAAAGCTGGTATGGATTTTTTTTTCGAAATTATATGAATAAAAATACAAGTAGCAGTGAAAAATATAAAAAAAATAACCCTGAAGAATATATTTTATTAGATTTGATAGTATTTTGTTATGACTAACCAAGTACTCTCACAACAACTATTATAATTTAAGATACTAAACTACAAAATTGCTGCACTATCAATCTTCTTACGATGGATCATTCACAAGTTGAATCTTCCACAGCCTCTGTCTTCAATTTTCAAAGAGAAACTTCAATTTACTTGGAAAGTGAACTTGAAATTCTAACCTGTGTCTTCTCCCCCTGACAGAATACACATGACCATATTAATGACCCTCACAGCCAAGTTGATAATGTATTCAAGTAGGGACTGCCAAGCTGCAATTTCATTGTCTTCTATGGTATTTATACTATAGGGTAGGCACTCTTCTATACAATGAATTAGACCTGGAAAATAATGATTAGTAGTGATGATTGCAACAGAAAACCACAATAATACATTCAAAACAAAAAGAAAAAAACATTATTTGCATCTAAAAAGCAACAGTAATAAGGTGTAATAAAACCTATTATAAAATGATAATGAAAATTCTCCATCTTGAAAGCAACAATATGAAGATGGATTAAAACCCACAATATAATAATATTAATGAAATGCTTCACCTAAAAAGCAATAAGACTGTTTAAAACTAGTAAGGAAATAACAGAGAAAATGCTTCATTCAAATATTTCTAAAAAAACAAAAAAACAACACAGGGCATTATGCCTGAGAGTGTTCATTCAAATTCATGATTTTGGTAAGTTCCTGAATTCAATTTTTGGAGCTGAACGTTTCAATAAACAGAGTGAAAGAGAGAAAAACATTTCTTTTTAGGTTACCAGAACTTCATAGCAAACTTTACAATAATCGTTCAAAATAAAAAATTTAAAAAATAAAAACAAAATAAAAAGTGAAAGTGTAAAAAAAAATGTCCGATGATTGAGTTGCTGCCACTTACCATGAAGCGATTTCTCCTTGGATGCCACTACAATATTCTGGGTCGCTGCAGTGAGCCCGATTTCAATTTGTTGCAGCAAAGAACGCAGAAAATGGAGTCGACTTGACACTTCCATGGCTGCACATTCTTCCACTTCGTAGGTTCGTCCAACAGAGCGGATTGTGAAATATCTTGATTGCTCAGAGACAATTCTGGAGAATTAATACAATGAATGTATTCACATTTCATCAGCTCATAACTTACTTTTTGGCTTTATGTATCGTGTTGTTGAAGAGTGCATATAATCTCTAATTGAGGAATAACAAGCAATCATACATAGACCTATTCTGTCAGAATTAATTGAAACTTTCGATAAGAAAGAATAAATAGAATATAACATTTATTCTTTCTTATGAAAGGATATAATCAATTTTCAAGAGAGAATCAGAGCAGCAATTAGCAAATGAAATGTGGTTACATTTTTCTGAAGTAGTGTTAACATATTTTGTCTCATAGATATATAGTCTGTGGATCTTGCACATTATACACACAGAGAGCTGCACATAAGCTTGTTTACATTATATATATATATATATATATATATATATATATATATATATATATATATATATGTATATATAAACAAAACCAGCCAGGGATTGGAGAAGAGAATGAATGAGATGAGGGCATTATTTAGACCTCTGCCTACTATCAAGATCTTACTTTCTCAATCGGTTAGCGCAGACCTAGGCTAGAGAGGTGCTCCCATGGAAAAGGGTGAGTGTTAAACTCCCACTTAGGCTCATTTCTTTTTTTCCGATCATTGCTGTTGTTTTGATCACTACCATATACATATATATATATATATATATATATATATATATATATGTGTGTGTGCGTGTGCGTATAGATAACCAATATATATGGATGTATAGATGTTTCACATGAACATAAAAATGTACACAGACCATAATTATGAGGTACTACATTTTCATAAACTTTAAAATTATCAATCTAAGTGATACATACAGTGAAAATTAACTGAGTACTCACATATACATAAAAGCCCAACACTATAATTTTCGAAACCAATCCCAATAAATATTATAGAAACAAAATGTTGCCTGTAGAAATAGATAAAGAAACTTTTGTACTCACTTGCAGAAAACCAGTTTGCATACGAGACTTCCACTCTGACTCTCTGGATTGCGAGGACTGTTGCACAAACATAGAGCCTCACTTAATAGATGTGCAGGAAGATTTTTACGTGAACCTGACAAGTGATTTGGATTCCAGTCAAAATATTTGTACAAAATATCAGCAGCTAGACACCGCACCTAGAAGACAAAAAAACGAATCAAGTCCAGAATCTCAGCATGTTTTATGTCTATGTTGTCAGCATGAAAGAATTATAGATTGAATTTCATATCTAATGCACCATTTGAAAAGGAGATTAAGTAAAATAAGGGTTATTCACTGATTCTGATAGAAGAACTAGCAGCCTGTATCCCTTTATCTGATTATGAATACAGGAATCCCCCACATTTTGAAAGTTAGCTTCACATCACTGCTTTTACAAACCAACAAAAAGAAATCCAAAGAGGGTTTTTGCTTTTATGAAAAGAAATAACTGAAACTAGCTTTCAGCATTTGTTTTCCAGCAAGCCGTAATAAACACAGCACACACCCCAACCAGTGAGAGCTCCCTCACTGGGAAATACACTCAACATCTAAGCATCAAGCTGCCATAGCTTTGAACTGTGTCTATGAGTATCGCTGCTTTTATCTCAATTTATTATTTTGTGCATCTACTAACAAAATGTGTCCTGAGGTATCGAAAATACCCCAACAGAACTTGTATGCATGTTATGCTTTGCATAAAACTGGCAGACATAGAAATTTATTGTGGGGGTCTGAGAACGCTCAAACAATTTTTCTATATGGATTAATGGTAATTGCTTCATCACTTTATTCCATTTTGTCTTATAAAAAGTTGTTATTGGAATGCTCTACTTTTGGATAGTCTGGGATTGTACACAGAAGGTAAATGTCCTGGTTGGGAAATATCTTCATATTATCTTGAATATTTATTACAGGATATCAGTAACAGATTATATACTACCCGAGGACCCAGGGCTGAATTCAAGGCAGGCTCCCCTTGACCTTGACCCCAGATGTTGAATAAAATAAAGTGATATTGTGTTGCACTATGTATAATGTACTGCATGTTGCAGTACAAAGTTCAAAAAGCATTACTTTTAAAGTTTTATAAGCTTGGAGCCTAACGTGGTAAACAAAATAGTATTTGTAATATTCCATAATGAAAAAATATGTAAAAGCACTGAAATATCATCCAAATACTTATAGGTACATGCAAACCATTTTCTACACACTCAATTTAACCATTTTCATTCTCTCAGGACCCCTCCCCTTCTGAGCCTCAAGTCTTAAGCTCACTCAGTCTTATGGTCAATTCACCACCGTTATCAATTTCCAACTAGTATTTTTTCTTTAAACAACACCCTTGATACTCTACTGATCACTATGTTTTGGCCAAGTACTATGTATTAAAACAAAAACAAAAAATTCTGGACTATCTAAACTACAAGGTTTGTTTATCATAAAATATAATGAATAGGTAGTTTAATAGCAACAGGATAAATAAGCAGCAGAGAAAAATCAAGATGGAAGGTTCTTACCTCATCAGCTCCATCCAAAACACACAACAGAATTGAGACAAATGACAAAGATGATGTTAAGTCCCATAGATTTTTTTCCCTTTGGACAAAATCCACCAATTTCTTTACACAACCTGAAAAAGAATTCAACAGTTTTTATTAAAGAAAATCTGAAGGAGAGACCAAACTTATTCTTCTTAGTACAGACAATTTTTTTTTAATACTTTTCTCTGGGGTACAGGTAAATCTTCAAAGGAAATTACATATACCAATTAGGTCATAACAAAATGAGGAAAGATATAACATTGGATTAACCTGAAGATGACAGACTCTGGTGTACACAAGATTCTTTGTTTTATTTCTCCTTATTCAAACCACATTCATTTCCTGTGATATCTTCCTTCATTTTCTGAATTAAAATTCATCTTGATTACAGTCATCTGGACTTTCCTCTTCAGCTGCTCCTTCATATTCCTTTTTGTTCTCTCAACATATCATCCTTGGCTCCGTTAGGTAAAATTGATAAGCAGCAACATTTGAATGCCTCAAAAATAATTCCTTTGTCAAGTTCATTCCACACATCATCCATTGCGTAAGGTTTAGTAGGTCAGGAGCATGTACCTGACTGCCCCTTGCGAAACTTTTGGTATCAAGTTCCATTCACTCTCCCCATTTGGCTCTGAGGATAGCTTTCATGGGTTGATTGATGTTAATATCGAGTGGCTGCAAAGGGGTCATTCCACCTCTATGTTGTGGTTAGTCTTGAGATACTTAATGATCTCTAGATTGCAATGACAACAGAAGGCATCCAACACTAACAAACTGTTGTCTTTTTTGGTCAAGCCTCCAACACCTTTCCCCCTAGACACTATCAACTCAGTGTTCCAACTATTATTTTCATGTTAAAACAAATTTTTGTTCATTCATTCATTAAACTGACTCGTCAACTTCTTTACCCAGACCTCTGAAAAAACAGATGTGTGTCATTTCTATTGTACAGTTACAATGGAATAGCTAGAATATAACATGCAATCAATTGTGGATGGAAAAAAATAATTTCTACTTAATGAGACTTAGATTAAAATTCACCTTTTCCGACTCACTGCAAACATCCAATGATTCAGAGACATAAATCAGATCAAAGAAGTGGGTGTGGACTGTACACAGGGAAATACAATTTCCATTCAAAATTGAAGCTTAATCAAGAGGTGTGGATTATCTACAGTAGAAGATTATACACAAGGAATCACCGCAATAACCCACAATGTTCCATCTAATAATCAATTTTAAATAATAACATAAAATATCAAGTGAGTCAAGTATACTCTGGTCTATTTCCAATAAACGGCACAAAATTATTAATGGATCTGTTGATACCGAGTAAACTGGAACAGTATATTAAATATAAGAGAGTATAGAAATACTAAAACATCACCCACATAGATACATCAGAAGATACAGGCAAGTGTATTATTATAGAGATTATTGATATCATTTGAGAAAAGTAAATAATCTGACATACCTAAAGAACTTCGTTTTTTTATAGCAGGATCTACAGGAGTAAAAATTTCATATAAAGCATTAAGAACATCCAAACACATCTTGCGTCTCTGGAAATTGGATCCTGGAACTAAATTTTCAATGCACAACCGATGGAGCCAGTCAACGAAATTAATGGAAAGATCTGGAAAGGAGACAAGAAAAACATTTTTCAAAACCTTTCATAAACGGAAGTAATTTCATGAAAGAATTCCTGTGAAAGATAGGACAAAAAAGAAAAAAAAAAGGGAAGAAGACCGGAAGGAGTTACTTCCCTTGTCAGAAAAGAATCCATATTTTAGATTTTAAATTATTTCCTAAAATGCTAAGATGAAGGGTTTTCTTTCTCAATATTTTTCAAACTATTCATCTTCATCTTCGATAAGAATCATTAACTATCCGAATATTGTCGAAAGTTCTGAGAAGGGTTATTAACATTCAAAGAGTTTTCTGGACAATTGAACTTTTTGTTTGTGTTGTTAAACCAATGTTTCAACCAATCAATTCTACAGCCTTCTCCATAATGCATGGAAAGGAAAATACCCGAATACTACATTATAAGCATTGCTAACATTGGAGAAAAAAGTTCTGTTCACACCATCATAAATGGATAGTTCACTTGAAGAAGGTCGAAGAATGGATCGCCAAAACAATGCTCTAACAACACACACAGGACAGAGTTCAATCATCCAAAAAACTCATTGCATTCCGAATTTTGTTTGGACAATTGAATCCCTTCTTCATATCATTGATGTCAACACAACATTTTGGCTGATCAATTCTTCAGCCTTCTTCTGGTGTAAAATCCAAGAGATTATGTTGAAAGAAAAAAGTGGTCATTATTATACCAACCAGATCAATCCATTTCAGCAGCACTAGGTACACCAATGTAACTAATTCACCAACAAAGTACCGAGGCAATTCCAAACTATATGCAAGAGAGTTCCCCAATACCTGCTACACTAAACAAAGAAAATTACCACTCTTTTTCAATCGCCATAAGTTTATACACCTGATGAAGGCTGAAGAATGGATTGTCCAAGGTATTGTGTTGACAAAATCAAGGATTCAAAGGAGAGATTCAATTCATCTTTGTGGTTTGCATGAATTTTAAAGCCAGAAAAGTTGATCTGAAGTCCCGTTTAAAGTCCATTCTTCACTTGATTTCTTCTAGTAATTATTAGAAACCATCAACCATAACTGTCACCATAGATTTCTTCAGTTTTTTAATCAGTCTGGCTGGCTATGTATGTATGCATTGCATGTACAGGCTGCACCTATGGAGATAGATTGCTAGAAATTCAAATATTTACTCCATATTATGTCTAGAAAAAAACTTTTTTGTTTTTTTTAAATTGCCACTTAAATAGGTTTTTAGTAGAGGTTCAATTGGCAATATAAATTTATGCTAAATCTATCCCTTAGTTTGTGTTCAGCAGCATTCAAGCTTGTTTTTTTTTTTTTTGTATTCTGAGAATTCACCCCCCTCCAAATAGGTTTTAGTGGGGAATTCAATTTGTAGAATAAGTTTATGCTAAATTGGTCTCTTAGTTTGTGCCCAAATGCATTCATGCTTGTTTTTGGAAAATTCAGTTTTTTTTTCACAGATAACTGCCCAACAAAAGGCAAGTAACTTGACACCACAACAAAGCATGCTGACAAAACATGTTGATCACATGATTCCTTTAGTGACTAACCAGATCTGTCCTTTTGTCTTTTAAAACTAAAAGAAGGTAAATTCCGGGCATAAAGAGCAGTAAATGACCTGAAAAAACACTGAAATACTAATAAACCCTATCTTACTTTTCCTTTCTTCCATCAAATAATAATTACGAACGAGATTTTTACAATTTCTTTTACAAAATTACCTCATTTCAAAGTACAATTATCAACAAGCATAAAATACAAAGGGAGGCAACTTGGTTGTTCTTGTTGGAAATCAAAGTGAAAGAAGGAAAGAAAGATGAGGGAAGGGGGAAAAAAAGGAGAGGAAACGAAAAGGAAGGAAGGAAAGAGATAGAAAGGAAACAAGGGAAGGAAATAAAAAAGGGAGGAAAGGGGAAGGAAAAGGAAGGGGGGAAAGAAAAGGAAGGGGGGAAGGAAGGAAAGGGGAAGGAAAAGGGAAGGAAAGGGGAAGGAAAAGGGAAGGAAAGGGGAAGAAAAGGGGAAGAAAAGGGGAAGGAAAGGAAGGGGAAAGGAGGGAAAGGGGAAGGGAAAGGAAGGGGAAAGGAAGGAAAGGGGAAGGAAAAGGGAAGAAATGGGGAAGGAAATGGGGAAGGAAAGGGGAAGGAAAAGGGAAGAGAAGGGGAAGGAAAAGGGAAGAAAAGGGGAAGGGAAGAGAAGGGGAAGGAAAAGGGAAGAAAAGGGGAAGGAAAGAGGGAAGAAAAGGGGAAGGAAAGAGGGAAGAAAAGGGGAAGGAAAGAGGGAAGAAAAGGGGAAGAAAAAAGGAAGGGGAAGGGAAGGAAAAGGGGAGGGGAAGGGGAAGAGAAGGAAAGGGAAGGAAAGAAAGAAAAAAAAAGGGAAAGAAAGAAAAAGGAAAGGGGGAAAGAAACAAAAAGGAAAGATGGGGAAAGAAGGAAGAAAAAAAAAAGAAACAACTTGTGTTGACAAAGATACTGTCACTTGAAAAAGACTGCACAGTGAAGTGAATGACTCATCAAAAGAAGACTAACAACAGATTTTGCACTTACCAATTACGTCCGGGTTTTGGTTCTTAATGGAAGACATACAGCTGTCCCGGATACGAATGAGCAATTTTTTAAGAGAAGACACTAAACTTTGCCGGAAAGGGGCTGAATCAATATTCAAGTTGAGTGGAAGAGCTTCCATTAGAAGACACGACTCCATTTTATGTAACATTTCTGAAAGTAGAAAAAAAATCATATTTATTCGCATCTCCAATTGAACAGATACAATGTGTGTTATTAGAGTTTGTGCATGCTAAGGGAAAAATTGCATGGATTAATATGTATATTAGTTAATCCCTTGTGAAAAATTTAAGGATATATTTGAATTTCTAGAAGATGATTTTTCAGGAAAAAAAGTGAATTCAATTCAGGTCAAATAATGAGTAGAAAAATTTTTTATCAGTAATTTTGTTACTGCTGAATGGAAGAGTCCATTGAGATAGAAAAACAGAAATCACACTCTTCATCGTATAAGTGGATTAACTTAGCATCAGACTATTGATACTGGGAGATCCAAAGAGGATCAAATCCACTAAGAACAGCCAGCAAGATTAGTTCGTCGATCATTGCTATACAATATACATCCAGATCTGTTATTTTTTCATGATTTATCAACTTAGCAGTTTGGTATCAGACCAATAGAGAGATATTTAATGAAGATTGAACCCACTAACAACAGCAAGATTTTAGGAAAGAAAATACTGAATTTTTTTTTTTTTTTTCTTTTCAGAAGAGTCCATGGTTTCAAAGGGTAAGTAGGAGGTATTTTTATCAGCAAAATATGCTTTTGTATTCAAACACAAAAAAGATTTGTGTACTTTATGAACAGGCAACTTTGAATGATCGAAAATGTCAAAAGTGGTTTTGCTAGGTTGGACAAAGCTCCACGGTTGGGTAGACCAGTCGAGGTTAATAGCAATCATATCAAAGCATTACTCAAGAATAAAAAACGCTACATGATACAGAAGATAGCCAATACACTCAAAATATAAGGATCAAGTATTGAAAATCATTTGCACCAGTAAAGTTATGTTAGTTGATTTGAAGGGTGGCTTCCACATGAGCAAAAAGAACACTACTGGACCATATTTAAATGTTCTGTTTTTGAAACAAATTGTTGCCAAGAAAAATAGTTACTGAATCCAAGAAACAATGCAAAATGAATCACGACTAACTATACCAAAGCTTAGTCTTCATTAAAAAAAAAAACTGTGTGCATGGTAAGATTGGAAGGGAGTCCTCTACAATGAACTCAAACCAGAGAACCAAACAACTGATTCAAACAAATACTGCTCCCAATTGGATAAATTGAAGGCAGTGATTGATGAAAAGCATGTGTCTGGAATTACTCAATAGAAATGGAATAATATTGCATCAGAATAATAATGCTGGACTGCATATTTCTTTAGTGGTCAGGCAAACATTGTTAAAGCCTGTCTTGGAAGTTTTGACTCATTCATAGTATTCATCAGTGCCAATCATAACAGTACCAATTAAAAAAAATATAGGTGGCCATTGTAAGTAAAATAAGTGTCTACATAAGTAAACAAGAACCTGTGAGAGTCTGTGATTCAAGAAGAGGCCTTGGAAGTATTTCCTTCCTCTTGCCCCAAAAACAGGCCAAATAACTGCTTTTACTCACACCACAAAAGCCAGGGAAGGGGTAGATGGGAAGAGATATGTCCTTTACAGAGGGAGTGGTCAGCAGAGAAAGATTTGAAACAAAGCCAGAACTATTTACAACATCTGCCACAAAAAAATCAGATTATCATTTGGGCTGGGTCACAGACTGATGGAATGGAGGAAGTGGTTTTGTTTGCACTGAATGACACTTGCACATTTGTGTGATGTAAATATTTTGTTTTCACTGAAAGTTGGTCTACCGTATTCTTTGTAATATATTGGTGGTATTAAATAATAGAAAACATTAAAGGATGCCTGTGTTCCATTGTTCAAATCTCTCTCAATTTCCCTATTATACACAATGATCTCATTTTTTTTCTTCACTGATTATTATCCGTCTTTAAATCGCCCCATCCCCAAAGTTATTGAGGCTCGGTTATAATGCAGTCAACCATTTGGGGCTCAAATCGGCTACATTATAACCGGGGAGGCCTGTATAACTTTTTTTTTCCTTGTAAAGCTGATTTCACTCTCCAAGTGATATTCTACAGAATGGAGACACTTTGCTTACATTACATATTGTACACCTGAAGAAGGCTGCTGCATGGATTAGCTGAAATGTGCTAACAACGAAAGCAACACAATGCTGAATAGATTAGCTGAAATGTGCTAACAACGAAAGCAACACAATGCTGAATGGATTAGCTGAAATGTGCTAACAATGAAAGCAACTCAAAGAATGAGTTCAATAGTCCAAACAACACTTGGAATAATAATGAATCTCCTTCATCACAGATGTCTTCCACACGAATCGTTCACCAGTAGAAGGCTGCAGATTGGAATGACCAATACAAAGTAGTAACAACAAAAGCATCACAAAGAATAAGTTCATAACTTATGATCAACACTTGGGATGATAATGACTCTTCTCAAAATTACAGACGGTGTCTTCCATACAAGTTGTTGACAAGAAGAAAGCTGTAGATTGGACTGAATAAAACATAATACAGATCTCCTCTGTCTGTTATAATGTAGGTGTTGGGGTCCATGAAAACCAACTATGCTATCACTGAGCCACGATAACTGAGAGGTGGGGGTGAATAGATTTCAAGGACAAGCGATAGACAGTAGATGCTATTAGGCAACAATATAGGTAAAAACTTTAGGGTCCAATACCCACCCGCCTTATATAGCAAACCATGCTGTAATGAACCGTATTATCAAGGGACGCTTGTAGTAACAACAACAAAAATAACACAAAGAGTGAGTTTAAAAGTCCAAACTCATGGTATGATAATAACTTCACAAAAATATAGACAGAATCTAAGTGGTTTTAAATTTTATCCATGATGCTTCAATCATCAGACATCAATACAATTTAAATATGGCTACCTTACTGTGTTAAAAGACAAAAAAAAAAGATTCCAAATTACCTGCTTTTTTGGCAGAGTTGCAGAGTAAAGACAAGGTGTCTAGTCTGACTGTTGGGTCATCAGAATAGAGGGCTTCCTGTAATAATGTTTCATTCTGGAACACACACACAAGCACATAATCAACACAGACTCATGGAAAATCAATACATGTCTAAAGTGTCACTATACTTAATTCTTATAACAACATGCTTTTTATTTCTTGTGATATTTAATAATATTTTGAGACTATTTCTCTCCAATTCTATTTGATATTAAAATTCTCATTCTGTTTTGTAACATTAAATTAGACAAAAGAAGCATTATATATTAAATTAGGATACCCCTCAGATGTGCTAACTGGAAGAATGCATGAAATTTCATCAAAAATGATAGTGTGGGGTCAGCATTCATTCCTTTAATGAACTGATTTCTCAAGGGTGAAATCTAATTATAGAATAGCCTTCCTTATTCATTTTGTAAATGCGTAAAAGGAAATCTGGGTGCAATCGGACCTTTAAATTTAAGGTTCATTCTGGTCACATTAGAAAATACTATTTTTCTCTCAAAAGGTGACCCAAAAGGTTACAGGGTTGTATAGCAATACCCTAAATAAGGGAAAGTTTACATTGAAAATTATTTTGGCCTAATTAAAAGTTCTTTTTTAAAATCTGAATTATATAATTGGTCAGAAATTCATACTCAAGTCTTAAAGAAGATGAATAAAATAAAGTATTTACCCATTCGACAACACCAGAGAGTGACCGAGAGGTTAGTGATACCATGACCCACATGTGAAGTAATTCTGAATGGGTCCATTTCATCTGGAGGTCCAGTTTCTGACATGGATCCATTTGAATGTTGTCAGATGTGTGTAAACTGCTGCTGAGTAACCAATTTAGATGCTCTCCACACTTTGGAATGAACTTCAGTGTTGCTGCAAGCCAATAATGGCTGACATTCCTTTTCACCATCCTGAACGAACAATTTTTTAAAATTGATTTAAAATTCACAGCTGATAGTATAACGACATCATGCATATAATAGCCTTATTCTGTCTGTCAGTATTGCTTGCATTAATTTCTTACCACTGACATTTTGTTTTTCCGGGATTTCAATGCATTTCTATGATAAATTCATATGCAATTCTTTCCTACGTTAAACCATCTGCAGCGCATTTCTATGGTAAAACCATCTGCAACGCATTTCTATGGTAAAACCATCTGCAATGCTTTTCTACAGTGAAATCACTGGCAATCTTTTTCTTTGGTGAAATTATTTGCAATATGCTTACAAATCCAATAATCGGTGATGCGCAGATGTCTTCTGTCATGCAAAGAGATGCAACAGACATTTAAAATACAGTTTCATTAATGCAACTGACATAGTAAAATTGAATTTCATTCAAGCTTTAATGACGTAATAAAATGCTGAACTTTAAGAATGATATGAAAATACTACAAGTAATAAAAATAAAAACAAAAAGATGAAAAATCCATTTTAAATCAATGCATCTCTACTTTCCAAACTCTCTGTAATGCAAATCTCTATTGTCTATATTCTAGAATATAGAATGCAATGTGTGTCCATATATTTCATATATGCCTTTTTTTTTGACAGCACAGGTAAGCTAGTTATACATGTGAGAGCTCTATTCAGTCAGCAGCACTTGCATTCATTCTCGATTTTCAAAAATCTTTCTCCCTGATTTTCAAAGCTTCTTCATCATAATATCATTACAATTCATTTGCATTATACATATAATAGCCCTATTCTTCCCATAATGTTTGCAATCATTTCTGACCATTTACATTTCTTTTTTTTTCCATCATTTTCAATGTGCAACATATAGAAGGAGTGCTGAGACTTGCTAAAACAAATTTTTCTAATAAAAAAATTGGAAAATTCAGTGAACTATCATCGAATTTCACCAGAAATATTTGTCAGTGTGCACGATAGTGTATAAATGATATTTTTCTTTTGGTTTCAAGTGTGAAAGAAATCAAAGAAGAGAAAGAAAAATACTCACTCATCTTTACTTGCTAATCCTCCCAAAAGGGTATTACGCCAACCTTCATCCCAAATTTTCACTGGATTCTGGCATCTGATTCAAAAGAATAAGTTATTACACTATCAACCAAAAGTACGTGGTGGTTCTAACATACACAAGGTACATTCTCATTAGTATATCAAAACAGGTCTGGTTAGTCACTCAATAGAAACCATCATTTGACCAACGTTTCTTGGGAGCATGCTGAGTTGAGGGTGATCAATTGAAAAGTTGAGAAAAGTGGAGATTAACGTATAAGTTACTGCTCTGTTTTTGTTGGGTCGTGATGACTAAAAAAAGTCGAAATTTTAAAAAAAATAAGAGGGAATGCTGCTGGACACAAACTAAGGCTCAAATTTGGTACATACTTAGATTGTAATTTGAACCCCTTCTCCCAACTGAAAATCTACTGGGGGTGGATCGATAAAACCATAGAACATACTAAGGAGTAAATGCCCTGCAGCTCCATTGGTGTGGCCTGTACACATTATGCATACATAACCAGCCAGTCAAAAGGAGAGGAATTCTAATTTTGGTGACAGTGTTGGTTGACGGTTTCTTATCTGGGAGAAATTCTGTGAATCTAGTATTTCAATATGTTTATTTCACATGAAAATCAGAACAACTAAGTTATCATTTCATTTAAAGATTACACTGAGTATGAAATAAACATGAACAAAGATTAGGAGGTCACCTATGTTCTTGTTGGTTCAAACTATGGATCACTAATCAAAAATCCTCAAACCAATCCTCGTCAAATTTTTGAGATAGAGAAAATATTTAGAAGGAATTAAAGAATTTTAATTGATGAAAATGTTGATTAAGTATAAATCCCAGTGGAATGGTAAGAATTTTTAAATAAATATCATTTTCTGATCGGAATTTCTGAGACCAGCAATTATTATCATCATACACTGATATACTCGGACTAGCACCTTCGTCTTGGTTGTTCAGGTCAAAGTTTGTACCCTCTGGCCTTCTTCAGGTATTTTTCATAGCTAGGAATCTAGCAGTTGTGAGTTCAATCTCAGGGTCAGGTAGTGCAAAAAAGTAATTATACTCTGATTCAGAGACAAGCAACATTGCAAGGTTGAAACAACTAGGGAGAATTAGCCCACATGAGATATTCTCTCGCATGGACAGCAGAGGACAATTTACCAACTACAACAGACGTCGGAAGAAGGATGGAGAGTACAGTGGCTGAAATGCTGCAACTATAACAACCAAAGTAAGGACCGAGTAAATCAGTGTTTAATAATTATCACTTATTTTAAACTCTTAGCTACAAGCACAAAGTTCATATCAAATCAATTTTCATCAAGAAGTCTAACTAGAGAGGTTGCCAATGTCTAGTGGGGCAAAGGAAAGTGGAATCATGAACAGGCAAAGACTGGCAGGGCAAATAGGCAGGCAACAGCTGACAGGAATGATGGGTAAGCAACACTTGACAGGCCAAATAAAATAGGGTGATTGATGGATAAGCAGAAACCGGCCAGTGAGCCACAGTTGACCAGGGTGTCAAATAAGATACAGCTGACAGGGTAGTCAAAACTCAGAAGAATGATGGAAATACCATACTTGGATTGGAGAGAGAGACAAAATCTCTAAAGATCAAAGATACATAACACAATGAAAGATGTCATTTTCAGCTTGAGATTGTTCAAAATTAATCATAATTCATTCTGGGGGTAACTTACGCTGCCAATTTGGTCATGTAGACTCGATAGACTTCACTAGCTGCTGTAGCTAAATGGTTCGTGGCCATGCACATCAAGAGTTGTGATTTTATTTCTTCCAAATTCGTAAGGGCCTACAAGAGTAAATGAAAACAAGTTAAATCAAATGATGCATGGTTTTATTATTTCTCCATTTAAACAAGGAAAACCAATTAGTGTAGCTCAAATATTAGTGTATATCAAAAGTATTTTCGTTTTTTATAGACCTTTACTCCAAAGCTTATATCATGTACTCATCTATAGGCTATCATTGACTCCACTATATGATTAACATTAATGTTATATATATACATATATATTATATCATTACCAATACTGATCAGCTGCACCTTTTGTTTCAGATCTTATAATGGTAGAATCAAATATTGAGATACTGGCAATTTTGAAGCATCATTTTGAACTGGTCCTCAAAACCTCTGAAGCTGTGTAAAATTCAAGAGTTGGAAAGAAATGGATCAATATTTGACCATATAGCCCCAAACTGGTTAAAGCATTTTAAGTGTGTTGACATATCCTTTAAAATAAAACCCAGAAGTGGACAAAAATTAATGGTACTACCCCCCCCCTATATTCAATATGAATAGAAATTCAGATCATTATAATGGAAGGCCTTTGAGTCCTTAATAACAATGGTATCTAAAAATTAGACCAATTCTCAAGTACAATTTCAAATAATGATGCTCAAGCTGCATTCGATGTGAACACTTCTACATTGTGAAATTCTCAGTGTTAGTTCAATAAGTTTAGGTCTGGAAGTACAGAAATGAATAATGGATCTCAAATGAAGCCTAAAACTGTTCTTAATGATAAGAATTATTAACAGCAGAGGTCAACGACCCATAAACAACAGTTGAAGAATTTTCTGAAAACTTTACGGCTCAAACAGCAATATCATCACATCCTCTCAAGGAAATAGGAAATGTCAAATAGCTGGATAACTGGATACCACATGAAATTAATGAAATGCTACTTCAAGACACCATACCTATCACTTGACTGTACCTGAGAATAGAGGTACCAAGTCTTGCAATATCGTCTATTTTCACCTAATATTTCTCCTACAGATTGTCATCTTTTCAAGTATTTTGAACTTCATATCCATATACTAATAAAAGATTCCATAATAAGGAACCCATAATTTGTGACCACTAAACCTAAAATGTTTTATAGAGATGGCATATTATCATAAAAAGGATTGTTGGAAAAAGGTTATTGTTACAAATGGGTCATATTTCGAACAAATATCTACCTACATCAAACTATCAAAAAATGATGCTTCTTATGTAACAACCTAATACTTTCACACAGTAATATTTAAATCCATTTTTTAGATAGTGTGTTTGATAACCCAGCTAATAATGTACATTACTTCAATTAACTACTCCACAACACATAAAAAAAAAACCTTTTTCTACATTACATCACACAACCTTTTTTTTTCTTTTAATAAGATACTTACATTCTTAAATTCCAGAAACTGCAACAGTGACCCTATCAATTTGTATTTACCCTTCACATACCAGGGAAGGGATACCAGCTTTTGATGAAGTCTCTGGGGCAGGGCATTCTCATCCTGATCTCCGAGGCCTCGTTCCACATGCCACATTTGACACATGATATGGAAGATGTCAGCTACTGTATCTGACACACCCTCAACAGGGCTGTCCCAGTGCAACCAAATCAAGTCCAAGGATTGCTTTTCAATTTTCTCACGGTTTTCTTGTGTAAAACCAGGGCACTTCTGCATATAGAGCTCTGGCAGCATGCGTAAATATCTGGAATAAACACAATAAAGATTATATATACACATACATACACACACACATATATATATATAAGAAGATACATTCACATACCCATACATATTATATATATATATATATATATATAATATATATAAAATATAATACATACATAATATATGATATATATAATATATGATATATATAATATATGATATATATAATATAATATATATATAATATATAATATATATAATATATAATATATATAATATAATATATAATATATGTAATATAATATATAATATATAAAATATAATATATAATATATATAATATAATATATAATATATATAATATAATATATAATATATAATATATATAATATATATATATATATATAATGTATATATATGTATATATATATATATAGATATATATTTATATTTATATATATATATATATACATAGGCTTGTTGTGTGGATGTGAGGTGATCCGACAGAATGGAAGGAGGGATTCTCACCAACACAGATACAAATACCTCCCCACTCCCAATGAACGACCAACAACACAGAAATCTCAATTAATTTCTCAAATCTCAAACATTTAAACAGCATACAATTTCCTGGTAACCACCGCAATTTTTTTGAAAAATATGGTTGGCAACCATCAAAATGCATCTGAACAGCCCTACTTGAAAATAAAAATCTTCGAGATGTAACACCTGTTTTTTCTCTTAAATTTCTCTCCACCTACCAATTGTCAACATACCAACATTATATATATACATGTCAGTGAAATTGTGCTTACCTCAAATAAACATATGAATATACATAGAACTAGTACTAAGAGTTGTCAACACGTGCTTGATCATTTTAGGGAGGTATGTACCAATTCATCTTTTTCTGTTCAGATTATTGAGGAATTTTAAGGAAATGGATATGATTGCTTAGGTAAGATGAATGAAACAATGCTTAAAATAAAGCAATAGAAAGTTGATGATCTTATTAAAGCCATGCATGTTATACATCCTTACAGACAAAATATTTAAGTCAAGAAAAGCTCTAAAAAACTGATGATTCAAACAAGAGAAAATTTACACATAATAAAGTACAAGTAAAACATGAAGAAACACTGAAGAAAATTACATAAAGAGATATTTGAAAATAAGTGACTGAAGTGACTAAAAAATTTTGAATAATTTTTTTGATGTGTTCAGTGTTTAAAGCTGTAAAGCTTTCTAGACTATATATATATATATATATATATATATATATATATATATATATATATATATATATATATATATATATATAAAAGGATGTATTTCCAACCTCTTAGATATTTTTTTTTGTTTTTTCCTGTATTTACTGCACATAGAACAGTTCTATATCATAAATAACAGCAGGAAAAAATCAAGGAAAGTTATCCAAAATGTTGAAAATACATCCTTTCAGAATCTCAAAACAACTGAAAGAAATCTCTTTACCTGTTGTACCAAATATGAAGTGTATTGAAACTATGGTACTGCAGCAGAACATTGGGCCCCTTGCACAAGCTAAAGACTAAAGGAAAAACTCGCAGAATAAGTGGCACTTTCATATTGTTTCCTTGCAATTGAATCAGAGAAAGTAGGATCTTGTTGTCCGCAGAGGCAATCATGCCTCGTATTAGAGTGAGGCAGGGTATCTTGTATGTGCACACTATCTCCTTTCTCTGGCTTGTGCATTGTACGTGAATTTGCTCCCAGCTGAAGGGTCTTTGCTCAAGACCTACAATGAAATAATGATAAAGATTCGATATCAATTTCCAGTCGACCATTTTGGGATAATTACTTTCACATAACATGTCCATTTTGATATGAAAGTGAATTTTTTTTGTTTTATCAAGTTATTTTTTTATCTTTTCTTTAGGTGCTTATATCATCAAGGAAATTTGGTGGTCTACCTTTAATAATTTACATAACCAGGCTACATGTAAGTATACTATAAAAGAAAAAGAAAAAATGTCCTTACTTAAGGCTGCCAAGCTACTGATGAAGAGGATACTAATTTTTCCAGGACTGGTTTTCAAGGAATTGAGCATTATTGAATAAGCAGTTCCTGCTAACAGGGCAGTGTCAGCATTGCAATTCTAGAAAAGAAATGAAAAACATTACATTGACCAGATTACTATCTTTAAATAAAATGAAATAAAGATGGATGCCGTCACTTAAGAAGATGCTCATTTGAAGGATGTGAACCATCAAGAAGTATCAGACATTTAATATGAATATTACTACTACTAACGCAAAGTATGTATGAAACAATTCTAACTTGGAACAAAAGGAAATTTTGATTCTGGATTAAATTGAAGGGCTTTTCCCCTTCAGCAAAGAGGTCTTATTTACATAATCCTTTATTTTCATATGGTATGCATAGGCATATAAGCCAGGGTGCTGATAGGGGGCAAATGCCCCCTAACCAAATTTGGGCAAAACAATACAGAATTTCAGGCAACGCCCTGCGTCCCCCTTAACAAATGAATTCCCATATACTTAGGGTGATATGCATACTTCATTATATTACTAAGAAATGGATATATAATCTGATAGGATATTTATGAACGCTTTATATTATTTGAAACTTTATTGAAATGATTTCTCATTTATCACAGAGAGATTTAGTCACTTGGCCTAATAAACAATTAAATAAAAATGGGACTGCTGCGTAACAATAAGAGGTCATTTCGGATAGAATTTCAAATAATATATCATATTCATAATTATTCTGTCAGATTACACACCCATTTCTTAATAATATAATTGTCTTCAAGAGAAACAATAGTGCAGACATAGATAATAAATGAACAAGATGAGAAGAATCAGGATAAAGCAAGTATTTGGTCCTTCACCTTCCTGTCCAGCTATTTATCTCAATGGTTAAGAGCAATGCTATGTTGAAGCGGCTACCTTATCTGTCGCGGGTTTGATTCCTGCAGCAGTCCCAAATTTCTTTAATTGTTTATTCTATCCACACTGTCTAGGCCGAAAGACTTATTCTCCAAGTAACAATGGTAGTTCATATAAAATGGAGTTTCATGTAATATAAAGCACACGAAAATACTTCATTATACATAACAAGTCCTAGGAAAAATAAAAACAAGTTTATTATATATGATATATTGTGAATAAGCCAAGAAGGTTTTCTCAAGGGTTTGCACACTAGTTCAACAACCCAATTGTCCCGAATTAGTTCTGCAACTGCGATTCAGAAAATTTAATGGCCTAGTGTCAGAGTTTTTTTTTTCTTCAAAGACAACAAACTAAAAAAAAAAATGCAAGAAAATTTAGGATATTTAATTTTTGTTCAAATCACCTTCTCCGCCAGGACTGCCAAAAGAGATTCAACAAGCGAAGATAATGGAGATTTCGTGGGTTTAACGTTGTCTGCACTCAATAGTGACTGTGTTTGTTCAGGAAAGAGTTGAAACAGCACCAAGGAAGTCTGAAAACACAAAAATAAAAAACAAATTCTAAAAAATTAGAAAAAAAAAAACTGGTTTGGTGAGTCACTGAATAGAAACAGTCATGTGATCAATGTCTTTTGGCAGCATGCTGTGTTGGGGTGATAAATGAATAAGTTACTCCTCTCACCTTTTGGTGGGCAGTGATCACTAAAAAAAGTTCAAATTTGAAAAAAAAAAATGCTTCCAGACACTAAAGGACCAATTTAGCATAATCACAAACTGCAAATTGAATGCCCCACTAAAAACTTAAATGGGGAGGAATTTTTAAAAACACAAAAAAACACTTTTTCTGAACATGATAAGGAGTAAATGTTCAAATTTTCATCCCTCTTATTGTATTACACATGATACATTCAATACCTCGGAATGAAAACAAATCTCAAACTATCGAAACAAGAAACAAATTTATCGGTTCAACA
>OY735215.1:34121671-34361671 GCA_963457665.1 Thysanoteuthis rhombus
TAAAGCTCAACTCTTCCCGCAACAGGGATTTTTCAATTGGTTCAAGCAGCTGAAATAAAAAGTGAAGAGGAGTCATTAATCATTTTACAAGTTTGAGGATATTACAATGTAATATATTGAGATTTATTAAATTGTTGTTGATGTTAGATACTTAAGAATTGCATATGATTAAGTATATAACATAAATAAAAGAGCTAGAAAGTTTGGTACACAAGAATCCAAATCAAAACTATGGTAGGTTTCATGAGTGAGCTATTAAACACTTTCAAGATTAACCCAAGTTATCAATCAATCAATTAATACTGAACATAAATCGGGAATCAGTTTATCACTTAAATCATAATATAATAATGCATTAAAAAACTAACAAGACAAACAAAAAGAAAATAATCTGCATTAATGAGACGTATAGAAAATAACCAAGAAGCAAGAATAAGTCTTCAGAAAATTTTCCAAATCTAACACGTACCTTCTTCAGCAGTCTGGCAATTCTCGTTTCTATACAAGCAGTGTAGCAAGCCAGGACTACAGCCGTATAATCTTGCCATGATCTGCAGTCTTCTGACTGTTGAATCAAAGAGATAAGGACCTTGCTGCAAGATTCTATATCTTTGGTCATTTTGTGCTGGTCAATTGGTCTTAAAAAGGAGAAAAATCAAAGTATAAAAAAACAGTTATTACAGTATATTTCATAATAACAGAGAGTTTAACAGCAGAAAAATATAAGGTCAACATTCAAGTCTTCCAATATTGTGAATTTTTTTTGCTCACTTAAACCAACATGAACTAGTAGATACTTTGCTAAAACTGTGTTCTTTGCCACTATGTTTACATAGTAAATTGAAAGGTTAATGCAATTTATTGTTAATTAAAATTCTTACATTCATATTGTATTGACTTGAAAACAACTAAAAAGCTTAGACATATACTAGTTGGCCTTGGGCTTTATAGTTATTAGAAAACATTAAATGGGTTTGGGTCTTAATTCCAAATGGAGAAAAATCTGATATCAAAATCGTTTTCTTCCATTATATAGCAATGGAGTTAATTGTTCAGTACAATATTTATTGAGAAGTCATAAAATTAGATTAGGGAGTTTCTCAAATAAAAAAACAAGGAGTAAATACTGAAGGTTTTATCAAATCAATTCAGGATTTGAACAGAAAAAAGAATAACTGTAGAATTGCTCCCCCTTTGCTAGAGTTGGCTACCACAGACATTGTGACAGATACTTTTTGCTTATTATATCATTAGATGACAGATTAGATGTCAGATGGACAGACAGTCAGACGCATTGCAAATTATAATACAGATTACATAAAACCATGATTTGGAGAACATATTCGTTCCATTAAAGAAAAAACTAAGATAAAAATGGATATACACATAATCATGTGAAGAGATAAATGGAATGAGACAGATTAATATAGCAACACGCAGGGAGATAAACTATAATGAATAAATATAAGGATTAAAGACAAATGAAAATAGACACAGATAAACTAATGAAGATAGATATGCTAACAAAGGACAAGATAGATGAATAGAAAAACAAGTCTGTTTATAGAAATTATCATGTAACCAATGTCTTTTGGAAGAATGCCATGTTAGGGATGATGAATTAAAAAATTGGAAACTGGGTTGATCAACTAATAAGCTACTTCTCTCGCCTTTTGTTGGGTAGGGATCACTAAAAAAGTCAAAATTTAAAAAAAAAAACAAGGGCAAATGCAACCGGATACAAACTAAAATACCAATTTAGCATAAAGTTACATCACAAATTGAAGCTCCCACTAAAAACATATTTAGCGGGGAAAATTTAAAAAAAAAACACTTTTTTCTCAGACATAAGGAATAAATGTTCAAATTTTCAGTCCTCTAGCTTCATCTGTGCAGCCTATACAAATGATACATACATAGCCAGCCAAACTTGCTTAAAAACCAAAGAAACCTTTGTTGACAGTTTCGGTTGATGGTTTCCAAAAAACGACAGATTGGTTGACAGACAGACTGAGGAGTATAAATAGACTTACACTGATTAACCCTTTCATGCACCTCTGGTTGTTGTGCAACAACAAATTACACTGTAGATTTTTTGCAGCAACTAAAAATAAGTAGTGCGTGAAAGGGTTAACAAGTGAATTGGTCAATAAACAAAAAAAAGGAACATTAAAGGTCTATTCTCGAGCAGGTGAAATTTGTCAAACTTGAATCAACTCCAGTCATGTGTTAGTTATGAGTTGTTGCGGTTGGCTTATTCTCCGCTAGCCAAGATCAGCTGAGGATTTCTCTTCTCCCATCTGTGCGGGTTGTTTTTTTCAAGTGGTGATCAGCTCATGCATACCAAGTCTATTCTGGAGGTTTGGTGACTTTCCACAGTAGCTCAGCAGGTAGAGATGATCAAGACAATTGCCACGCTATAGATTGGGTGGGGGGTAACCTTTTATTAGATGAACTGCTGTACAGGGCTCCATCTGCCTTATTTTGCCCATAGCTGGGCGAATTCATGCCTTTCCCGAGGGCATTAGAGGAAATGATCCCAAACTATTTCAGGTAGAACTTACACTCAATTTTCTATGTCACTAAGAGATAGATCAACTCTGCACCTCCAGCTTTGAATACTACACCCAAATAAAATATTAGAGAGATATACATTGTCCAATTTATAATCCTTTCCACATATCTTCCATTCTTAAATCTACATCAACCAAGATCAGGAATTCACAATTTTCAACAAAAATATTGATAACAAAGGACAGACAATTAAGAACAATTATCTACCTATAATGAGAGACAAGTTCTCATTCTTGACAGAGATGAGCTTCCCTTAAAATTAAACTTTTAAAAAAATATATAATCTAAAAGATTACACAAAAACAAAACATATACATTCTTTTCACATTATTTTGGAGCATGGGGTGTGGTCAGGAAGAGGACATTTCTTTCTTTGATATGTTTTACACCTGTGGGGATTTTACACCTTTAGTTTTACAATCATAGGGATTGTTGTGTGATAAAATGGATGCCTTGTCAAGCACAAAGTAAAATAGACAGTGAACAGAGTTCAAAAGCCTTGAACAGTAAGTAAATAAGCAAACAATAAGTTCTTTTCATTGTTTTTATAAAGGAAGTCTTTTGATGTTGATGCTGATTTTAAACAATTAACTGATCTTGGAAAGTAAGAAGTGAAAAGTTGTTATAGTGACATTTTGGCTGTCATTTCCTCTGGCCTTTTTTATAGGTACCTCCACATGTTTTTGACCACTAGCAATACGTGTTGATACAAATGCCAGAGACATGTAACAAGTTAACTTTATCATAATAACCTATGCTTCATTATAAAGAAGAAAGTTTGTAGAAAATTCTGACCTAAAAATTATCAGTGCCAACAATATTTGTGTTTGAAAATTTGTTTACGCTGTGCAAAACAATATGACAGGTAAAAAAAATCTAGAAAAATCAACCAATTTAAAAGGCTTGAGAGTACAACAGCCGAAACGTTGTGACTGCAACAACCAAGATGAGGACACTGAGTAAATCAGTGTATGTTATTGATAAATCCCAATCTAAAGAATTCAGACGAAAGTGAAAACAAATTTTCTGATTAAATGGTGAAAAAGTGAGAGAGAAATAAGCCAGAGTAAAGGGAAGAAAGAGAGAGAAAATGAAGAAAGGTAAGGAGGAAAGAAGTGAGAAAAGAAAAGAAAGAGAGAATAATAAAAGAATGGAAAATGAAAAGGGCAAAATGATTATAAAGAAAAGGAGGGGAGAAAAGAAAGAAACAAGGGGGAAGGGCACAAAGAAGCGAAAGGAAAAAGAAAATAAATAACTAAATGAAGGAAGTAAAAAGAGAAAGGAAAGGGAGCAATGAAATAAAGAAAGGAAAACTATAAAAGAGAAAGGTAGATATAGAAGCCTCAGAAATAATAATGTAGACTTCTCTGAAAGGAAAAGTGGAGGAAAAGCAATAAAAATTTGAAAAAGGCAAAAAATGTAAAGAAAAAATAAGAAGGTAAGATTATGAAAGTCACTTATTGGTACACTGGTTTTCATCTTTACTATTAATACACATTCTGTATATGTTACACAGTGATTGGTCAATTCATCAAAGACCAAACAGTTACAAGAACAAAAATTTTGGAATGCATAAATTAGAAAAAAACAGACAAACGAGAATTAATTTCTTTGTTACATTACAGAATTATAAGTTTGTAAAAAATTTGGGTTTAGCAAACGGAGTAATTTTCTTATGAAAATGAAGTATTTTATAACAATAAATTACATGAATTAAACCTAACTCTCAATCTTATTCACAATATTTCTCATTTCATTTAGGAAGAAATGAAGGGAGAAAAGTAGTTAGTTTACTGAAAGGGTAGAGAGAGAGAGGGGGGAGTTATTTAGTTTAATAAGAGAGTAGGATGAGAGGAGAGGAGAGAAAGTTTGGTAGTTTATAGAGAGGGTAGAAAGAGAGAGAGAGAGGAAAAAGAAAGTTGGGTAGTTTAATGAGAAGGTAAAAAAGAATGTTTGCATAACATTTCGATAAAATTATGGACTGGCAATGAAGATTAAAAAGGATCAAGGAGAGAATGAGAACTTATAGGAGAAGAGAAAAGAGCAGGGACATGAGATAATGGATAATCTAAGCTGTCAGTGAATGATAATGGCATGGGGACACTTTTCAATAATGTACCATTCAGGCAGCACCGCAGCTGCTGCAAGAGAAGGAACAAAAGATGCATGTCATGATTTAAAATTGTATTATTATTTTTTTCTTCGGCCAACTGAAAATAAATCGATAGTCTTCAATTGGAGATCAAACAAAATCTTCACTCACAGAGAGAGAGAGAGGTTAATCGGTTCTTCTATAGCCAGCGGCCAGGGCTGGTGGCCCGTAGACCATCCAACCTTTTCTCTGGTTTACTCTCATCTGGTCTGCTATTCTGGTGACCAACCTTTGGTCTCCTTTCTATAGGCAAGGATCCCTTTTCTATTGCTATCTATTTTACTTATTATCACTTATCCTCTTCTTTCACCTGATACTGGAACTAAATGATCATCTACTCCTTTCTCTTCTATTTTCCTCCTGCTTTCTTTTGTTTCTCACAATCTATCTTTTTTGCTTCTGCCATTAGGATCATTATACACCAGCCCTTTTTATCAACTGTTTTTCACTTTTCATCTCCTGATGTCTTTTTCAATTAAGTGGCTCTGACTCGCTAGTCATCTGTGGAGGGGGAGGGCATAGTATTCGATAAATCAACTTAAGATTTTTCTGTTGGCCTTTTGGAGGCTGAAAAGGGTTATTCTGTAACTTATCTTTGATCAAATATGTAAGTATACTTTATATATACCCATGTAAAAAAGTATCTTTAACAAAAAAAATCCTTTATAAGATAAAATCAAATATCTAATAATAATGTGAAATATTCATTTAAAGAGTCCCCATCATATTAAAACATCAACACCTGTGGAATTTCCATGGGTCCAGGTAGTAAAACAAAAATACAATACAGGTCTGGTTAGTCACTCAAAAACTGTCAAGTGACTAACATCTTCTGGCAGCATGCCATGTTTGGGGTGATCAATTAAAAAAATTGAGAAAAGGGATGATTAATGGATACAAATGATAGATTAGATGGCAATAGACAAACAGACACATTGAAATTATACTATAGATTACACAAAACCATGGTTTGGAGAACATATTCATTTGATTAAGAAAAATTCCTTAAATAAAACTGGATATACACAGATAGTTACATGTAGAGATAAATGGAATGAGACAGATTAATATAGCAACACGCAGGGAGATAAACTATAATGAATATATATAAGGATCAAAGACAAATGAAAATAGACACAGATAAACTAATGAAAATAGATATGCTAACAAAAGACAAGATAGATGAATAGAAAAACAAGTCTGTTTATAGAAATTATCAAGTAACCAATGTCTTTTCAAAGTATGCCATGTTAAGGATGATGAATTGAAAAATTGGAGACTGAGCTGATCAACTAATAAGCTACTTCTCTCATCTTTTGTTGGGCAGAGATCACTAAAAAAGTTAGAATTTAAAAATAAAAAAAATAAGTGCAAATGCTGCCGGACACAAACTAAACTACAGCATAAAGTTACATCACTAATTGAAGCTCCCACTAAAAACCTTATTTTTTCTACACACAATAAGGAGGATAAGTTTTAGCCTCAATTGTATGGCCTGTATGCATGACAGTTTTAATTGACAGTTTCTAATTAATCAGACAATCATATTAATACATACGATGCTACCATTTTGTCAGTAACACTTGCATTAATTCTTGACCAATGACCATCCCTTTCTTCCAGATTTTATCAGGTATGGGCATTATATTTGGAATATACTTTGGTGGCAACTCTGTTACCAGTGAATAATAATACCAACATTTTATAAGGGAAAATTTAGTTGGAGTTGCATTAAACAATAGTACAACACCAATATCCTTTATTGACTATAAGGTCCGAACTTTCAAACACCCTCATCCTAGGTAAGAAGGCCTGATGAGGGGGCAGGGGGTATGCCTCATTTACCCACCTCTTAGCAAATGCCTATGTGTATGTGTGTACACACACGTACATAGACATCAATACTCTAATATATCTATTGTAAGTTCAACATGTAACTTCACAAAAATGAATCAAAACACAGTAGTCAACTCTCAGTTTGTAGGACATGAAAGAAATTTTAGTTGGAGTTTCCTGAAATGAGTTTATAGTCAATAACATATGATGCTTTCTTATCCGAATTTGTTGTTCTTATTACCTTTACAAACTAAGACCAAGTTATATAAGAGGCATCTTACAAATAGATGTTTTCTCAACCAAAGACCAAGGGTTGACAGATATATGAGATTTATACATAAGTATTCATTATACTGTGTTCATTTGTGTATAATGCGCACAATTTTTCCAGATTTTTAAACCTAAAATTTAGGGGTTCACATTACACACGAAAACTAAATGTTACTCCTTTTTTCATGGCCATATTCAGGACACCATGAGCAGAAGTAAGTTATATTTATTGTCCAAGCTAACTGATGTGTAACAAAGAATTCAAATCACTAATGTTCAATTTTCTATGGTGATGATAATACATAAAAATGTTCATTATATTTCATAATAAATATGTAAATTTGATACTAAATGGTACTAAGGAAAAGTCAATATAATACATGAGAGATGTTTTTATCCAGGATTTCAATGCCCATTACTCGTGGTGCACATTATACGCAATTGTGTATTGTTCACAAGTAAATATGGTATATGATATTTGAATAGCATTGGATTTTCCCTTCACAAAAATTTAGAGGCTCCAAATACTTACTTTTTGTGCAATATATCCAGCAGGAATTGTCCATTTTCTTGAAGAATACTCTCCAGAGCCTGGTTCTCCAGAAGCCTGTTCCGTGCAGTTTCTAAGTGTTGATGGTCCATATTGATACACAGTACTCCCTAAAAAAGAAACTAGAAGCAAAGAACATATTACAAAAATATCCATCAAATTATCCTAAAAATGCACATTTATGATCCAATTTTTCAAAAGAAGAAATAACAATGTCTATCCTAATATGATTCACCAAATGTCGGTCAATGATAGTGGAACTACAAACATATTCCCATGAAAATTTCTGTTTGAACTAATGGGAACCCTAGGCATAATTTTAGCTAGTTACCTTTTGAAAATTTGAAAAAAAAAATAGTTAGAGGGGTCTGTACTCACTCTCTCTGATAATAATGATCTGCTTTCCATCTATCTATAAAATACTAGAAGGCTGATTCTGTTTGTTATGTGACCTCTGAGAAGCCAAACCAACACATTGTAGCCAAAAGTATTGAATTAAGATACCCATAAAATGTGCAAACTAAAAGAATGCAAAAAAAGAAAGTCCAAGTCATTTGCAACTGAATAATAATAGTGTGGGGTCAGCATACATGCACACTGATAATGATGACTTGATTTCTATCTGTCTGTCTATCAATCTATCTACGAAATACTCTAAATCTGATTCCATTTATGGCATGTGACCTCTAAGTAGCTGAAAAAATGCATTTCATTCAAAGGTATTGGATAAAAGTACCCATAGAAAAACAGTTTTGATCTCTTATTACAGCAAAAGGCTTCATTCAGGCCTTTTGCAGGAACTAGCTAGAAACCTGTCTATAGTCATATAGTTATATAAAAACTTAGCTTAAAAATTAACATTACACGCTGAATATTAATTTTTATAAGGCAAATACTGTCAAAATTAAGGACCTGCTTCAAATTGGATTTTGATGTTTCAACATTTTTGACAAATATCCTCATCAACCAGTCAGCTAAGTTCATTTCTTATTCTCCATAGAGGAAACTGATTGATATTGATATATTGATATTAGCTGGATTTGTGGAAATTCAATAAGTCGGCAACCAAGAATATCCATTATCTCATAGCTCTGCTCTTATTTTACTCTCTAATTATATTTTCTCATTCTTTTTACGATCTTTCGGGGATCTATACCTTTATTGGAATGTTATACAAATTTGAATTAGTTTCATATGCCAAAAAAGAATAAGGAATGCACGAATATTTTTCTACTGCATCCTTCTATATATCTTTCATTTAATCTCTCTCTCCATAGATAATTTTCAAGTATCGCAGTTTTCATGCCTTTCAACCCCCACCTGCTTTTCATCACTTGATTTCATGCCAACAAGTCTGTCTCTCAATGTGTTTTTTTTGTCTCCATCCCTTCTTACTTTCCTTTCACCTGGTTTTTCTTTTCATTTTTCTCTAGCTTTCTTATCTCCTACCTTTCCTCCTCCACAATCTCTTTTTGTCACCACCCCCCCGCCTCCATGGATTCACCCCATTCCTTCTTGCTTGAGGTTCCTCAGTCAGAAAGCATAACCAATTCCAGCTTAGCAGGACTGGAGATTGAGCAGATACAACACCCTGATCTTAGATAGAAGGGCATCAGCTTCCAGGTAGAAAACAGAAGTAACTGTTCATGTTATATCAGAGGACAAAAAAATCAAAATCAAAAATGAGCTGAAGGGATTAAATCACAACATCAACCTAGGACAACAAATATCCATGTGATCCTCAAAAGAAAAAATAAAATGAAGAATCACTACAGGATGGCAAGTTTTCAAAGAAGCAAGCTCAATCCTCAAGAACATGAAAATCCTATTAGTCCTAAAAAGAAGGGTATACAACCAATGCATCCTCATGATAGTCACCTATGGAGCTGAAACATGGGACCTAACCAAAAGATTGATCCTCAAACTGAGAACCATATAAAGTGCATGGAAGAGAATCATGCTCAACATCACATGGATAGATCACAAGACAGCATAATATATTAGAGAAAAAAAACAGGAGTCTAAGAGATCATAGAACCCATAAGAAAACTTAGATGGTAATGGGCTGGTCATGTTGCAAGAATGGCAAACATCCGTGACATACTAGTCTAGTTCAGAAAGTATTGGCTCCATGATGCTCACGATAGAGTGAGCTGGCCAATTTTGGGGAAGGTCTTTCTCTAACAATGGATGCTGAAAGGCTGAAGTTAATGATATCACAGGTAGGATTCATAAAACACAAAACATCAAAACTGTCATTCACTCTCGTAAATTACATGCATAGTGGCTAAGCAAATTCTAACATTAGGAGAGAAGAATAATAGTGGTTTTATTTTAGTGTTGACTTCATTAAAATCAGGTATTTACAGAAAAGGTTTCAACTTTTCTTATCACTGTCCACTGATTTTACTGCTACTATACAACTCTCTTCTGCTTAAAATTAATTATTCTCAGCATTAAAAAATTCAATATTTCTAGCAGTAGAGGAAAAATTGATGATTAATCACTGAACTTTGCAATTGTTTACATAAAATTTGTTAGAGCAACTTTCGGCACTCAATATGTATGTTGTGCATTGGAAGTCAAAATAAAGGTATTGTCAGTGGTCAGGAATAAATCCAATTAGCAGTAGAGGAAAAATTGATGATTATTCACTGAACTTTGCAATCATTTACATAAAAATTTGTTAGAGCAATTTCCAGCACTCAATAAGTATGTTGTGCACTGGAAATCAAAATAAGGGTATTGTCAGTGGTCAGGAATTAATGCAATCATTACTGATAGAACAGAGATATAATAAATATAATACACGTATTGGGGCTGCTTGGGGGGCTAGATAATTGCTTGTCCACAACCTGTGCAAGTAGTCAGTGTTGAGGCGAGGTAAAAGCTACGATCTTGATTACTGATTATTGAAGCAAGCCAGGCTTCCACACTTGGTGCAATGCATTGTTCTTGCACATTTCCATTTGACCTTGTGCCAAGCTGGTTAGATATCAATAGAATTCTTCATATTTTCAAATTTGAACCTAAAGAACCAATACGACTGGACGTCTTTCTCATAGAGGGAAATAAAGGAACCAAAATATAATGCAACAACTAGTGAAGCTGTGACAGGCCTTGCAAACTGAAAGTGAGTATAGAGTACTGCTCATGTAAACCGCGGGAGGGTGGAACAGACAAAACCAAAAGGCGAGGGGATGATCTCATAGAAGTTGGATCAGGGACATAACATTGAGACTTATAGCAGTATCAGTAGGAAATGAAATGAAAAATGAAAATAATTAATTCTTTTACTCCTGTAAAGCACATTGACTTTCTCTGCAGCTTCCAATTCCAGTTCAAACCATAACCTAGCAGATCATTCAGTGCTTCCCCTACACAGCATTTCTCACGTCAAAGAGGGTTCCCTGGCAATGCCCATCTCCTCTCCAAGTAACTTGCGATAGGTTGTATTAGATTACATCGAACCAGCAGCTAACCTGATTTATTGGAAGAAGTGGACCACCTTATGGGTTTCACTCCTGAAGTGCAATCAGAGTTTTCTGATTTGCAAAATCTTAAGAATTCAGACATAAAAAGATTAATAGACGCTCAATCTCTAGACGACCAAACAGATCCTTGTTAATCTATCAATTGACGGACAGAACAAAGCCGTCAGGATATGTTCAAAGCCTGAAGCTAAGCTAAGCAAAGTTAGTTTCATCCGTGAGTGACAGGTATATATCATTTTCTTGGCTTCATAGTGAAATAATCTATTAAGCTATTTACAAAGGCTTCTTCTTGAACAGACAACAAAAAGATGGTACAAAATTTGATTACTAGTTGTCAGTCAATGTATAAAAGACAGGTGTTTTAAAGACAAAGTATGGACATCCTTGTAATGTTCTGAAGGTTCAGAACTTCAAGGGAAAGCAGATGGTCACTAAGATAATTATGATATTATCCTACTTACACACACATATATATACATATATGCACACACACATACTAGCTAAAGTATATGTCTACATCAGGTAAAATTTTCAGAGAGTAAAAAATGACTAAGACTTTCATACTGTTAAAAAGTTTCCCTTCACTTTTTGACCCTTCAGATCAAAGTCTCCCTTTACTGTTGACTCTTTACAGGAGAGAAAAGTCACCATTCACATTTGACACCCTAAAGATAGGAAAAAGTCTCCTTCACTTTAACCCCTTAGGGGGGGAAAATCTCCCTCCACTTTTGACCTCTCAAAGGGAGAAAAAAGTCTCCCTTGACCCTTGAGAAGGAAAGTTTCTATTCACTTTTGACCCCTTGAAGAATTATTTATTAACATAAAATAAGTTTGTATATCTATATATATATATACATATATATATATATATATATATATATATATATACATAGAGATACCATGTAAATACCCCAAAATCTGAAACAATTGAAAAAAATTTTCCAAATTCATTAAAAAATTTCCCCCAAATTCTTTAATTTAAAACCTTCCCCTAGGTCCATTGAGTTAGCATGCCAAATTTGATTGATCTGCACCCTCATTTAGATGGTTTCTCTAGCATGACACATAGACATTGTGGCATCTCTCACATATATATATATATGTATATATATGCATACACACACTCACATACTGTGATGGGCACAGCAATCAAAAACACTCAACTGATAAATCACAAAAATTTAAAAGAAACAAAGTAAGTGGCCATCTTTGCTTCCATTAGATTTTCAGTGGTTTATCAGTTTAACATTTTTTATTAGAAATTCTGTTTGAACTGACACCCTATATGTAGGTTATTTGAGGTCACATAGGGAAGGGGCTGATAGAATACATTAATGAGATTATTTTTAAAAAATGATTATCAGTTCCTGATTATTGACTATTGAAATGTCTACAATTTCCTAATTTTTAGGGTCAAGTTTCCTTTTTTTTTTTTTAGAAAAAAGATTTCATTTGAGAAGGTTTTTTTTCCAAGTATTTTCCAATAGATTTGAGGCTGTTGATGGTGTGGGGATAAGAAGGGTAGTAAAAAGTCATTTTCATAACTGTATTTTGATATGAGCTCTGATCTTTTGTTGAAGAGTTTATGTTGTTCAGGGATGGTGCTTATAGCAATTTTCTCTTCCAAGCAAAGTGTGTAGTGTTTTGAAGTGTTGTTACTCTGGTGCCATTTTCCTTATTTTTCCTAATTATTTCAGATGCATTCAAGTTTGTTTTTGTTTTTTTTCACATCTCAATAGTGTTTCAATAGCGCTGTGCTATGTGCTTATTTATTGTCATTACTGTTTTGTAAGTAGTTCCTTTGTTTCCAAGAACCTTCTATTACTTTGATATATATTTTCTCAGGGTTTTATGGCGGCTTGGTATATAATGTTAGTTTGTAGGCAGTTACTGTTTAATGGGCATTTGAGAGTGCGTATGCATATATAAATAACATAAAATATTAACACAAGTATGGATTGATTTTGTAAAACAACTAAATAAAAACTGATGGATTTATCCAAGACTCAACTATGTGATTCAAAGTTCAGTTGCATATTTAAAGCAACTTTTATGAGGTCAATGTAACTCAATAACCATCTGATTGATAAAACTTGATAGGTCAGCATATAAATGTAGGTACATCAATAACTCCATAGCCTAATGATAAAAAGAAAAAAGCTTTTATTTTACAGAATAAATATTCATTTTTTTTTCTCCCTAATTACCAATGCACTTAATGCCGACGCGACTACATTATTCACATAGATCAAACATCATGCAGCAAAAATTTCGGATCAAAATTCAGCTAATAACTGCTTTTGAGGAAGGCATTTTAGATAAATGAGATTAGGTAATTACTACTACTGAGAAGAGATTTTCCACGTGCTTGAAGGAGTGTATAGTGATGATGCCTGTATCATTGAAGCAGAAGAAAGATATGAAGTTGACAGGAGTAGTTGCCATTGTATGCATTACTGATTACACTTAGCATGCTTCAGTGCATTTCTAAGAGATTTCTCATTGCGTGCAGCCAAATGCCCGGAGGATTAGCTGAGATTTTCAACACAATGAGCTAAAGCTATCACACAAAGATGATGGAAGGAGACCATACGTGACTTGGCTAATCCTGATAAAACTGTTTTCACATTGACAGCAACATCAATCTCAAAGTTGGCCCTTGACTGTATTCTAATTTTTATAACTCAACCAAGTCTGCCACAAGGCTATGTTTGTCATAGAAATGAATACTGCTAATCTCCTTAGAAGGGAAACCTGAATGTATTATAACCAACTAGTAATTACCTATGAAAAAATTCACTTATATTTGGATCTCTACCAGATGATCGTTTTGTACACGATTTTATAAAAAGAAGAGTGGAAAACCCAGAAAATGATACCCCGTTAGCATGTATTCAATCTTGAGAGTCATGGGGTGGCAATAGGGAGTGTAGTGAAAAAATTTTTTTGTATGTACATTTTGAAATGAGCTCTGATTTTTTGTTTATGTGTTTATGTTGTTCGGGGAAGGTGATTATTGCAATTTTCTCTTCTCGGCAAAGTTTGCAGTTTTAAAGTGTTTTTGTCAGCTGGAGCAGTCAGACACCATCAACCAAAACTGTAAACATAGGTTTCTCTCAGTTCCAGAGCTGATCTGGCTCACTATATATGTATCACATACACAAACCACAACAACAGAGCTGGAGGTCTAGAATGATTTTTTTTTTTTCAGAGGGGTTTTGAATTCTCCCACTAAGTAGGTTTTTTAGTGTGGGGTTCAATTTGCAATATAGGTTTATGTTGAATTGATCCCTGAGTTTTTGTAAGCCTGTTTTTTTTTAAAATAATGATTTTTCTAGAGAACACTGCCCCCCAAAAATGAGAAGAGTAAATCATTCATTGATCACCCCTTTTACAAATTAATTAACCCTATCACAGCATGCTGCCAAAAGACATGATGGTTTCTACTGAGGGACAAACCAGACCTTTTTTTCCATGTTATTTCTTGTGTATTCTAGTTCGCATTTTTGAAGTGCCATGTGTAGTTTGATATTGTGCTATGTGCTTACATTTTGCCGTTAAATGACGCTTTGCGTACGTAGTTTCTAAAGACCTTTTGTTACTTGGTTTTCTTCAGATTTTATGGGGTTTGGTACATAATGTTAGTTCGTAGTCAGCTACGGTTTAATGGGCATTTAGATAAATATACATATAATTAAATGTTTACTTCTTAGCAATTTCTTTTTTAGGTTTTATCAAAGAGTGGCTACAAAAACAGGAATTTATATGATTTTTCCATTATGTTTTTAGATATCCATGTATCATAGGTAAGAGTATATATATATATATATATAGTCTAGAAGGTTTTATAGCTTTAAACACTGAACATTAAAAATACCTTTCCAATAGATTTTTTTTTTTTTTGTGACACTTCAGTCACCCATCTCCCAATATCTGTCAATATATATATATGAGCATGTAGTGGGGTGGGTAAGAGCTTTTTAGCACTACTGCAGTTATGGAAGGGACTCCATGTGCGTGCGTGTGTGTGTATATATATATATATTATATATATATATATATATATATATTATTAAGAAATGGATATAGAATCTGACAGAATAATTATGAACACATTATATTATTTGAAATAACCTCCCGATATTACACAGAGAATGTGTCATTCAGCCTAAGCAGTGTAAATAGAATGAATTATTGAAGAAAATGGGGCTTTTGCAGGAATCAAAAAGAGTTTCATATTTTCAAATAATATAATCAATTCATAAATATAATTTAGAGAGACATTTAAGGTCTTATGGAGAGAGAGAGAGAGACATTAGAAACGAAATTGCAGAATAAAAACTCCCACATTGACACAGTTGTCTCTCAAACAAACAATAACTAAAATAAAAAAATTAAGTGAACTAAGTGGCAAGTTTGCCATTTACATGAATTAGGCACCTTTGCTGATTTAGCACAACACATACGTATATATGCATTACGCACACACTATATGAATCCATTAATAACAATCTAGTACTTTGAAAAACCTAAATCTTTCTAAGGTTTAATGGCATAATGGAATAAAGCATAATATTTTTCTGTGGAAGGTGAGGTGCCAGGTTCAATTGTCACGGTAGGAGTTCAGCATGCAGGACTACTGATACGCAAATTTGCTTGCAACTGTTAAAGCATTGAAGAGTATCATTATTACTTCTATAAGCTGTTCAAAACACCTATTAAGTTTTTCATGCTATTGAAAAGAGCCATCTCAATAACAACAGAATGAGATTACAGTCATATCTCGACTTGCATCTGATCATAGGTATGTTTCCATAAGACCTTAAAACCCAATAACTGAGGATGACAGGAATTTCAGTCATTGCAGTTCCATTTCAATCAAATGACAAAAATTTCCATCATGTTATAGTTAGTTAGCTAATGTTGTTTTTACATCATGTTTGTTTCAAGTTCTCCCGACAGGAAAGATGAGAAGGAGAAGGTAAAAGAGCAGACACCTTGTTGGGTTGAGTTAATGTCAGTGAAAGAAATGTAATGGATGACATTTGTTCAGTAAAATATAAAGATTTAGGGATATAAATGTATTTCATGCTGTGCAGTGTGTATACTTTATTTCAACCTACTTTTATACTACGAGAATGTAATGTGGATGCAAGTTGATGCATGGCTGTACTTTAAAACTGGCTCAGTGAACTGTGTAAGAAACTACAAAATGGAAGTCAGCCAACTCATATGATTTGTTCCCAGTCAAAGTTGACAATGATATTAACAGCTTTTTGCCGATACTACTTAAACAGGTAAGGTAGTTATGGGAGAATGGTTTATCCAGGTGTTCGTTCAACCATCCTTCTCCGTCACAACCATTCCTGCTGAGTCAAGACATTTTTAGTTGAGCTCTCTTTTGATGGAACAAAGCAAAGGGAGAAGTGGATTCATAACTTTTCCCAAGTTAAGTGAACATGAATAACCTCAGTCAGAATGACAATTCCAGTTTTTTTTTTATTCTTGTTCTGGTCCTTTGACCCGACATCGATTTTATTGCGCATATTTTTGGACTACAACATTTTTTTTAAAAGGGACGCGTTGATTTCAAGATTTATTTCGATAAAATGCAGTATTCAATTTGAAAGATGTTATTTGCGTCCCCAAGAAGCCAAGAACCTATGATACCTTAACTTTACCTAATCTAGTATGTAAATGTATGTACGTGACAGAGACACGTAACTCGAGCTATTGTGTGGATACAGGTGAGCTAATGAATCAAGTGGTGAACGAACAGATGAATGAATGAAATAGTAACAACTCACTAAGGGGAGGAATAAAGATAGCTAAAAATAGATTGTTACAAGATAATAAAAACACCGTACTTTTTGTTGTTGATATTTCCGGGTTTTATCAATTACCGTATTTAATGGCATGAAAGCCCCCACCCACATTTCGGGAGGGAATATTAAGGGAAAATGCGTTATTTCCTGATTTTCTCAAATTTTTCAGGCAGTTTTTTTTATAACTCCACCTAAACTTCTGTCTAATCTGGGTCAGTTTTGAGCCACTTTGGGGTAAATGGGGTCTTGGATGTTGTCAAATACGGTAGGTAAAGAAAACCATAACAAAATACAAATATAAAAAATTAGAGGGAAGAATTCAGCTGCATATTTTATGACGTCACACAAGAGGCACGTGCTAACATTTCCAATAGTAACAATAACGACAATAATGGCATCTATTGTCACTCTTGTTAAGAGTTGTGTCAAACTCGAAGTCGTTAAAAGGGGGATAACGTTTTCTTTTTCAATTAATTCTTTAGGAGAAACTTTAATCAAAATAAAGGATATTCAAGAAAGCATTATTGTTAAATGCTGCTACAACTACTGTGTGCATGATTTTGATAGTGTGCTTATTCCCTGCTCTCTTGAATAACGTAAATAAAGTTTAGTCATAATGTCAGTGAATTTTATGAATCACAGAATACATTAGCCTGGCTGTTGAGAAGTTGAAATTCATAACTAACTAAAACTGGTGTACCAGTGAAAAAAATCATTTTAAGATTTTATTTTGTGTATCTTCGGTCACGTCTTCGAGACACTACAGTAGTAATCAGTTTTGGAATACGAACAACAATCCAAGTTCGTGCCCTCACTTATGTTTGCTGACTTGACTTCTGTTTCAAATTACCTATCGACTGAGAAATATCAATGGACCCAATAATTGAAATACAAGATTAGTATATAAAACTTATTTCCGAAAACCAAGACATCTGGTATTTAAACTTGAACCCATAAAAACTGAATAAAAGGACATTTGTTTTGAATTAGACCCAGTAGTAACGAACTTTAGACTAAAAGCAGGTAACATCTGGATTCTCATGCATCTTATTTGTAAAATATGATTTTTTTTAAATAAATAGCAGATCAAAGGATTGTCTTGAAGTATTAATCAGCCGATTCATGATTCTTCCAAAACTTGAACCTAAAACATTCAAAGAAACTACACCGCAGTAATATCGCATTTTAGCGTCCCAAATTTTCACGGTTGTGTGAGGGCACTGGGTCAGTTACAACAAAATACTAACTAACCAGATCAAAAACACTTTCCAGAGTCATTCGCTTCGATATTATCAACATTTATTTTGTTGTTAGTATTTGGTCTTTATTCGTATTATTACGTTAGAAAAAATATCTGGTTCCAGAAATAAAATAAAAAAAGAATGGTGTGTTATGGTAAAATACACCTAACATAAGGTGTACAAAACATACCATCAGCTATTTTAGTTCAAACATACTTTTTTATAGGTGATGGAACGTTTTAATTTAGTTTAGGATATTTTTTTACATTGTGTTTCCAACAGGATTTAATATATGCTTATTATTTTGTAGTAAACTGACCGTGTGCCGTCACGAACAACTGACAAACGTGTTAGTAATTTGGGACGCTAAAAAGTACGCGGATAGCCAATATGAGTAATACTTGAGTGCGCATGCGTTCAACACCGGCTATTGGTGCACCTGCGATTCATTTCAGTAGTACTTGCACACAAGAAAAACAATATGTATACTGCATTAATCCGGAAACACGCATTTTGTATCGACGTCCACATATCGTTGAATGAAAATATTGATAAACAAAGACGCCCACGTATGGTTTCATCGAGAGCCTTATGGTATGCATAGGCATTATTAGCAGGCCAGCCCAGACCCCAAAATTTGATTTTAATGTTGTAATTTCATATTGCATTGAAAATAAATTGACCCTTGATGAATATATAAATGAATATGTGATGTGAATGTGATTCAATTCAACAAAATGTTACGACTCAGTCAAATTACGAAGTTGAAAGAAAATGTAAATGAAAAGTGCTGAGAACTGTTGAAGTTATATAAGTACGGCAAATCAATTAACCACGTTTTTAAAACAATTAGTGTAATTGTTTAAAAGCTATCAGTATTAGATTTAGACTTGGTGAAGCCCTAAGCTGTAATACAGCTTGGAAGCCCCTTGTTAAAAGAGGAAAGTATGTCTGCAGGACTCACAAAACTTGGAAATACATATGCCTTTTGAATTTTTTGAAAACACGGCGGATTTTGAGGCCCTATGCCCGAATATACCGAATGTTCACAAATAAGATACAAAAAATTTTGTTTCATCAAACGACATAAATTGACTGATATTATGTTCACAATAACCACCGTTCAAAACTACTTAGTTGAATTTTTGCCAGCTTTTTATTTTTAAGTACATATTGTTGTAAATCTTTCAGACGGAGAGAGAGAGAGAAAAAATACACGGCACACGGTGTAGAGAGAGATCCTGATTGAACCACATGATGAAATTTTCGCGAGTAAAAATGATGCACGTATTCGTGCTTGTATCTCGACACTTGACATCACGCCTAAGAGAATATTCATCTTATTAAATGTTTTTTTTTTTATATGTTATGTGTAGTGTATTCGTCGTGTGTATTTTCAAAGTTATTTACGGTTTTTGTTTTCAGTATATATGGGTCATATAGTAAGAGTAATAGGAAAAGTGAGATCCAGTTGTTGATGGTTCTTTGTGATAAGTTCTCTCTCGTGTACATTGGTTCGTTTTTTTTGCAGTATCCTTCGTTGTTGTTGTCATTCAATCTATCAGCTGGCGTGTTAACTATACTTCTAATTATTTTGAACATTTCTATTGTACATCCCCTAATTCTTCTTTCTTCAAATATTGTTAGTTGTGGTTCAATTACGTGACGACAAACCAGCCTAAGATATTCCTATTTCTGAGCTCAATCGGAATTACATCAAGTAAGTACCTTCACAAAATAAATTGTTACCGTGTAAAAGGTATATAAAGGGGTCAGTCAAGTTACAATCGGGGTATTAGAATTGGAAGCGGTAGCTGCAATCGTTAAGAAGCTTTCTTCTCTTTAGTAAAGAATAAAAACTACAGAGAAAAAAGGAATAATGAATGGATATACGTGGCCGTGTAGAAGAAGAGAAGAAAAAGTAATATAGAGAAGGGAAAAAAGAATAGACAGAACAAGAAGGACCTACCACTACTAAAGGAACCTCCTGCACGCCTATAGTACAGCACACCATTTAGGAAAAAGAGAGAAAATGTAGAGAAGAATAAAGGAGGGTAGAAGACCAGTTGCTGGCCATGTGTTATTAGAATCGAGGCTGCTGCTGCTGCTTATACTCCAGCTGCTACTACAGCAGCAACCTATGATGGGCGGAGAGGAGGTGGGTGAATCGTGGCTCATCCAGTGGTAATGTTGATTATTTTGACGACAGATTCCAAGTTCGAATCATGGAACGGGCGTATCGGGACCGACGCTTGTAGTTGGACGAGGAAATGCTAATGTTGCACTTTATATCTAATGTATATGCTCTTACGTCAGTGTATATCTATAAAATCTTTGAGTAAATTTTGTATGATGCGAATATTGTATGTTATCGATATTTTGCTTGCTACACTGTAGAAGAAAAAGTCAAAGAGTGTGAATCATCCTTACCTCTGACGTATACATATGTATGGTGGAATAACCGATTCGCCACTCAGGCACACTTATGTTTCTGCCCTTCAGACTTCTCCGAGCAAATGATTTAATCTATCCGGTTGAGAAATTTAATGATTTTTAATAAATCAAAAGTGCTCAATGTATTATTAATACAATACAGAGCAATATTTACTTGAGATTAAAGAGAGAAAATACTCAACACATGTTTCATGCTTGATCCATTCTCCTGGAATGGTGGATCATATTTAGCAATATAAATTGATAAAATCTACCACTTTTGAAAAATGGATCAACCATGAAACACATGTCAAGTGTTTTCTCTCTCTGATCTTGATTATATATAAACATGTATATATATATATATATATATATATATATATATATATATATTATGCACATAAAAAATACAAGTAGTTCTGAGAATAACGGTATACAAAAACAAAACTGGTCAGCTATCAGATAAGGAAGGAATGAGCAATGTGTTATTTAGACCTCGGCTCACTGTAAGGGTCCTGGTGGCTCAAGCGGGTAGAGTAGGGTATGTGTGTGTGGGGGTGTGAGGATACAGACTCACTTGGTGCTCCGTGAGATGGGATTTCTGGTCGAGTTATTTTTGCACATCAAATATTCATATGAATATATATAGATAAATAGTAGATTGTGGATTCGCTGCACAAACTAGATCATGTTTCTGCCCTCTTTGGGCCTTGTCAGAAGAGGGCAGAAACCTGATCTAGTTTGCGTAGCAAATCCACAACCTACTATTTATTTCCAGCTCTACTCTAAAATAACTCAACTCCATGAGTAAAATGTTGTATGTACCGAGCACTCTATGAAATAAATCCATTACATTTCAGAAGTGGCTTTATATTATTGATATATTATTATATTATGTTATACTGCTTGCCTGATTTGTACCACGTATACTGTGTATATATGTATATATATATATATATATATACATATATATATACACACACACACACATATATGATTGTACACCTGTCTCTCTCTTTCTTCCTTTTCTATCTCTCTCACTATATATATATATATATATATATATATATATACATTTACACACACACACACACACACACATATATATATATTATTATATATATATATATATGCAGTTAGCCAGAGGCAACAATAGGTTAACAAACTTTAAAATTCACATCATAATGCTTGGATATAAAGCTTGTTTGTGAGTTCATTTCTTTATCAAAGCACATCATAGCCTATTTTTTGATAGCACTATACCATTAAAATGCTGAAATTTGAAGAATAAAAATTAATAAAAGGCCAAAAAAAAAAAATGTCTGTCCAAGAGAGGTAACTCCAGTTTTTTAACAGCTAATTACAGTTCTTTTTAACCAAATAAGAGGAATAAGCAAATAATTATAATATAAATTCTATGAATATGAAGTCACTCAAGATTCAGCTGGAAGGCCACTTATAAACAAATTGATCACAGTTCTGAATGTTTTATGTAGCTGTCTTCACTAAAATAAGGATATAGATTTTGTAATGTCTAGAGTTGTGTAGTATGGGTATGTTGGTATTTTTGCATGTTATAAGCCATCATCGGCATTTCTAATGTGGTGGTAGATTTGTGGGTGTTGTTATACAGAAATAGTAGGGACTAATGTTCCATATTACATATCAGATACTCATTGTTTAAAAAGTAAAGAGATATGTTGTTTTCTAATGAAGATTATAATTGTTGTGTGTGCAGTGTGGAGGGAATCACCATTAAAAAGTTATTAAATTGAAAAGGGTCTAGTCTTCTCCTCTCTACCATCTTTTGAATATCGAGTCATTGGAGCTGCACAAATAGCCCAACCAACCAGCCAAGTGGGCTACAGATTCTTCTCTCTTAAAGTGTCTGTGTCTATATATCTATGTGTTTGTGAGTGTGTATCTCCAAGTCACATTTTTGTGGCAACAACCTTTAAAATTCAAATGAGTACACCACTAGGCACCATCTAAAAACAATTTCTTTGTTTTTTTCAAAAAAATGTTTTTTTTGGTCTCTATGGTCACTTGGGACTAACAATGCCCAAATCTTGTGCTGGTATTTTTTAGAAATGTTAAGATAGAATATCTATTTTTCACAATAATTTTAGTTAAAAGATATATTTTTAAAAGATAAATTTAGAATGAAGTTTTTTTTTAAGATAGTTTTAGATAAAAGATTCTTTTTTTTTAAGATAATCTCAGATAAAAGATCTATTTTTAAAATAATTTCAGATGAAAGATTTATTTTTTAAAGATAATTTTAGTTAAAAGATCTACTTTTTAAAGATGATTTTAGGTGATCTATTTTTTTAAGAAAATTTTTGATAAAAGATTTATTTTTTCAGATAATTTTAGAAAAAAAGATCTATTTTTTTTAGATCACTTTTTTTAGATAATTATTACTGGTAAACGTGCAGGCTATTGTGATTTATTTATGTGAGGTACAGATACGTTTTCTTTTTACTTTCTCAGGAAAGAAAGATGAGGAGAAGGAACATGAAAAGAATAGATGGGTAACAGGGAATATGTATTCAACAATAAGAATATTTTATAATTGAAAATAGAAGAATGCAATGGAATATTTGAGAAGCATTAAAACACAAGAAAATTCATACAGCATATTTTATGTAAGCTCTATTCACACAAAGAACAGAGCAATTAATATCACTTAGAAAGGAATATACTGAAATTATCTAAACATGAGAAACTATCAACTAAATCTGTCAACATAAGTTTCTTCAGTTTTCAAGTTGGTCTGGCTGGTTAGCTGTCAATGTATCACGTGTACTGGCCACACCAATGGAACTAGAGGGCTGAAATTTTTAACTGAGTTACCGTAGTCATCAAAGATGGCGAAGGATTCTATACTTTTTTATACATGTGTGTGTTTGAGTGTTTGTTAGTTCCAATGCTCCTGGCCATACCGTTTTGTCTACAGACTTGAAAATTGGCATCAGACTAGTGGAAAATTTTTTTATTTTTTCAAAAACGCTTTCTTGACATTTTGTAGGTCTTATTCTGACAGGTTTGTTAATTTAATTTATTTATTAATTAGTTTTTGTGTTTTAGCACTCCTGGCCACACCACTTTGTCTACAGACTAGAAAATTGGCATCAGAACTCTACTATATCCCTTCTAAATATGCTTTTCTTAATTTTTGGACCAAAACACATGCACATATGAAAAGGTATAGAACCCTTCACCATCTTTGGTGGCTACGGTTGTTCAATAAAATAAAATGTGTGTATGTAGATGGAATCATGGATAGTAGTGATCATTGTTTTCTGAAATTAATCAATTAATTAAGACAAACAGGTAGAGGAACAAACATCACTTACTTCAATAGGTTTTGTCCTTTGGCCTCAGTAAAGAATGCAATGTCCAGTCTCTGGGGGTCAGTTACCTCAGGGCAATACCTTCCTATTGTACTAAAAAGTGAAGGTTGCAGTGAAACTGTAAGACTGTTCTTAGGAACTTGATAATTTTTGCTCTTGTGTGGGCCCCCACGTTGAATCTTGTGCCATGTTCGACCCTCATAGGGAGGTGAATACACATTATGATCTGTAGAAATTAGCCATTGTGTATTAAAAGGGACAGGTATTGTTTTGCTTTGTATCAGAGGTGTTTACAGAGCAGTAAAAGAGTTTCTTACCTTGATTTTACTTGGTAATAATTAACTCGTTCAGGCTACTTTGGATTTGAACAATCATTTCAAGACTTCAGGGAAATCTGGCAGAGTTTCCCATAAATGTGCCAACATAATTCTTCCTGTACATGACATTCATTAGTTTGTTTTTTTCTGTACACTCCTTGTGGAACATAGGGTTGTATAGGGGTTTCTATATCCAATAGGTTTTATGGGGGTGGAGTTGTGACTCCCTACCATCGTTATCCCCAAAGATGGAATACCGTAGGGAGCTGAAGGGTTCCAACTACTCTGCTGCTCTTTCCTAGCTAAGGGGGAGAAGTAGATTCATGCCTTCCCCAAGGGCAATGTTGCAAAGTCAGCCTAAGCAGTATTTGATGAAACACAAGCTCGGTTTGCAGATGGAATACCGTAGAGAGCTAAAGGGATCCAACTACTCTGCTATTCTCCCCTTGCTAAGGGGGAGAAGTAGATTCATGCCTTTCCCCAAGGGTAACGTCGCAAAGTCAGCCTCAGCAGTATTTGATGAAACACAAGCTCGGTTTGCAGATGGAATACCGTAGAGAGATAAAGGGATCCAAGTACTCTGCAATTCTCCCCTAGTAAATATGGAGAAGTAAATTCATGCCTTTTCAAAGGGCATCATCGCAAAGTGAGCCTAAGCAGTATTTGAGGAGACTCAAATTTGTTTTCTGATTCTGTTTTCCATGCCGATAACAGCCTAATGGTATTCCACACCCCCGTCCACTATTGTCGCTGTTATGATATTGACGAACGGAGAAATGCTGCTTTTCTTTTCATATCAATGACTTTTCAATTTCATAATTTTGTTCTAATTTACCTGAATTAGATTATCATTTAAATATTGCATTTATTTTTATTTCAATTACCTTGCTTTGCTAACAATTACAGTAATTCGTTTCTCCATTTGATTTTTTTAAAATCCACTCTAATTAGTTTTGCTTTGAATTTTAACATTTATTTTCATTTTTTCCGTCTTGAATTTAATTCAATTTTACTGTTTTATTCTTGTTTGTTATCATTCTGTTATTTTATCATTTTCAAGAATATTAATGTTTCAAGTCAGAATTTTTTTTTTTTTTAAATTATACATTTTTTCAAACAATTAATCAATGAAATTCTCCGTTTTCATAAGGAAAGATTCAGCTGACTGCTTAGAGCAGTAAAAAAATTTCCTGTTAAATCTTTTTTATCAATACTTGCAAGTATTTGAGAAAATAATCTCTCTCTCTCTCTCTCTCTCTCTCTCTCTCTCTCTCTGTATATATATATATATATATATATATATATATATATATGTTCATAAAAGTTACAATTGGAAGGTGAAGAGAAAACTCAAGAGAAAGGCAGGTAGGGAGCTAAAGGGTTCCAATTACTCTGCTGCCCTCCCCTTGCAATAAACATAACAAGGCATGCATTTAGTCATGTTTTGCCTCCCTGCTCAAAATCTTTAATGGCCCCTGCAATCTTGGGCAATAGATAAAACAGATTTCGTGATTGTTCAAATACTTATGAGCAATACTTCTTATACAAATGAATTATCATTTATATGAAAAGTACTGCTCTTAAGTATTTGAACAAGCATGAAATCTGTTTTCATTGCCTAAGACTGCAGGGGTTATCGAAGATTTTGAGCAGATTGGGATCCAAATGAACTTACTTGTTTGGCGACTCTTCAAATGTGATCTCACCTCTTTCAGTCTCCTTGATCGATCCTGAACAAGATTTTAGATGGATAGAAAATAGAACTTGATTTTCTTTTCATTAAACACTTCACCAGAACCATAAAACATAACTAAATGCATTCCTTGTGATGTTGATTGCAACAAAATTTGGTTCTTCTTGCAAAATATTCCTGTTCAAATATTTATGACAAGTACTGTATATTGAGAGAGAGAGAGAGAGAGAGAGAGAGAGGAAAGAGATTGACTGAGAAGGATGCTTACAAAGAGAGAAATACAAACAAAGGGAAGGAGGGAGAAATGAAGAGTGAAGAGGAAAAAATGTTGAGAGCAGAGAAGTGAGAGAAAGTTTGAGGATAGGAAAAATAGGATGAGAGTAACATGGCAAAAGGAAGTTACTGTAAGGCAGAGTAGGAAAGAGAGAGAGAGAGAAGACAGAGAAAGAAGTAATATAAAGAGTAGGTATTAAAAAAAAGCCTTGAGAGTTTAATGGAAGAGATATAGGAAGAACAGAGAAAGAGGAATAAATGTATACATACACACACACATTTATAGTATTTGGCATACTGTAAAATGCATATTTTATAAAGGCATTTCATAGACTACTGCTACATATCCATCATCATCAGTGTTGATTCTTGTTGAGAAGAAGTCCAAAATGTCCTCTTTGATAGCTTCAAAGTCCAATCCTTGAATGGCATATTTTTTCCACACATATGAATAGAAATTAGAGACCATCAACAAAAACTGCCACCAAAAGTATCAGTGTAGATATACTCAGTGTATAAGTTGGTCTGGCTGGCTGCATACAGGCCATACAGATGGAGCTATGGGGCTGAAAATTTAAACACTTACTCTTTATAATGTCAAGAAGAAACTTTTCTTCTATTTTTTTGAAAAATCAATTTAGTGATCAGTGTTCAACAAAAGGTAGAAGAAATAACTTATTAATTGATCTTTTTGCAATTTTTTAAATTGATCACCCTCAACATGGCATGCTGCCAAAAGACATTGGAAGCATGACAGATTTTATTGAGCGATTAACCAAACCTGTTGTCCACTAATGTTTAGGTTGTTCTCTTGTTTGGTTTCTGCATCAGATCTATGTTTAGTCTCAAATTTCTTCATTCCATGATGGCAAATTCTTCTCCATGTTGGCCAGTCACATGCAAATATTTCACAATTGGATGGTTGAATGTCAAATTTCTGGAGGATAGCCTTGAGTTGATCCTTGTATCAGTTTGTTTTTGTTTTTTGGGGTTTTTTTTTTACTATTCATTTTTCATTTCCAGAATACAGGATTTGCTTTCAGAATCTTTACATCCATTATACTGGCACGCTGAATGCTGTGTAGTGTTTCAATCCTTTTGTTTTATGTTTTTTGAAAAAGGTGTCTTTTAGACCAGCAAATATTGTACATACACTGACATGACAAAAACAGACACTGCTGTTTTCAACGAGCCCCTTCATTCAATGATCTAAACAATTCAAGAATATTTTATCATGAAACTCCTTGTTGTAGAGCTGTCGTTATAGGGCCAGTTTTGAATACCATAACTACAATAGTGAGTTTGATCCTCAATATGTACTCCAAACTTGTGGCCTTCTGCCAGACTAAGCTGAGCTCAGGCAACACCTCACAGATAAATGTTTTAGTGTTGTTCCATAATAGACTTAGCTTAGTAAGTATCAAGAACATTTTATTAAGCTAATTGAACTTTTGATATTTATTTATTTTGAATCTTAACTTTTGATAAGCAGATTTTAAGTTTTAGGGATTAAAGTTATCAGATCTGCTATCTTTTCTTGTGGGATCAGACTGCATTGAAAGAAAAAATGAACCTATTTTGTGGGATATTTTCTTGACATTTTCCCCATCTTATGATCCCAAAGAGTTGAGAAATGTTCAATGGAATTCATAGCTGGAGAGTGGTTTGGAAACAATTGTTGTTTAATATTACTTCTGTCCTATAATTGCTATTACATTTGCAGATGTATTTCATACACTAAATATAACAACTACTGTGGGATACAGGAGCTCCCATTCTTTAGATATTTTTGGTGTATAACATTCCGTTCTTTTCTTCCTTAAGTGAGTTCTGTTTACGTCCAAATAACTGTCAGTGAATATTGAGAGAATGGATATGTAATATCTAAATTGGTATTCCTCATAATACCCCAGAAACTTTGAATAACTAGTACTCCAAACTACTCCACATACCATTATAAAAAATCTGCCATGTTTGTTAGTGGGTTGCAGGTGTTTCAAAGAAAATTCTTTGCTAGACCAGCTTTTCTCAACCACTGATCTGCAGAATCCTAGGGTTATACAAGAGGTTGAGGGTTCGGTGAAAATGTTATATATATATGAAGGAACTATGTGTAAGTAAGCTTTTAATGTTTAACAATCCTCAAATTAAGCACTTTTGGAGCAGAAAACCAGCATAGGTTTATAGGTAGGATTCACAATTTATACATAAATTAATGTTAGAAATTGTACTATCTTTAAAAAAAAAACGTGTTTTTCTTTACATTAAACCAGTTAATTGCTGATTTTATCATTGGCTTTCTGGGTTTTTATATTCTCATATTAGTATGTAAAGTTTATGAAAAACATTATTTTATTAAATGTAAGGTTAGCTTATCAATTCATTTTCAAGGAAACTGACTTCCATTTTATATTTTTGATAATAAATTCCTTTGGGTGAGTGAGAGGAGACTGAAAAAAAAGTATCTTAGAATGCTAACCAAAATGAACAAATATGTAGGAAACTATCTTCCTGTACACAGCAGAATAGTGTTAATTACATTTAGATTATAATACATACACACTTTTGAACACAGCTGCATATATGATATTTTTGTGCAGGAGTTCCTTGAGATATGAAAATTAAAGAGTTTTTCCAGTCTAAAAATGTTGACAAAAAGCTGCTCAAGACACATATTCATCTACTGTTTGAAAATTGAGCAAATCACTCATCTGAAAAAATAAGTGTGCTCAAGTGCCATGGGTCTGTTCACCATCACTGCTTTCTCTGCTGAATGTTGACTTCTTTAAGAAGTGGCTTTCTCCTGGCTGCTCTTCCATAATGATCCATAGGATGAAGAGATACTGTAATGCCATTTCTGATCTGATTTTGATACATTCTGCTGTATCCATCATCCAGCAATGGGCATTTTTTTTCCGATTTTTTATCGTATTGCATAAAGACTGCTTTCTGATATCCATGTTAATCTGAATGAGACACAGTGGTTTCCTTTCCTTCATGAGTAAATTGTTCAATTATACATTTCACAATTCAAAGGGAAATTTCCACTTCCAATGTGACCTAAAACTGATTTCTCCGAACTTTTGATTAACCAACAATACATCCCTTTTTGAAATCTGACAATTCTCTTGGAGTATGAGGTATTGTGAAGTCATTTTGCAGTTATTTCTCTTGTGATTTTATCACAAAAATTAAGTCATTGTCAATGAACACATTTTTACTCTAGATGTCAAATTTAAGTTAAAAAATGGTGTCTCTTTATTTATATCTCTGTACATATCAGAAGTTTGCCTCATGGTCGGAATAGTTGTACAATTTTTCACTGATGCCAGTGGTCAATGTTTAAGCCTAGGTAAAAAAAATCCAGAATTTAGTATACTGATTTTCAAGACAGGCAGGCCAACCACAGAAAACTGGTGCAATATACAATCCTTGCTTGTAATTGAGTAAGCTGAGCTTGGTAAATATTTCCTAAAAGATAATGATGCTGGTCACGATGCTGTAATGCTCATACCCAACATAAATGAAACCTCAATTTAAGTAACCATCTTGATGTTTACTTGACATGAATATACATGCTCCTCAGCATCTAGTTTCCACTATCTCTCTCAAAGTAGTCCTCTTACTGGTTTACAAATAGCAGTGTCAGTATAATGTAGGGAAGATGTTTGAAACATGCTAGAGTGGTTACTGCACATGCACTCTGAGACCCCCACCACCATCAGGAGGACAGAAGACACATTCAGCATCTGCAATTATTTAAGACAAAACATGGTTCAGAAGTATAAAAGTAATTTTTCCATGAGCCATATTTTTGTCATACTGTCCTGACCAATTGCATGAATTGATCAGAACATACTTAGTTTGAATCATTGCTTTGTTGATTTCTAAGTGACTTGGTTAGTATGTGTCAAAGTCAGTGTGTGTAGCTGGCAGATGGTGTTTTGTCATGTCTGGTAGGGTCGGGGACGGTTGCAGCAAGTTGTTGCAACCGTCTCTGAGCTAGCAGCCATATAATCCTGTTTGAATCCTGTTTGATGTATACGCAAATTACGCAAACAGACAGAGATGCCTTACAGTATCAGTGTTGATTGCTATTAATACAGGAGATGGTTCCTGTTGAGTATTGTCTATGAAAGTGAACACAACACATTAGCATGCCAAGAGTGAGGAAGGGAGTCACTGACAGAAGGCTTCCCCTTGATATCTTACAATGATTAGGACAGGACAGTCTGGGCAGTGGCCAAGAACTTTGACATCTGTCACATCACCTTATTCTGATTTTATTAAAGTGATTCAAAGTCAAGAATAGTGTGGTTGCAGTGCTGGAGGTGCAAGTCCTGGGCATAGAAGGATTGCACAGCCGGAGGTGATTTTTACCCATGCCACAAATATGACTCAGAATGAATGAATGTCCTTTTACTGGTTTTCAATAGAATGGCTTTCCAAGAACAGAATTTTTTCTTGCCACCAGCAAATTTGTAAAAACGTTTTAAAAAGCTGTGTCTGAATATCTTCCAGGAGAGTTAAGGTCACAGTTCACATTCATTGGAGTGTAACAAAATAAGTTTTTAAAACAGTTGCAGTTTTGTATAATGAATACATGTTTGATAAAAGTTTGATGCATTGCAAATTGTTCCATTCTTTCCGTTTAACACTGAAATACAGAAAAATTGAATAGCATCTACATCATCTGCTCATTGACTCAAGGTAGGACAACTGTTATTTGATAAATAAATAATGCTTTGAAATGGTGTATAAATGATATCATTTTTTTAATAATAATAATACAATATGATACATATTTTCAGAATACTGCACTCATTGAGACAAAGAGCAGAAGTTGATTGGTGAAATTTGATAAACTGATTAGTGTTGCAACTATCCCCAGGGTTGGGGATGGTTGCAACATCTGATTTCTTCCATTTAAATAGATATTGTTAACAATCTGTCAAATAGTCTCTGAGTAAATGAAAAAAATGCAAAAAGTGTTGCAACCATCCACAGTCTCCCCTGCTACATTAAGTTCGTGTGCCGTTCAAATTCCCATCTGAATATTTGTATGTTAGCAGAAATATCCAACCTGATTTTTTAAATTATTCCTCGAATAAATGCAATTATATGAGTTTGTTACTCCCAAGAAAATGTTTTTGTACAGCGTGCAAGCTAATGGATCTAATTTTAAGCCCAAATTAATTTTCAGAGGTTCTCTTATTTTCATTATAGAGCCACTACTATTCAGAATTTTCTACTTGTACTATATGAGGTGAAATTAAGAAATAATTCTAACACAATCTTAATTTCATGCAATCACTGTGCTTGCTCTTTACAGAGATGTAAGGTCATCTTTTTCAATGATATGTGTGGGGCACAATAAATCAGGGACTGAGCCACATCAATTCTTTGAATTAAAATTGATCCTGTCAATTCATCTCATGTTGTTTTCAAGAAAACTAAAAAAGGATTCTGATTTTACTTTTGTCTCATTCTTCCCTTTTTTTGCTCAAAGTGTCAATTTGATCTTGTATTAAAATTTTTCCTTTTGTATGCCTAACTTTAGCCAATGAATGTTTGAGAGATTTTTATAATCACTTTTTGTGACATAGCCCACGATTCAACAATACTTTATAAAATGTGTTAGTTTCACTCTGGGACTTCTTTGAATCATTCAATCTTACATTGATTTACATTTCTCAGGGATGATTCACTGCATACTAGGGCTTGAGCAAATAATCAAGTGCCTGCCAGCTGCTAACTTAGAGGTTTTTACATTATTATCTTAGTATGAACTACTTCACAGCCAACAGAGTTGATCTTTTTTTTCTCTAAATATATTAATGAAATTAGCTTCTACCTACAATTAAATTTTTCTGGTGCATTGTGCCCTGGTTTTCCTATCATATCTTGCACATCTGTTGCATAGCAATGATTAACAGGCTAAGCTTGCAAGCCATTGATAGTGCCTTTGTTCCCTAATGGGAGTCCCAAGAATTTAGTCTTGTAATAGAGTTGGTTTCGTTCAACAAGTACTTCTTGAGAAGTAGTTTTTATTATGCTCATTAATTGTAATTTGCTCTATTTGAGAACATATTTCTATTTCTATATAGAATTTTGAAAAATCTAATGCAGGCAGTTACTATAATAGAATGAAACAATTTTACTTTCAACTTTGATGTATAACTGATACTTCAAAAGTGTGAATCAGTAATTTTTGTCTGAATTTCTAAGACAAAGAATTATAATCATTATACAGATTTACTCAGACTCTTATCCTCATTTTAGTTGTTATAATCACAGCGTTTCATCCTTTCTATCCACTGGCCTTCTTAAACGTCTGTTTTCTTGATAACCCTCTGGGATTTTGAAACTGGAGCCTTGAAATGGATTGAATAAAGGGTTCAATTAAAAATTCTGAGGAGGTCACCAACTATGATGACACCTAAAGAAGGCCAGAGAGTACAATAGCCAAAATTTTGTGACTATAACAACCAAGATGAGGATACTAGATCAAGTAAACCAGTGTACGATGTAAATCAGTACTGGAAATGTACATTTGGGCCATAAGTATGAAATTGGAAAACTAGGTTCAAATTTTTGGTTATGCCAATAGTCACTTTCAAGCAAATTTCCTCTGGAAAAGCTTGAAACTAACCCTCTCTTCATTCTGACCCATCACCAGGCATCTAGACTATGGCTCTTCCAACTGATTTACTATGAAAGGAACTAGAGAAAAGAGAAGCTCAATGAGAATGTGGCAATTCACTCTCTTTCTATTACTTGCAGCAAAAACTGCACAAACGATGGCTACACCTGTTATCAGTTATGACAGTCAGCAGCAAATTGGAATTGTAAATATACAGTTACATAGTTTTTATAATCAATAAATTGCTATGGAACAATAATGTGGAGTGTTGATGCTGATAATAGTTTCTGTGATGAAATAATGTCCGTTATTTGAATATTTGTCTTGGCAAAATGTTCAAAACATTGATGATGAATTAAAACAACTTACCTACCAATGAAAGATTACTACAGAGAAAAGTCAATGTTGTAAGATATTCATCACTCCAAAATACTCTGTTAACTTTCCCTTGAATATTTATCTTTGTTAACTCTATTTGAAATATCTGCAGTTGGAATTAGTTTTCAAATGCATGATGGTCAATATTATGAAGAATGAATGTCTGGGAGAAGCCATTTAAGAACTAGACTTTTTGGTAAATTGTTATGAAGAATAACACGAAGATGTGGAGCAGCATACCAGTTACTGACACAGAGAAAGGAATTGGCTTTTGTGATTCTATTTTATCAGAGTAACTTTTGGTGAGTTTTTTCAACCTTAGGCAAAGCAGTGTGAAATTTCAGCAAATCAACACTGGACAAAACTGTATGACTTTTTAGGCAAATTAAGCCCTCTGACTCTCTTAAACAAAGACTTCTCCTATGTCTATAATTGAGCACTTATGATGATTCACATAGCCATTATCGAGATCCACGCTCTTAATACAATTTATATATAACATATGTAATTCATATATCCTTATGGCAAGTTTTACCCAAGCACTGGTAATCCATCTCGGTATCTCCAAGATATCTTGTTTGACTTTCAGGATTGGAATTGAAACATTAAACATACAGGGTTACCAGTGTTTATACAGTTGTTCCACACTCAATGTGTCATTAATGTTGATGAGAAAATGATATAATAAAACAAAAAAAGTAAAAAAAATGTGAGGTGTACAGAATCACACCAGTAAAACTTGTTGATGTGTTTCAACTTGAGTTTTACTACTCCTTTCCTCTTTTGATGTCTCACCACTAAGCCTACATGTGCTAGTGGATGAAAAAAAGGATAGTATCTTACAGCAATAAAGTTTAACAAGGCTTCCAAACATACTGGATATTATAAATCTAAGATGAAAACCCTTACAACCACGATGGTACAGGAATTCATTCAAGCTTTGGTCGCCACTACAGGTGCTACTGCTAATGTGCTATACAATGTTTGTTATTTGATTTTAAACTGAGTTGTGTTAAGAGGTACTCCTTACAATGTTTTTGTGACTAGGAGTATACTGTAGGAACTGAACTCTTGAACACATCATTGAATCTATATTAAAATTGGTTCGCTGTATGTCATTTCACTTATAGTTGTATTTCCAAAGAATTTGTCAAGCAACATCAAGTGAAGACCTGCTGTACTTCATGGATTTAAAAATTGTCTAGTTCTCTCTTGATATATTGCTATTGTTGATATTAATGTCAGACAAGTGTAGAATAGTAATAATAATAATCCAGTGTAACAATAAGGTTGCTGGTAGTCACTACGGAGCAAAGGAGTCCTTGTATTGAATCTGCCATCACATGCCTGATGTCACAAAGAGGAGTTGAGGCAGAAGACAGAAGTTGATAGTCCACCACGACAGATCCAAATGCAAACATTCAGTTGCCATATTTCCTTTGTTAGAAGTAAGAGTTCTATGCATCATTTTTGAATAAATGAAAATAAATCAAACAAAGGGAGTTCATGAAACAATAAATGAAAACAGATGCAGATGTTTTTAGACAAATAAATAGAACATACATTTATTAGACAACAAATAGAACATTTATAAATAGGACAGTCAAAGCTGAAAAGAATAACATGTAAACATCAAGATGATCATTATTACAGCAGGCTTGATTACTTAAAAAGGAAAAAGAATATGTTTATGAGAAAGGTAGAATAGAAAGAAGATGTGACGTATCTAGTTGGTGTTGTAAATTTATGAGGCAGAAATTTGAAATGCTCTATATCCGCAATGTTTGCTTATTTCAAAGACCAGAGTAATTAAGGAAATGGGATACTGAGTTTTGCAGCATGGACAATTTCTGGTACAATAGGACAACCACATTTAAGATTGTTGAGTAAACTTGCAGGCCAAATCTCAATGCCGATAAATACAAATGACAGAAATATATACTAGAAGTTATGGGCTCAAGCAAATAGAATACATTCATGACTGTTATGTAGAAACATATAGTTAGTTCATTCATGTGGCATGGAGATGTAGATACACATTAGGCTAGTGAGAGAGGGAACACATGATTTAGTAATCGGGCATACAAAAGAAAGATCTCAACCTGCATGGAATGACTGGCAACGTTTAGCAATAGTGATTGGTCACAACAAATCATACCGAGAGGGGCATTAACAGTTCTTGCAAGCTGCGGCTAGCACTCGTCTAGTTTAAAGCCAAGAGTGAGCAATGATTAACAGAAGTTTATGATTTTATAGATAGCGGCTAAAAGGAAGTGACAACATTAAATATGTGGCTAGCTTTGTGGTGTTGTAGCTAAAGCTATGTTCTTATCTGTATTAATTTCAAGTACAGATAAACAAGTTACTTTACCATCATTTAAGTTTCTATCACATGTTGAAATTTACATAAGGAATGTTTTTTTCAATTCATATTTACATACGTGCCCCCCCCCCCATCCAGGGCAACCCCTTTGCCCTTTTTAACCAAAAAGTTCCCATATGCTCTTGGATATTTATTTGTAAAGTTTAGTTGAGTCTAGCACAAGGCTAAATAGAAGTGGGAATAAGGAATAGAAAAATTGTGTTGAGTCAGACTTTTAAAAGGAGAGGGTCTGCTTGTCTTGAAAATCAGCAAGTGGAATTCTGGCTTTTACTCAAGCTTGAACTCTAACCACTGGCATTGGTAGGAAGAGATGCATAACTACTTCAGCCACCAAAGCACGTTTGGATTTAAAGTCAATATCATGTACCATAATCTTAGCTGAGTGGGTACTCAAGTAAAAAGAACTATTTGTGAACATCTGTGGATTGTGTTTCCTTTCTGTGACTGGGAATTTTTGTAATTAGTTTTTTCTAACTCAGCTGTACACAAGAAATATTGAATTTATTGTGATCAATATCCCTTTCAAATTTACTTTTCTGAAAATTCATATCCTCCAATGTGATGATTGCTTAGCTGAGTTTTTTTCCATAGAATGGCCATTCTAGCATCTAAGAAATACTCCCTTGGCCCTTTCACTGCCTGTTCTTGAAGTTTGCAGCTATTTCCCACTTATGATTGATAAGTAATTGCTATAGCACGGACTGGTTTGTGCTTACTGTGTGGAGTGAGGATTTGCCCAGTATGTGTTGTTTTGAGATGATACTTCATGCCTAGACCAGATCAGCATGGGTTTGTATTCCAGAGTTTCCAACTTCTGGAGTCAGGTCAGTGTAACTCAGTTGCCGGATTTTGGGTATTAATTTTGTTGCTGTCAATAGCACACATCTAGTTTTGTCTTTTTTTAAATTAACCCTTTTTAAATAACTGACAAGATGTTAAATCATCATTGTTTATTTGAAGATATCAAATCATATTGTTGTATGACAATATGATGTGCATACCGAAAAAATAAATAACAATAGACAAAATTGTAGGTACTATTTGTTACAGTGAAAATTAAATTTGGTCAAGACTACTTTTCAAAAAACTACCAAGTAATATTTAAAATGAGAAATTTTTTTGAGTTGCATTCATTTATAGGGTGGCCATTTCCAAATAGGACATTCCAGACCAGCGGTTCCCAGGGCGGTACACACGAAGGTATTAGAAGGAGTCTATGAGCTTGTTGAGTCGGCAGACCTTTCAAGGCTGGGGTATAGGTGGAAAATATTTTAAATAAAAAGTTAGTAACCACTATAAAGGAAGACTTTCGCTGCTTTGGCAGACTTGACCCTCTCGGGTGTGTTGACAACGTGACTTGTACAGTACGGTTCATCATCAGCAAACTACAAAACAGAAATACGTAAACGGTCGTTTTCAATTCTCACTTTTTAAAGTCTAAAAAGTATCTGTATCTGAGGTGAACTTGAAGAAATATATAAGATTTTTAGTCAGACCCTCAAAAGGAGGAGAAATTAACGTCCGGCTCGAAAGAGAAAGAGAGTGCTTAGAAGCTGGACTCTTCAGCCGGTCACCCACCCTCAACTATTTTGATTCCGTAAGAAAAGTTCTTTTTTCATTACTGAGAAAAAAAAGTTTTTTTACAGTTAAAAGTTCATATTCTAACAAAAGTTTTTTTTCCAAGCAGAAGTTCCAAGTTTTTAAATAAAAAGTTTTAAATCTGACCTGCTTGAAACAAAATAGTGAATAAGCTACGTAAATATATAGATAAAAATTGAACAAGAAATTAAATGAAAAAGATGCCAGACTCGTAAGCCCGCGGAGATCATTATGAAATGGAGACTTCAGAGATATCATTATCTTTATAGCCACTATTACTATGTGACATTAGAATCTGTATAAGTCCGCACAAAAATTATAGTCCGAGCTAGAAGACGCATACATTTTGCTCAGAATGGCTCAACTCACGTTCATTTGGCATTTTTGAGTTTTTCTATTTTTGAAATTGGCAAAAAGGCAGACAAACTTTGGATTTTTGCAGTTTTTAAAACTGAAAGAAATCGGTCGAAGCTTCATGGCTGCCCATAGTAACGGCCGAACAACACCAACAAAGCTCGGCGAAAAGATCTAGATTCTGAGTGAGCAGGCTCGGTACCTTCCCAGAATGCTAAGCGCCCAGCCTGGCCTGGAGCTACTACTGCTGTCATGGACAAAGAAGCCAAATATGTGTGGTATTTAGTCGCACAGCGAGCGCTCTACTTACTTTTGTGACTTCCAATTTAAAGAAATTATTTACCCGATGAGATATATTGATGTGTTTCAAAGGTGAGTCGGTGATTGCTTTGTTTATCTCGAGTTTTAACAAAAAAAAGTTTGACTCTGGCCGGGAAATCCGTTTTTTTACATAACATTGATGATAAAGATGAGGTGTTTTTATGTGTAATTATAGGAAAAAAAAAACACAACAAAAAACACTCTAGAATTGATGGTTCCAGTTGTTGAAAAATAAGTATTTTTCGTATTTTGGTATCTTTAATTCGGAACCGCTTGTTAGGGTGTTTTAGTGTTAATATACCAAGTTATATGTACTTTTTAATGCTTTTTTTAAGGGTATGTCATATATTTCCCTTATTACGTTATCTCTCTCTCTCTCTCTCTCTGCGAGTTCACCTTTCTTATTACATGCAAGAAGCAACAAACTTGTAGCCTGCTTTTACTATATTAGTTTTTTTTTCTAAAGAAAAGAATTATATATCTTATTACAAAATCCAAATTGGTGTGATTTACATTCTTTTATAAATGAGGTTTAATTTTTTTCATGATAAAAAAAGTTTTGAAATAACTTAGTCACTCTTCTTGGTTGGATTAACCACTTTATAACTTTTCTATATTTTTCTCTTTCTTTTTGTATAAAAACGTCGGATTTAATTTTTTTTTCTTGGCATTTAAAGACAAAGTACAAACTTCGTTTTGTAAATTTCTTTGCGTTAATTTTCTCAACTTATTCCATGATCTTGGTTAAGCATTATTTCTTTGAATGTTGGAAAAATACATAAAAATCCAAGCGAGCTGCTCAGTACTTTTACATTACTTTTAGAATCAGAATTTCAACTTTTCAAATCAGTCCACCTTTCTCTGACATACAAGAATTTAACTTCTACTTTTGAAAATCTTTTGGTTCCTCTTAAATGTCTCTTTGATTAATTCAATAATCTCCTAATTGTTTTGGCGTTATTCAGTAACTTTTTCAAGATTCTTCTGTTAGATCATAACTTTTTTAAACTTTGAAAAAAAAAAAGCACGAAGTTCTTGTACTTCTATCCATGGTCACAAACCTTTTGAGCAGTTACAAAAGTTATAATACAAATGTACGCATCTCTAGTTTTATCTATATTAAAGTATTTGTGGAATTTATGATAAGAGAGTGCTCTTGTTTTGTTATTTAATTTCGCTTACCCACTATGCTGGAAATACCGCACCGTGGTGTAATGATCTGGCATGTGGGTAAGAATTGTACTATAAACACTTAGCTTTTAATTGCTATGCTCTAATATTTTTGATTACGAAAACAAGGAATATAGTTTGACAGTTTATTTGTTTGTGGGGACAAGGATTGTAGACTTTTTTTATGTTGTTGTTGTTGAAAGGTATCTTTCCTCGGTTTAAATACAATCACTAGTAATGGGATATATTTAGGGGAGAAATTTCAAGTTGACCTTTTTTTTTTTCTCGCTCCAATGTAAATTTCCAAGGCTCGTGAGAGTTTGCGTAAGAATTGTATTGGCATTATTAGCTGAGGAACGTGTTTACTTTTTTTTTCAATTTTATTAGTAGTTAAAATTGAAAAAAAATTAATTTCATCAAAATCAGAGAGCAGTGATTGAGTTCATCTTTTGGAAAATAAATCCATGTTAATGATCTGACAGAAAAAACAAATGCAGTACGTACTACCGCTCTAGTGCCCAGTATAAACGTAACTATTATGGGGCAGAGGTAGTGAACTAAACAAGTTTCGTGAAAGTAATAAAATACAGAAAAGATCGTTTTTGTAGCCATCTGAATCCTGAATGACTTCTTTACTTAACATATCCATTGTTTTAAAACTTAAACCGCAAGGAAATAACTTTTCCCGACAAGGAATATATTGTGGTTCTAAATTTATTCTAAAAAAGCTTGTACACGATATGAGGCGCGATAAAAACACTGAAATAACTGAACTAGTAATAAATAACTTAGTTGTGTCATTTAGGTTAGTATTACTATCAAATAGAGTAACATTTTGCAGTATTTTGCGTTTTTTTCTTCTTAATTGTAGGTGTATTTATTCAAGACTGGAAGGAAGAGGATGATATGTTCTTTTTTCTGAAATGAAACTCGACAATTGACACATTTAGTAAAACTGGGGACTTAAAAATAAAAGATTTGAGAAAAGGACAACTTCAAGCGAATAACTTGCCCCAGAACATCTCGGAATAAGGTTTTGACCAAACTTAGTTGAAAAAAGAAGTTTTACATGTTCCCCGTGTTGAAAAAAGGTAATAATGAATAAATAAACATTTAGTACTGTGTACAATCATAAACGTAAGAATCAGAAATTATCCAAGACTCCCTCCCCCTTTTTTTCCATCTGATGAGTTTCTTTTTATCTCTTATTTTATTTCATTTTTCAAAAATTAAATTTCATTTTTATTTGCTACCACTGCTGCTACTACTACTACTACTCTTCAGTTTTGTGCAATTATCAGTTACGTATTAATACTTACTACTACTTTATTACAGGGAAGTCGGTGCCTAATGGGCAGTGGTGGTATATTGGTACATAAGTAAAAGTAGTATTATATTACTGTTCTTTTTTTACTTACTCACAACTTCGATGGAAACGGAAGAACAAATGAACTAACTTTGAGACTTTTTTTTACTTTCTCATTTTCTTTCGTTCAGAGACTTATTGTTTAATTAATTATTGCAGTAGTTGATTTAATTCATCAAATTATTGGGAATGGGATTGATATACTTTTCTTTTTTACCAAGTTCAACTTCCTTACACACGCACACTGGAATGAAAGGGAGGATATGAACTTTTTGTTGACTCTTATCATTTTGTAGATGTTTTTTTCACTTGACAAGTGACCACTCTGTCGTAAAACCTACGGTAGACTAGCTAAAAAAGCATCCTCATTATTTACTAATTGTTAACCAATGAAATGGGGTTTTGTTATGACCTCAAAAATGTCATTTTAGAACGTTCGCAATATGAGGGATGGTAAAAAAAATGATCGCAAAACTTTCACATATTTTGTATAAGAACTTGTGTATTCGGAGGAGTGTGATGATGATAATAGTGATGTTGGATTTGAAGTTATTCTTGCCTGACAACAATGTCACTTGGGTCTGCCGCTGCTGCTAAAACGTGATGTAAGTTGGGCAGATGAGATAAATAGCTGGCCTAACATTGCTGTCATTCCATCACTTGTACTGGTGTATGTACATATATCTACCTACATACGTATATGTGCCTCTGCTGTTGCTACCAGCTCTAAGTTTTCCTCCTTTCTCTCTCTTCAGAAAATGGGTCTATGCATGAATGTTATATATATATATACATGTGTGTGTGTATATTCATATAATTGTTTTGACAGCCTAAAGTAAAATATTGCCGTTGGTGTCATATTGTTTATTGAACCATTTGACAGTGTTCTTTTGTGCAAAAATGAGGTTGATGAAAGTAATTTGTGCAGGTACGACTATTCAGATGCATCCGGCCATCAGTGCGTGGATAGGTCGACAAATAAGACCCCATTTTTCTGATTTTCTTTGGTTTAAAAAGAAAAAAAAAGACCCTCCCCCTGTTTTATATGTAAATATCATTACTCCTTTCAAATTTTTATGTAGTAAGTAAACATATTCTCTAAACTATTGGATTTGTTTTTTAGGGGCTGAAGGAACTTTGCATTGACCCTTTTCTGAAGTAACCAAACACATTTGAACTTTTCTTAATTGTATCTGGATTACAATGTCCAAAATTATTGGCCAGGTTGCTTCAAAATTTACTGTGTTCATTTATGAACTGATCAGAAAGAACCTTATTCTTTTAATCTTATTTATTGCGAGCCACTCTGTTGTGTGTGTATACAGATACACAAGGAAGGTATCCAGTACGATTGAGTTGATGCTTCATCTAATCTTATACATGTAATAAAAGCAAAATAAAAGTACTGTTTATGTAAGTGTAGCTTCATTAATTCTGATACCTCTCCCTTTGGGTAGATTGAAAAGTATTGTAATATATTGACTGTCCATTAAGCATTTTGGAGAATATATTTTACCTTCCAGTCTACAAATTCATAGAAGCAAATATTCGTGTTTTGTTTGTTACCATAAGGTTATTTAAACTTGTTGTTAGGTTGGTCCAAAAAAAATTTGCATTTTTTCACCATCCAGCTTAGAATAAATCTATGAATTAAAAATAAGAAACTTCAGAATTTGAACCATTTTTGCCCTCTGGAAGCATTGAATTCTGGGACTGATGAATTCTTTGAAGGTGTTTAGAGCTACTGCTTGATTGTTGATGACCTACCTTTGCAGGAAGTGGTCAAAATGCTTGGGATAGTGGTAGTTGATCTAGTGAGTAAGCTGGGTGCAGTGGTGTTTGGTAGCCCAGTTGTTCAATTTCTGCTGGAACATTAGTGCAACATGCAGTTTGCGTTGTCATGGAGAAAAATTGGTCGCTTTCAATTGACCAATGTCTGATGTAAACAATGCAGTTCTTGATGCATTTTGTCGATTTCCTGGCAATGCTTCTTTGCTGTGATGGTTTCGACCAGGATTCAAGAAGTAAATTGTAACTATTATCTTTTGATGCAGGTTAGGTTTGGGGAAGTGTTTTGTTGTTTCACCTCTGCCCAGCCACTATGCGGAATGTTGTCAATTATTTTGTCACAATGCTATCAAGGAATGAATCCCTTTTGTTGTGCAAAAGTGCAGAGCAGTTTGGAAGTGCAATTTTTAATTTTTGTTCAGCTTGTGTGGTGATTTTTTTTTTTTTCCAAATGTTGAACAGCTGTTGAATAATCTTTATTTGCTTCCTCTGCAAATTCTGAAGTTTTGTATGGATCTACCTCCAAATTTGATGTTGTCAAACTCAGGGATGTCCATGACCCTTCTCATCTCCAGTTTCAGAATTTTTTGAACCAATGTTGAGTTGTACGTTCGATGATGGTCCCTTAGCCAAATACTTTATTAATGGTCAGCTCTTTTACATCCAATTTTGAACTCTTGCGACCAACTTGCTTGACAATTTTTTTTTTTTTTTTTTTTTTAACTTGGTCGATTTGACAACATCTAAGAAACCAGATTAAGTAAAGAAAAGAAAACCTTTAGCTTGAATTAATTGTGAAATTCATGCTTTAAAACTCCTATATTCCATGAACTTAGTTGAATAATAGTTTATTCCATAATGAGCATCAAAGTTTGAAGTAAAAATGCAATTATTTTTGTGCCAATCTAATATATAAGCTATGTATGTATCAGTATACCATAAAATAGTATTTCCCTGATTTAGTACAAATGTCTTGATAATTTCTGTGGTCATTACTCTAAAATAGATCTTCAAACTTTTTCTCCCCATGTGCCTGTTTGTCCTGTCCAGCAGTGTCGGGGTACTTCTTGTGAAGAATATAGTATAAAATTTATGGATATCATAAAACAAACAATAGACATGTAGTAGTGTATTAATTCTTCCAGTTCATTCATCCCTGCTAATAGATCTGCACATAAATTTTCTTTTGATTCATATTACTTCTGTATGAACCAGTCCCGCTTCCTCATAATCCTTGTGTTCAGAGGACTGAATTTTATGAAGTTCAAACTTGTGTATACCAAATTTCTCTTAGGTACCCCGGCTTGAGAAAAGCTACTCTAAAAGATCCCACGTACCAGAAATGTTCCAGTCTTATTGGGGGCATTATTATTTCAGTTAGGCTATTTTTCTTTGAGATAAAAATGAAGTTTTGTAAGTTATACTTAAATTAGTATCAACCATGAAAAATACTTTTCCCATAACCTGTGTGCAGGATTTTAAGTATTTTTGCTTTGAAGAAATGTTATTCTGATTATTGATACAAAAAATATTCAGAAGTCATAAATCTTTGAAATATGCCCCTACTACTTACTTCTAAATATTTAGGAGGAAAAAATTCTCTTGAATATTTGTGTAAAGCCATGAGTTTAATTATATAAATCCTACTGCCCCACCCTCTAGTGATGGTTGAGAAATGAAAATGCTTGTTTTGTATGTCAAATACTGTATCTCTTTTAGAATCTAAAGTGAGCAAAGAGGATGCTTTCTATTCGGAATGGCTTATCAGGACTATCCAATTTCACATAGTTCTGAGAGGCCCATTTTCTTGATTCTCTCTTGAACTTTATTGATTAAACTTCATATCCAAGGGAACCATTAAATCCATACTGGAAGCAGTATGACTATTGTATGCTACAGTATTGTTCTTCAATATTTACTGGCTGGACCCATTGAAATTCCCCGTCTTGACAACTTGAATACGATTACTCTCGCATATGTTTCTGCAATTAAAGTATAATTTTGTTGGAGTAATTCATTACCTATGAAACGTAAGTGGCAAATGAAACTGATATTAGTTTGGAAAGGAAGTCCTGGCGCTTTTTTTTCCCTTTTTTTGTGAAGACTGAAAAACTAATTTTCATTTAATGGTAATTGTCATATTCAATTAAGGTAATATTTTCCTTTATTTTTAATGACATAATCCCATCTAGTAAGAATGTTGTTAATGTTTCTAGCGTAAAATTCTTTGGATGTCAAAGCAAAAAAAAAACACCTGTCATTTTAACCACCTTATAATAGTTTCCCATCCTGGGAATGGTGTGACAATCTTATGAGTTGGGAGGATGAAGTGAAACTTCCATATTGACTCGGTGCCCCATGATAGCACCTGGTTAGAGCCTCAACCAGGAAATTCCAAAGAAGTATTCATATCATACAACAATATTGTTAATTAGGTTGTGGTGAAAAAATCCCAAAGAAAGAAATAGAAAAAGCCCATTTAGGAAGTAGAAATATGAAATTAAGACTTCATCTGGAGTTGGAAGTTATAATCACTTTTATTACCCTTGATGATGGCTGGAGAGTAGACCAGCTAAATCAAGTAATATACTTGAGTATACTAATATGAAGAATCATGAAGTCTTGGATCTATTTACAGATAAGTAAGATTACTTAATGTCTCCTGAGTTGGAATAGCTTCGAATAGCATTTGAAATTTTTGCATGATTTTGTATGACCCTAATTCAATGTTGATTATTTCAACACTAGAGCGTTATGTCATGTGACAGTGTATTGATATTGAGATGATACTTTTGTAATTGTGGGTAAATATATTTCGTAATTTTTGGTCATCCATACTTCAGCAGTCTCTCGAAACGTTTATAAATTTAAGCGGGCTTCCATCACAAATGGGTGAAAAAAGGCTGAATCAATATCCACTTGACCTTTTGAACTGAATCAACAGGTAACAAACACCCGCTGTAAACAAATTTATTTTACACTGTATTTTGAGTAAAAAGTGTGTTGTTCCAAAATCCAGAAGATTTTCTTGGTAATTCAAGAGTGACCTGTTTCTATAATCGTGACTGGAGTATAGGACAGTAACTATACCATGTATGGAGATGCTGCTGCAATTTAATTTACAAGTTTGTTTTTTTTTTCCCAGGGTGGAGTTTCTAGCCTCACATCGAAGTTAATCTTAATCTTCCATCCTTAGAGATAAGGATTTATCTTTATTACTGGTTTGCAGGCAACAAAAGATCAATCAAGTATATGGAATAAAGTGAAGTTACTAGAAAGCACTTGGTGCATATCTCTGCTAATGCCATTTTCACTGAAAAGTGAATGAAAATCTTGTCACTGATAGTTATGGGTAACAATTAAAAAGTTTTTTAAATGACTGGATCAGCCCTTGAGTTTAGTCAATTCTTCCTTTGCTCATGACCTACCTTTCGACAGAATGACATTGAAATTAGTTGAGAACTTTTGTGTACATCGTATAGACAAACACGAGTGGAATACATGGATATATGAAAAATATTTGCAATTTGAGAAGAAAATTCCTGGATCTGCCCCCCCCCCCCCTAACCAATTTCTCCTTGGCCCATTGAGAATTCTTGAAGATCTTGTATGGACAGACAGGCAAACACCAGTGAATAGTTATACCTGCCCCCCCCCCCCACTTCAAAAAGCCCTTACCTTACTGTGATTTGACTGGCACTTGTCAAGATTGTCAATGGGTATAACAGCTCTTTACAGTTACTACTGCTTGGGCTGGTAAGGGAGAATGGTCAGCTCAAGTGATTATGGACACCCATCAAGCCATACCACTGGGGGGACTTTTTTGTCAAGCTATCTGGTGATGAGCCAGAGCACAGGGATGTGGATTCATGCATATCCCAAGATCATTGGTGCTAAGAGGACATAAGCAGCCTCGGCCAAGTTCAGATTTAGTTGTACCCTTTTGGCTTTCTCTTGTCAGGTTAGTTTCATTACGATAAATACTTATGATATTTGATTGAATACTAATGAGTTATAGAAAGAACAAAAAAGTGTATACACTATCATTGAATAAGCTGATATGCCATAAAGTCACTTTATTAAAATAAAGTTCTCTGCATGTGTTATGACAAAAGATATTTTCCTGGGTGGGGGATTTTTTTTTCTTTTTCTTTTCCCAACTCTGCATTTTATGTGAACAGGATTATTTTCTCTATTCATCCAAACCCTATCAAAGCTACTTAAGTTATGAGTTGTTGACAAAACCACTTACAAGTGCCTGTGATTAATATTTTCAATTTGTCCAACTACTTAAAATGATTTTGTAATCAATAACCAAACACTTGAATTGATTTTCCGTTGTTCACATTAAAGTGATTCTAACAATACACACCATGTTACAATTCTATCTAGCGCATATGAATAGAGGAATATGAAAACATGTGCACACCCACATAATTTTTCTGGAAGAGCGTTAGCCAGGAATTTGAATTCCCTACTATTTTTATAGGATTGGGAAGCTGCCAAAAATGGCCCCCAAAACACCTAAATGGTAAAAAACATGCTCAGCTAAATTGGTAAATTGGAACTAAGTTTCTATTGGGAATTAGCTGTTAAACAGCTAGTGAGAACACTATCACCTTGGGGCCCTCAGCATTACTGAATTGATACATTCCTCATGAGAGCGTAGATAAATAAGTACAAATTCGGAGGATGTCAGAGTGGCATGACAGTTATTGACATGAAAAATGAAATCGATAAGCACAGTTCCGATTCCGGCCAAGGCTGCTTGCATAATACCTTGTACTAATGCCCTTGGGAAAAGCATGAATCTACTTCTCCTCCCTTCAGCTAGGGGGGAAATAACAGTTCTGGTCTCTTGGCCTTGGTTGGTATCCAGTCTAGGAGAACTATGATTTAAAAACAAGGAGTTGAATCCGCTACACCCACCCTATTGGAAATAAAAATAGCAGAAAAATTGTTGGTTTGCGATCCTGCTGTGTAAAAACCCAGTTGCTACAGATGATAGATTGTTTGGATCCTGGATCTCTGGCCCATCCTTACAACTTTGGAATCTTACTATCTTCAATTACTGCTCTAATGCATGTTTGCTCCTTGAAAATCCATTTTTATTGAATTTCAATATCTTATCCATTTCGATTCTTTATATCAGAAATAGCTGACAAGACGCTGACATTTGCTGGCCAACTTTGGCACAAGACCTCTTTTCTTGAGCACTCTACAAAGACTTAGTTCAGTTTAAGTTGCTTGCCAGACTTATGTTTTTATGTACCATCATCAATGTGCCTTGATTAAGCTAGTCCCACTCCTAGTTGCTTACACTTCAAGGCAACATGGTCCAATTTTTTTGTCATTTTAAGGTTCTCTTGGATTGCAACAATGTGTGTTAAACACCATGACTGACCATTATCTCACACTTATAAGCCATTTCCAGAATTTTATGTAAGCAAAATAAACTGAAAATAGTAGAAAATTGAGAGCAATTTTTATGGCCACAACATGAACTGATTGGGTGTTTATAGGAATCTGAAGTGCTCTCTTGTAATTTTGACAGGTACCTGGTTACCATTGGTGTATATGTGTTTGTTCATTTTGTTGCAATTTATATAGCTTGCAGGTATTTATCTTCCTTCCTGCAAAGGCGAAACTTAACACAAAGCTTTGTGAAGTAGAGATACTAATTGTCCAGTTGCCTTTGCACTTCTTCTTGGGAACTGCATTTGAACCTTGTATGATTGGGGAAAGGTTTTAGATTTTCTTTTTGCTACCCACTTACATTATTGATACTCCATCATTTCTCTCTTTCTAGCTTTAATAATTTTCTATGCCACCAAATTAGGTATATCTAACCGAATTTACAAAAAACTTTGTGAAACAAATTTTTGGTGTTCTGTGTTGCACATTTATAAACCAGAGTGTGGGTATCAGTGGTCAGGAATATATGTATGTATATATATATATATATATATATATATATATATATATATATATATATGTGTTTGCCTGGGGGGAGGTGGAATCAATTGAATCCTACCATGATTCAAATATCCAACCTGGAGATAAGCAGGCAAATGACACCTGTAAGGCCATCATCCTGGTGCTTGAAAGTACAAAGCTGAGTTAGCCATTGCTTTGAAAGAGATCCACGCAGCTTTGATTTTCATTTTTTGACTAATAATCAATTTCATTAAATAAAGGTAGAATATAATATCATTAAGATTTAAAAAAAAAAAAAATTTTTATTTTATTTCTCTACCCCCATATATAATGGCTTCAAAAAAAAAACTATCATTGTTCTGATTATTTTTCTGTATTGGACTAAATTTAAAAGAATAGATGATTTGAAGGTCATGATGAACTCATGGTTTCTTACTACTTCATAAAGTGTTGTTCTCAAAGACCTATTGCAATAAATAGATTTATAATAAAATATGTATTTGGGATCCATACATGAATAATTCCATAATTATTTACTGATATTATGATAGTTATGTACATAAATACCTTGAATAGTGTTTTGATGTACTACAATTGTAGTTGCTGTACAAATTAATGTAACTATGTATGAGATGAAAAAAAAAGAAAAGCACATTGAATTGTTAGAACAGTACAGAAAATCTAGGAACAAATTTACTGCACTGATCAGGGAATACCCGTGTAATACTTATACACAAAACTTGCAGACCTTGCAAAAGAACTGCATATCATTACATATATGGCTCTCTGAGTTTCTTTTTCAGACCAAGTCTAGTTTTACATGTTGTGAGGTGAGAATTAGCAAAGAGTTGTACAAAATGTGTCCATACCATATCAACCAGTTGTACCACTGGAATGATATGAAGTGAAAATTATAGCAGTCACTGATGCATCACGTCATATATTATTATTATTATTTATTTATTTATTTTTTTTCCTTCTCTCTGGGGGTAGGGGTGCTTGAATACATGTAATAGTCTGCTATTGCTCACTATACGGGTAGAGAATTTTTTTTTTACTTTAGGTTTGAGACGCTTTCCTCTATGAATTCATTATTTACATATTTGAAGCAGTGGGAGGCTTAGTAATTTGTTTTGTACTCTGAAAAATTTCTTGTTATTTTGTACTGTCGATGCACGGATGTTACATCAGTTATAAGATATGTTCTTTCTGTTGTGAATAAAACCTGCTGAAATATAAAGAATTCTTTCTTGCTTCCAGTCAATATTTGCATCCAATTAATACTTGCATCCATGGTCTGTTAAAATCAAAAAGTCCAGGAAACATTTACCTATTACATTCAGTAAACATAAGTATATTGGTGCCAGTGACTAATTTTCAGGGACTTTCATGTTGTATCAAATTCTTCTATCAATTAACCATGATGAATGCAATTCGCCAAAAAAGACATATTCTATCCAACTGGCACATGAACATGATCAATTTTCTCTGAATGTTATATCTATTATGATGGAATTATCTTACTTGATTGTTTGGTGGTTGTTGAATATGAAACCTTTCTAATAATTTCAACTTTTACCTTTTATGCACTTTAATATTTGGGATTTGCTTGTTTGAACTTTGAATTTTTGTTGTTTCAGTTTCTTTTTAAACGTTTGAATTTTGATAAATCCTGCACTTTTTAGATGAAAAATAACGTTATTGATTGTGAAATGTTGGTTTTCATTTGAATAGATCAGTTGATCTCTTGATGTACCCCAAGCAAGTTAACTAGTATGTACATGACATTTGGCCTCTTGAAAATCTAATGATACTTATCTATTTAAATTTCCTAAATAGTTGATGTTAATTAATTTGCCTCACTTACCAAGTACAGGAACTGACCAATGGTCTGAAGATCAGTTACCACTTGATTCTTAACACACCGGAAAGAGAAGTGACTGGTGCCACAAAATAGGTGACCTTTCTGTTTGCATTAGCCTCTTGATATGTTAGGATATTTTATTGATGGTTTGATGACTTCATATCTTTCAGGTTCATTTTACTTGAACTGATAAGTAGTTTGAATCACCTCAATTTGAGAGGGAACAAAGTTTGTAGCATGTTGTTTGTTGTGAATCAAATAACCTATTTGTATATTCACTTGGTTCACTCTTCAGATGAAATATAGCTTAAAAGAAAACTCCTTATGGTTCTAAATGACATCATTATGCTTTGTTTGAAACCAAAATCATCATATTTGTCCTTTGAGGTCAAAGATGACTGTGACTTCAGCTCTTGGTAGTGCAGCAGCTGCAGTGCACCACCATCTGAAGTCATGACTGGAATTTGACTTGGATTATAGTGATTGAGAGTTGTGCACTGTCAGTCTAACTCTCTTGTCCTTCACTACCTAGGTCTTGCAAGAGTTTGGATCTTCATTGAATCAAAATTACAAGTCTTTTATGATTACTTTCACAAAAAAACATAGACCTTGGGGTTTTTTTGTGATTCTATGGTTAGTTATGTGAATAGCTTTTTCTGGAATTCTTTCAGGTTAAATTTGGGCAATCCTTGGATCATTTAAAATTTGGCTACAATTAATCAAGACATCTTGGGTGAAAATGTACATACTAGTCCATGACCCGCTGCATCAATGACAGTTATCGTACGTGCACAAAAACAGACTCGGATCAAGAGCATCCTTGTGATCCTTATTTGGGTCAAAACCATGGGTTTGGGAACCACTGGCCCATATGGACATTATTTGCATTACATTTCTTGACCCTGCGAAAAAAAAAAAAAATTCTTGAAAGTCATCATCCCAATTTATTAGACTTGCAAAAATGTGATAGTTCTCTTTTTTGTGATAATCCGAAGCATTTTGTTTTGGAAGGAGGAATCTTTAACAATGGATGTTAAAAAAGGAATGAACCAAATTATGACATTCAAAAACAATCTTTCTCTGAAGGAGAAAAATTGTTTTGATGCCATCCATAGTGAGGTGTGACAGAAAAAAAATACCAAACCTATCCTAGAAATCTTCTAAGACAACAAGTAAATACTGTTTGAAGGAAGGTCAGAGCTACTGCCAATGACCTCCTATTTATCCTAGTTTAAGATGCAATGTATATCAATAATGTATTTGTGTGTGTGTGTGTATGTATATATATATATATATATATATATATATATATATATATATATATATATATATATGATCCTAGGCTGAGTGCACAGATACTCCAATTTGATGGAAAAGTGATGATCCATGTGTAATGGTTTGATTAAAGAAAATAAATCCTGACAGAGTATGATTTGCTGCCACTAACTCTTAGGGATTCAGTTGACCAAGATCATTGTGCACACTGTATATTCATGAATATTACAAACCTCATCTCCCCACTACAAACTCATCTTTTTCAATTCCAGCTTTGTTGAAAGTTGGTCCGTCATAATTTAATACTTTTCTAAGGCAACTGAGATTTAATTTTTCCCAGCCGAATTCTTTTCACGCTGTATTTGTAAAGTTTGAGAACCAGTTTTGTTGCTCACCCCTGGACTATTAAGACTTGGACTAGGATGTTTAACTACTTTTAAGTGCTTGATGGTTAAAACCGACAAGGTAATTGTTGACTAGTGTATAACAGAACACCTCTTGACTTTACTAAAAGGGTTGTACTTTCATTAGTTGTGCAAGTGGTATAATCCTTTTTTATGTAAAACAAAAAAAAAGAAAATGCTAAATGATTCAGTTTAGTTACAGCATTTGTGTTTGTTTGATCGAATCTAGTAAATAAGAAGGTTGTTCAAATAGCTTTTACTTCTTGGCAACTATATACAGGTTCCCCAGCTATTCGAATGCTAAGTATTTATAAAAACCATTTCATAAACTGGAGTAAATTGAAGGAATCCCCATATAGTTATATTGGGAAAATTTTTGAGTGATCTCAGACCCCTAAATGGTGGGGCTGATATGTTAGGCCAGAGTTTTAAATATTTACCTGGAACAAACAAATGAATGTTCTCTAATTTGAATTAGTCAAGTTGCTGTTGTCAAAGTTTTACCTATCATTCAACCCGTCTCTGGGAGATGTTACAAATTTTGCCTGCTGAGATTGATTCCAAGCGATAGCTCAAGTTAACGGTCTGCTTTGAGACAGGTGAGCTTAAAAAAATGCCTTCTGTATACAATGCCGCGACTACAATTGGAAACTTAACATTTTTGAGCAGCCACTGTTGTAGTTGACGATTTAAATTATTGCACATAAACACGTTAGTTTGTGTTCAGCAACACCTGTCTTATCATTTATCAGATGATACTAAGGATTTGAATTAAGATGAAAGCCAGTTTTGCTTTGCTTGGACTAGTAAGTTATAATTCTAATTAGGCTTAGCATGATTTTCTTTTCTTTCTTTCTTTCTTTATTTTTTTCTGAAGTAGATGGAATTCACTGCAATTGATGTCAACTTGTTTATGGTTCATTGTAATTATAGTACTTGATATTATGAAATAGGTTTTGTCATTCTTTTTGGCCTGAGTGGTAGGTGATCTTCAGAACCATTACTCAATTTTTGGTTTTGAATATGAAAAGTTAAGTATTTGCTGACTAGCTTAGACTTGTCCACCTATAAACACTTATATGGAAGTAGTGGGACACCCAGTGAGGATTAAACTTGCTAAAATAGTTGGTCTGCAATGCATGTTTGTTGTGGTGGGTGCTGTCTTTACATGTGTAGTGAACTTAACTTAGTAGGGCACAAGGTCAGATTAACAAAACAATCATCCTACTCCAATCTTCCAATCGGGGAGGGTCTGTTTGCCTCGAAAGTGAGTGTTTGAAATTATAGCCCAGATACTGACATCTGGTACCAGTTGGGTATATTATCTCAGGAAAAGACCTTGTCCATTAACAGTCTTCAAGAATAAACTATTCATTTAGACTTCTATTAGATTGTTACGTATGAATTTTTTTCTCTTTATCTGATTGTAAGTTGAAGATGAAACAACAAAAAATGATGGATATTTAAACAATTGTGACCCATTTGAACAACCCTTTTTCAATGATTCAAAATCTCAAGTCTGGTTCATGGAATTGAATTACAGTACAATTGTAAATCTTGAAAAACTACTCTTTTAAATCTTTTGTGACCACTTTTATCTAACATTAATGTGAATACATGTTAATCATAATAATGAATTACATCTCTGTTTACATTGAATCGGCAAGAAAAATACAAATACATTTATAAATCTTTTTTTTCATGATGAAAAAAACAAATTACATGTGCAACATCATAAGATATTTTGTACTATTGTCAGTAAGGCTTACCTTAATTCTTGATCACTAATAATCCATTTGTTCCAGAATTTCAATTTATTTCTTTAATATATATACACTGCTAATGGTTTTACAATATTCATACAACCATTTTTTTTCCCCTACTTTTTTCCTTTCCTGACTGCCAATCCTCATAATATCATGGGTTAAATAAACAGCACCCAATTAATAACTGTAATATAGACATTGAATTATGGACTTGTGGATGATGTAAATCCTCTTGTTTTGAAACAAGAACTGAAAGTTCATTGAAGCATTTAAATGCCATTATTGACAGATCATGTGACCTGAGTGGAAGTTTAGGTGAGAAGTATTTTATCGAATAACACCATATCAAGTTCCAAGTAAATCTGACTCAAAACAGCTGCAAATTTATGTGGGGACAGACCAAATGGCTGACTTAGATTGGTGAGGATACCTAAAAAAAAAAAAAAAGAAAAGTTGATTGACTTTATTATTGAGTGATTACTGGGGTGGGGGTATAATTCAAATTTTATTTGGAAAAAGACTGTTTAGGTTTTGGAGAAAAGGCGATAAGTTACTCTATTTGATGGCATATAAGACCCCCCCCCCAGTTGCTCTTTCTATGTCTAATCCTGCATTGGCCAGAACCTGGGAAGCAGTTGAAAAAAAAAAAAAAGAATGGGTGGTGAATTAGGGGAAAGGTTTTTTCTCAATATTCCCTACTGAAATAAGTTGAGGCCTTGTACGCTATCAACTATGGTATATTCCCAGGATGGGGGTTGTTTGTTGAAGCCTATGTACGTATATGAGCAAGATATATCACTTTAATATATTACTTGACTAAATGAGCTGTTTATGTCTTCAGTTATTAATTAGTGTTCAGTGGCAAGAAAAGAAAAAAAAAAATTGGACACATGTTGTGCTAACTTTTAAATGACAATATTGTTTTGGTATATCACAAAAAAATATTGCCTCTGCTAATTGCTGCATTTCTTTTGCCCCTCCCCAATAAAAAAATATCTTATTACCAGGGTTGTTGTAGGCTTACAAGAAAAATATTCACTCTTATCTTCTATCACCCCCCCTCCTTTGGGGTGAAGGGAAATATTTTCTCTACCATGCTGATTGATAACTTAGTCTTATCTTTACTCATTACTGTACCAAGAAGTACATTCCACATTAGTGTCCCAACATCTGTTAATATCATTCAAAATTAAGACACCCTCTATTTTGGATTCTCTCACTTTCTCTCTTACCCTAAGGCCACAGAAGTGATTGTTTTATCTCGTTAGCTTTATCATAATTAGACCAATTAAAGATAAGCTTGGATTCCATTGTGAAAGAAAGGGTTCCTTGGAGATCTATATGTGACAGGAATGAGTCATTTGCCACCTATCTTTTATCTCTGAGGCTGCCTTTGGGACAGACAAGATATGACCTCCCATCCCCGGAGATATCTCCAGGGTATTCATATTTACCTTATGTAAGCACTGTCCAGGCATTTGGTAGATTGAAAGACCAGCAAGGGGGGGGTATTTTTTTTAGGGAAATGAAAATAGTGACCTTACTCTGGATCAGGAATAAAGATTGAATTCAAAGCATGTAAACTCAAAAATGTTTCTGATGACTTGGTTTCATGGTCTCCCTCCTCCAGAGCTGGAAAAAAATTTTATGCCCTCAACTGCAGTTTCTCTAGAAAAAATATGCCTGTAACATGAACATAGCCAGTCTTTGAAAATTTAGAAAAAAAACAAAGATGCAGACATAGCAACATGTAAGAACATGACTTTTTTGAATTTTGCATTTTGTGTCACACATCCCAATTCAGTCATGTTGCATACAATCAGCAGTCAACAAATGGAAACTTTAAGTGCAGTTTCATTTTGCTGCTAGAAAAATGCTTTTTGTGTATGCACAGTTGCTTTCAATTTGTACCTGCAAGGTTTCCATGGGCAATTTTGTGCCTGTGATCGCCGGTCGCATTAGTTGAAACTTCTTCTAGCTCTGCTCTCCATCACCTCAGAATCCAAAATTGTCATTGTCAATTTTCCAACTGTTGTATTGAACTGGTAATGCCACCTCTTCAATTGTAGAGTCTGAATGTAATGTCTTACTGTACGGTTATCATCATCTTTGCTGCCTCTTGAGATGAGTATGGTGGTTCAAGGGGAAAAGTACAGTATCAGAATTTAGTCCTTCAGGGTTTTTGTTTCTTTCCTTTGGCTATGTTTCTCCTCCTCTCTCTTCGGTTGTTGATCCAAAAGCTGCTGCAACCTTCGCACAAGGCTTTTCTCGACTAAGGCTGTACTTGCACGTCTTCATTCATATGCCCTTGGATCTTGTTGCCATTTTCTCTTGAATACATTCAGTGCCAACCTATTTATTTATTTATTTTGTGCTCAACAGGTAAATTAGCAAAAACATTAATGTCCTTTGGTATTGAACAAGATAATTATGACTGAACCATCATCAAACATAACAAGTGAAGAAGATCAGTGAAGGGGTGTGCAGTAGAATACCATATCTTTTATTACATGGGTAACATTTTTCCAACAATGCTCTGGAAATGAGAAATGCTTACTTATAATCTTCATGAATAAAAGTTGTGACCCAGCCTCACCTTCATATGGTAATGTTAACTTAAAAGATAATAATCATTTAGTTTTTTTTTTTTTTTTTTGCTCTTGTCTTTATTCAGTGTAATATCTTCTCACCTTATTAGTTTAAAAATGACTTGTTTTGCACTGCTTTCTGTGGTTAATCTCATCAGGAAATGAGTTTATTGGCTGGAATGTTGTTGGTAAGGCAGCAAAGTATAACATTTATTGGTAATGAGTGCTGGCTCTGTTACAATATCTTTTTGTTCTAATTCATTACAAGTGAAATCCATTTCCTTAGTTGTTAGTTCCCAAACTGCTTAGCATCTACTGACATGAAATGAGCTGTGGTACATGTTGAACCCCATCAGAAACAATTTACAAAGGCTATAGGCTCAAAGGAGAAGCTGAAATTTCACTAGTACATCTAATGTGTGAACAGATACACATTACCCCCCCCCCCATTTAAAAAATTTTTTTTTTTTCTTTCTTTTACCACTTGTAGAAAGATGTCGAGCCCCCCCTAGCTCTAAACTTTGTTTTTGTGCATCTGTGCTTCATCTCAATTTATTCTATGCATCCTCTTGCAAGATGGGTCCTGAGGTATCAGAAAAGTAGATATAAGTAATTTCTTGGGTCTGGGAATGCTTAAACGGTCTTCCCATATAAATTATTGGTAATTGTATCTTGATTTCACACCATTTTGGCTCATGAAAGTTTCCATAGGAATGCTCTTGTTGTATATAATGAGGGGAAACCTGTAACTACGAATGGATGATTCAAATAGTTGATCATTTAATACTTACTAGTGTTCTGCTAGAAGCAAATAGCAGAATGGCTTCTTCAGGGGCAGAAGGATAGCGTATATTTTGGTGCCCCTCACAGAAGAATGTTTATCTTGGATATTATTGGTCATGGTACAAGAAGGTGAAGGTCATTCACTTGGCTAAAGATGGAATTTGATGTTTTGACCACGCAATTATGCAATTATCTTTGAAGAAAAATTTATCTTAAACTTGTTTCAACACGTTTCTGCACTTAATCTGCATGTTTTGTATTGAAACTTAGGAAGAAAGGTATTTTCATTGATAATGTCATTATTACTGAGAGACAGGTAGATAGGTAGATCAAAATAGAGAGTAGAGCTAGCTGTATATGTCTACTACGATTGTGTTTTTAGGTCTGATATTTATTCTGACAATCAAAGAAAACAGACGTCATTTTTTTGAGCCCTAAGAAAACTTTTCAATGGATGTGATCAACAAAAAAAAAAGATGAAGGATTGTAAGAGGGGAAAAGAAAAAAACTAAACCTGTAGGTTTTCACTAAGGCTGCTTGTGCTCATTTTAAGATATTGCCCTAGGGAGAGGCATGAATCCATTTCTCTCCCCCATTTATGAATAAAATAGCAGGGCAGTTTTGGTGCCCTTTGTTTGGGCATCAGGCCAGCACTTGCTCCTCAGTAAAAAAAACAAAAACAAAAAACATACAGTTGCTATAGAAACTGGATTAGAATCTCCAATGCAGATACTGCCATATATTATTCAAATGAAGGTTAAGCCCTTGCCCGATATGCAATGTCACATGAAAGAACCACTTATATAATATTATACATTCCTAAATGATATAGAGAAATTCAAAGAAACTGATCTTCTCGATACAAATACTCGTATAAATCTGTTCGCCATGAACTATTTTAGTGTCATCCATTCTTGAGAATTTATCACAAAGTTTCATTAACTCGCAACCAAATGTCTTTTATCATTTTCATTGTTTGTATTTTTACACAATCTATTTATCATAACTCATTTCTTAAGTGTTTATTTTGAGTTTTTTTGAACATCGTAAAATATGTAAAGAAAACTGGGAACGACAAGATTAGCATGGAAAAATTATTAGAATTTCTTAGTTCACATGAAGCTAGTCTTAGAACTTACATTCTTAGAAACCATGTTTTCTCATTGTGTATGTTAACCACAAAAATTACTTTAAGCAGAAAAAGTGAAAATATCTGAGTAAATCAACCATTTACCCTTCCTGTTTCTTTTACACTTGAGTGAATCATTCTCCAGTTTAAGAAACACTGGTTTAAGTCACCTTCCTTAAAATTCAGTTTTCGTCTGTATAATGCAAGAAAACAGTATGGGCTGATATTGTGAATATTTTGTGGTATCAGGACACAAAAGACAAAAATTTGAGGTAGTCTATTCTTTAGAGGCATTCAAAAGCTCAAACAAATACTGTGTAGGCAGTATTTCGAATTTGCAAACCTATTCAACATCATTCAATGCATTTCACTTGTGTTCTGCTTTGTTGCACAATTCAAAGTGAAGTCCTGCACCACTACCACTGCATTTCATTTCATGATTAATTGAAATCTAGGCTGTTCCAAAAGCCCCTTGTATACAGATAAGTGAGCCTGATATAAACAGCTACAAAAATAACATGTCTATGACAATGGTTTCTAAACCTATGGTCATGAACTAAATGAAGGTCACAAGGATGCTCCTTGGGGTTGCAGAACAATTTGAAAAAAAAAAAATATAAGCATGTAGGTAAAGAATGTTGGGGGTAAGAATTAAAGCAAATATAATAACATAACTGAATCTTACTGTACTTTCTGTAAGTTCATTGGATAAAACTAAATGGAAAAAAAAAACACTGAAATCATATTCCTGTCCTGAGGATTGCCAGGCCCCCAAAATTGTGTTCAGGGTTTCAGCCCCAAAAGTTGGAAAAGCTGGTTTACAGGATTTAAAAAAAAATTCTCTATGTGGGTCTCACAGGCTATGTGTTACTCTTAGCTATTTGGTTGATTTCAATCAACATTTACAGAGAATGTGTGTCACAGGTAGCTACTTACTCAATACACCATGATGATTTGAGATTTGTCCAGGGGGATAACTATTGAATGCTTATTATAGAATAATCCCTCTTTCTTCTCTTTTCTTTCTCTTTTTTGGTAAATTTGTTAAAAAAAACTGGATTCAGTCTGGTTGGACATAAACAAAAAAAATGTAGAATATGTTTTCAATATATTTAGAGAGCAGTGCAATTGCAAAATCATTTAAATACTGCTGTCATGTGTTGAGAGCATGGGTAAACTTGTAGACCCATAATTTTTATGAATATTCAAGTGTTAAATAGCATCAAAGCTATCCTTGTGTGAATGTATAACTTCATGGATTATTACCCTGCAGTAAGCCAAAAAGAAATTTTTAAAAATACATAAAAATCATTAAATTGAAAGATATAACTTGTTTACTTGCACATGATTTTATACATAAAAAAAACTTTTTAATGGTTCTGATAATTTTTTTTACCTTGGAAACAGGAAAAAAAGCTTTTCTAGCACTAAAAAGTCCTCAAAGGGCTCTTTATTGATGTTAAATGCTGACAGAAAAATATGGAAGCAATTCAATTAAACAAAGCTATACTAGCTTGGAAAGAATTCAATTACTATTTATTATTATTCATTACTTTTATTTTCTTTAATTAAAGAATACTTTCGACTTGTGTGAGGCTAGACAGGAAACCCATTTTATTAAAATATTACTTATTTTATTACTATAAATTATGTGACTGTTTTCCCTAACAATGCACGCATGCATTTGTATATACAATTTTAACCTGTTTGTAATGCTAGGACATTATGTAAGTTATCAATGTGTACATGATAATATATTGCCCATCAACAACACAAATGTCTGTTTTATCAACTTGCTTTGTCCAAAGGTATATAGATTTGTTGGTGTGTATGTTACAATAAGATCAGGGAATTAATGATATCGTAAAATCCCAGAACATATCTGTAATTTCATGAAATCTCTAGTTTCACAGTCCATGAAGTAATGGTTTACAATTTTGTGATGTTTACCATCACCACTGTAATGAGGTTGGAACCTCACTTGATGCCCCTCTACTGTGGGGCCTTGTCAAACTAAACTTTGTGAATATCTAGTTTATATAATATAATATAATATAATATAATATTATATATATATATATATATATATATATATATATATATATATATATATATATATATATATATATATATATATATAGCTTAGTTTGATGTAATTTTGTGAAATTACTGAAAGGCTTTGGGATTTCACCATCTCACTGAAATATATGCAAGATTTTTATTGTCTCAAGTATTTTTTATTTTTCTCATTTATTTCTATAAATCAAATGTGACTTTTTGTAAACCTTTACTTGGAAATATTTTTTCATCATTATAAATTGAATGCTTAAGGCTAAAATTGTGATTATTTTCCCTGGGACTTCTTTTTTTTTTTTCCCCCCTCATTAAGATAAAAAATATCGAGCCAGATTGCCTTTCAGAGAGACATTCAAAATTTTTGTCGGATATGTTCCATTTACATTTGTGCAATGGTTTTAGATTATATATATATATATATATATATATATATGTGTGAATTATGTACCCCTCTATCTTATTATAGACTCAATAAAATTTTTTTGACTATTGTCCCATGGGGTGTGCAAACTTTTGCCCCCCCCCAGCCTTTCTCCAATATAGTAATATTAAATACTAGCTTCACTTTACACTTATATCGGAAAGTAAATAAACAAAACTTGTTTTACTGGTAGGCTTCACTTGCTTGGTCTCTTTTCTTTTATTTATTTTTTCTTTTTTTCTTTTTCTTTTCACTTTGCATTATTCGGATATTACTTTCTTCTTTGTCATTGACAAGTTACAACGATGAGTCAGTGATGTGTGCACTCACACACACAAACCGTTTTTAGAGATTGTGAAATATAAAATTGTGTCGATTTGTAAAATCCCAGTGTTTTGCTTTTACACAAATTTGCTCTCAACTAAGGGAATTTTTTTGCTATAAGAAATAGCTTTTTAGTATTATAGAGATGAAAACATCTTCTTTAGAGTCTCTGATTTATACTATTAACCTTTTTTTTTTTTTTTTTTTTTTTTTCTTTCCTTTTTTTTTTCTTCTTTTAGATGTCTGCGTATCTCTTTAAGACACTTCTTGGTTGATATCTTGAATATCATTTTCTCAGCTGCATTATGTTGGATTGATATGGTCTCGACCTTTGGATGAACCATTCTCTTTCCTCCCAATACTACACTACTAGTAATTTATTCATTTTTTTTTTTTTTTTCAAGCCACTTGTTGGATTGATATAAAAACTTGGTCCAAACCTTTGGGTGAACGACCGTCCTACTACCACAACTAACAATGATATTATTACTTGATTTAGTATTCCTTTGAAATATGGGCCTAAGGATGGCGGGATGTATCAATGAATTTATGGTTCTTGTTTTAGTTTATACAGGGGTTAGACAAAATAATGGGAATACCTGCTGATTTTATTTGTTGTATTTCTGTACTATATTAATATTACATGAAACTTAGAATGACAAAAAAAAACCTTTGAATGTATTGCAGATTATTGCATATGTCATTCCACAACCCTCGTGTTGGTTTGAGTTTCATGGAGTTGGATACTATAGAAGAGCTGCATTGCCAAACTTTTGCTTTTACAAGTCAATATGGAATGTTGTAACGTGGTAACCGTAAGAATTGTACAATTGACCAATACGATGAATTTTCCTTTACATTATTTCCATATTCTGGCTGAGTAAATGTCTGGAGGCAGCGTAAAGAAGCTTATGATCCTGACTGTCTCGCCCCAACATTCAAACATTGAGGTGGATCTGCGATGATTTGGGCGGCACTATCATGGAATTCTCTTGGTTCAGCTGTAGCACTGCATGACAGTGAACTCTTTGGGCTATCTGTCAATTTTGTCTGACCAGTTGCATCTCATGGTGCAAATACTTTTTCCCCATGATGGCACTGTCATTTAGGAAGATAATGCACCCATTCATACCACTAGAGATGTTAGAAACTGGTTTGAAATGCTTGAAAGTGAACTTGAATACCTGGATTGGTTTCTGCAACCACCTGATCTTGATATAATCGAGCATTTGTGGTGTCAATTGGAGTAGCAACTAAGGATTCCTCCCAGCTGCGTCCCTGGAGGAGCTTGAGCAAGTTTTGTTTGTGGAGTGGCTTATGATTCCTCTGTATACTATCCAAAGGCTGTATAAATTATTCCCTCGACATATTGAAGCTGTTAATAATGCTAAAGGGGGTCAACTCCATATTGGAAATATTTTTTTAAATTCAAGTTCATGTTGGTAATTGTTTCAATTATTTAGTCGAACTCCTGTATGTACTTGAGTGAATAAATTTATATCTTTAGCACTTTATCCAGACTTCTGTCAATGTAGTTAGATGATGTATATGCATTCACTCATGTTTTTTGCCCACACAATATCTCAAAGATTAGAATTTTGATGACGTATTGTCGGAGGGTGGGCCAAAGACTTTTGAAGAATTTGTCAAATTTTGGGTTAGATCTAGGATTTTTTTTCCAATTGAGATATTTTCTTGTATATTGAAACAGTCAGTTACCTTCCCTGCATTATAGCTGATTTTTGTGCAGAATTTAGTTAGTGTATAGCATTGACAGAAGTGAGTGCTTTCTAGTAGTGTGTGTGTGTGTGCATTATAATAGCTCTGTCTTCAGTGACAGCAAATCCAAACTATATTAAACTAGCTCCATTGACATTCAGAATAATCCACTGAGATTATATATAAATTGGTTCTAAGATGTTTGCTTGAACCTGAGCCAACGAGTTAGAAGAAAAAAATTATTAGATGAGCCAAACCTCTTCCCTACAATCTTCTAGTGAAGCATTCAAATCGGCTTTGTTTATCTTGTTCATTGACCATCTTTCGAGCGTTGTAAACACTGATCTAAACTACTTTAAATAATAATCCAAAATTCAGGCAGGGATTTAAAGAATTTATTTTCAATGATGATTGTTGATGACTTTAATGCTTTTCAAGAGTGTTAAGATCAAATGAAAGGGCAGGAGCAAAGACTTCAATATTAGAATAGAAAACACTTCTTGAAATCAGGTCTTTGTCTTTATTTTCATCTTGTGTGGCCACATGACCAGAGACCTTTGTCCCTTCTGTAAATGCCAACTTTCACTTTAATCTGACATAGCTTTGTCACTGTTATTATTTAGGATTTTTTTCCCCCCCTTTTTTTTTTTTTTTCTTATAAGAGTATCAGTGCTGTTGAGTTTTAAATAAAGTACATTGATGAAGGTATTAAAAAAAATCGATGGAAAAGGTACCCTAAACTCCCTTTTATGTATGTAATTATTCAAAAAAAAAAAAATCAGATTTTTGAGCTGGAAGCTTTTCCCTCTTTCACTCTATAAAAATTCTTGTTCCCCCCTTTTTTCTTTTTTTCATTATTTTTCTCATTTTCACCTACTTCTTACCCCATCCTTTCCTTTGTATTGTCAGGGGTGTCTTGAAACAGATTAGGTCTTGTCACTTTCTATTTACACTTGAGAGCTGATGGGAGATCATAGCTGAAGAGATTCAGTTGTAACTGATTTTCCTATTTTTATTTTTTTAATTGACTATGACTCAAGACTAGAAAGCACAAGAGAGCACATAGCTCAGCCAATGTCGTACACTCTCAATCGAGAATAAATTCCCGTATCTAGCCCAAATTTTAATCATTTCCTCCTTAGCCCATAGTCCACCCTTCCCAAATTTCATTGGAAATTATTGGGAACTTCAGTAGATGTTGTGTGGATAGATAGTCAGAGAGACATGGTGGTGATACATATACCACTCCAATTCTGTTGGCAGATGTTATGGAAAAAAAAATGCCCGAGCCAAGTGAAATAGCTGGATTGGATCTCTGTTGTCATTTCACAATCTTGCAAAAAATATTCCTGGATCTGCCACAAAATTCAACTAATTCTTCCTAACATTGCCCCCCTCCCCCCTGCCTTAAAAAAATTTGATTGAAATTTTTGAGTAATTTTGGAGGAATTATACAGACAAACAGGTATGACTGAATGAAAAAACCTTAGCTACCTCATTGGCAGAGGTAATTAAAATATTAGTGCCCTCTTTTGAAGATGGAAGACTCATTCTACAACTAGAGCTCCCAGCCTTCTGTTTTCTATGTATGGGAGAAATTGGATTCCTTAGAATTTGGTAGAGACCAAGCAAAGGTTGTACCGAAACATTGCATTAAAAATTAGACTATAACAAGTTGGGATGCTACTCGGTCAAACTCTACTTCTATTCCAACTGAAGATGATTACTGCAACTCTTACATTGTATATATAAGTAAAAAAAAAAAAAAATTGTTTAGATGTATTTATTAGAATGGAATAAGCCTTGTGTATCTGTGAGATAATTTTTTGTAGGTCAACTTCAGGTTTGGACTGGAGTTTGACAAAGATATTTCTTATATAGCCTGAAGCATAACCTGCTTTTTGCTCTAAAGTTATAGCAACCACAAAACCTGTCACCACATTGGTTATTGCTTTTTTGTTACACATAATTCAAGTTTTTATATCAACCATTGACTTCTTGATTGATAAGGCACTTTAATTGAAGCCAGTTGTCAGAATAAATTGACTACGCTTTTTTTTTCTGTATAAGTTATACATAAGAGCTGTAAAATTGGCATGTGGAGTGTTGCAATTTTGTCAATTGAAAGATTGATGTCAAACTGCAAATTTTTGATAAGTACAGGGAAACTCAAAATCTCTTTTATATATAAATTATAAGAAAAAAAAACAAGACAGTCTAAACAAATGCTACTGTGTCCAATGTGCAGCTATTAGCCAAAGCTTTATAAGGGCAATTATGTAGCTTGGATGAGTTGCAGTGAGCTGTAGTCCTTCAAATAGCCTTTTTTTTTTAACCATTTGTCTTTATAGACCAGCAAATACAGATTTTTATTTATATTTATTTATTTTTTTTTTTAAACAAATTGCTTGCCATGCATCTATATCCTTCTCAGACACTTCCCTAGTCCATCTGGGTGGGGGGTCTGACCGTTAGTGGTTAACCAAACATGAGTATAAATCCAGTTCCTGATGATCTGATTCTCAGGTATTACTTCCGCATTACTCTAATGAAGTTGGGTGAACAGGAGCATGCTCTGACTTCTTTCGGTGAAAGCTGTTAGACTGGGCAATTTTTGACCAGATGTAATTGCTCAATGATTTTAATCCCATATCTTGTTTCCTAGCTGTAAAATACTCAAACCGAAAGTCTTCTTGGAGATAATTTATGAGGTTATCTATAGCATGATACCACCACTGGCATTGCATGATGTTCTCTCCTTGCTGGACAGCCAGAAGATTTTCAAGTAGGAGAAAAATTCTATTAGAAAAGGCATTAGTATTCACACAGTTTCCCAGTGTTGAATTATTGAATTAATTCAAATGTTTGCCAATCCTCCAGCACACACTTCAATTGTTCAATTCTATTTGCTGATAACCTTACAAATGTCAATCTTTCTTTATGTATTCTTGCTATTTTATAAAAGCAATACTAATTCTACAATCAGCTGGTTTAGCATAGATTCCTTCGTGAATTGTTAAATTTCTCACTGCAATACATTTATGCCTTCTCAGTTTAGACAAGATAAGAGCATATATGGAGAAGAATTTTCCAAAACAGTGTATTTAGAATATTTTAAAATTTTTATTGATACTTTGTACCAGTATTTGGTAGGGGGCCGGTGGGATGCTGCTCTTCTACTAGATTCATTCACGACCCATTTGTACTTCATTGTTTTGTTAAAAGAATCTTTCTTTTTTTTGTACTTTGCATTCATCTTAATGTTGCATTCATTTTTGTCTGAACTATGATTCTATAATTTATATTCCTATGATTTATGTACATTATCAGGATAAGTAATGTCGAAACTGCTCAAGTGGTGAAAATTTTTTTATTTTTATTTTTTTTTTATTTTTACGAAACATGAATATATAGTTTAAATTTGATCAAAAGCTTATTTAACCACAAGGATATAAAACAGCTATTTCATATGATTAAAAGTTTGTAATCAAAGTAAAATCAAATTTATTCATTTTATTTTTTTGTACCCCCCCCCCCTCCACCGGTAAAAAATGAGTAAATTTTACCAACAATGCAGTTTCATTGATTCAGCACATATATGTGAAGTAATGGTGAGGAGTGGTGAAAATGCCCATTTGAACTGAATAAAATGAGGGGGTTAATATGGAGTCCTTCCTTCCCAGTCTAGGGACAGGAAATTTACTGTTTCCACTCCAGAAATATGTAGTACTTATCTAAAGAGGGGGGTATGGGGTGATGTGGCTGAAGAGTCTTTCGGGGACAGTTGGGGGGAGGTCATCATTCCCTCATCTATTTAAGAGGAATTTTGGATTACCTTAACTGCAAAGGATTCCCAAGGGCATTTGCACTCTTTATGCCACAACAGCTAGAATAGTCTCTCAAATCTGGCTCGTTTCTTTCACCCTCCTTTTGTTGAAATCTATAGAATGTAATCTTTTCTGTCACATGTGTAATTGACATCTATGGGTATGTTTTGATTGGGGGGGGGATATACGAGTTGCCACTTTGCCAGCATGGTTCTATATCCGGCAAACTTTGGGGCAGTGGAAGAAAGCGTGCTCTACCGATTCCTCCATACCATTGTCACATTGCTTGCAATTGGGGATGGCTGCTATACATGCTTTGAAGCATGTCATTGCAAAACAATGTAATTGTGACCAGAAAGAAAAAAAGAAACAAAAAAACTCGCCATGTACCCAAAACCACATTGAGCTGAGCTTCCTTAGCTGACAAGCCGAGCCTCTTGGATCTGAACCAGTCCCCTACACTTGAAGTTTACATCTAGGCTGTGAAAGGTCACTGGATGTAGCAATCTTACACTGCACCTGACAACACTCTTTCAGGCACTGTTTCTTTCCTCTGGGATTATGATGGTCAACAGTGAGTTTGAAAGGAGTAGGGCAAACCTATTGCTCTACTCCCATATAGGTGTTGACATCTGACTGGAGAATGTCGACCTCTCTGTTAACCATTAGTTTGTCCTTTCTCTTAAGGAAAGAGACTAGCAAGTGCTCAAGTACCTCAGCACTACCTTTCAAGGATAAATTGCTTTGGAGCTATTTCTTTGCTCTTGCTTCAACCTTTGCCTGTGTCTCGGACTAATTTTTTTCCAACTGGTGATTGGATCCAAACTACACATCTTAGATCAGGTTTGTCTGTCCAGTCAAAGGATCCTGGAAGTAGAGTATTCTTCAAGGCACTTATCCTCAAAACGGAAAACCTGTCTTGGTTAATTGATATATTTTTTTAAATATTCTGTGTCAAAGTTCATTGGATAATTTTTATTTTTAACTAAAAAGATTCTTTTAATCATCTAACAGGGGTGTGGGATTGCAAGAATACTACCTTCTTTTCTACCTTGGGAGTGTCATGTTCTGAGGCACACCTTTTTGAATCGCTGCAAAAATTCTCACATCTTCTAAAGTTGTCTGTCTCTTCTCCAACATGATCATGTACCCAAACACATGCTCTGACCTTTTCTCTTTTTGTACAGACACTAGTATAAGCTTTTAACCTTAATCCTGATCTTGGGCAGGGGTATGTGAAACTTTGTTTAGGGACATAGTACCCACCTTGTACAGAGGTAACTGTTAACATTTGACTAGTTCATCATTCATCTTATTGTTGCTTTTTATTGTAATGCTCAGGTCCTTTTACATTCTATGAATGTTGAGATCATGGATTGAGAGTTTAAAATGTACCCCCCCACACACACACTCACATTCAAGATTTTAACTTTCATCCTTGTATTCTTGGAAGCATGTCTAATACCAATTTCAAAGTTCAAATTTAGTCGTATTGTCACATCGTATTTCATCTTGATTCCCCCCCCCCCATGGCATATAGTTCATTTACTCACAGTAGTTGATGTAATAGTCTTGATTTGTTAGAATCAAAAATAGACCAATTTTGATATTTTTAAAAGATGCATGCTGATATCACATCTGTCACTATACAGTAAGAAGCGATCTTTATGAATCAACTCTTCTAATAACCATCTGATGATGAAAACGGAAGAAATTTTTTGCCAACCCAATAGTTCATACCTTAGATCAGTGCTTCTCAAATTCACCCAAGGGTGAATTGAATTATTTTTTGGGTTGCATGAAACTAGAGCGGAGAAAAAAATGGGGAATGACTTGATTTACTCAAATATTTATATTTTTCCAAATTTGAAAAAATATCTTTCTTCTTTTTTTTTTTTTTTTTTTTTTTTCCCTCAGGTAAATATACCTAACATTGTTTCCAAAAAGCAAAGACTGTTCTTCATTAACATTTTTTTTTTTTTTTTTTGTTATTTCAGGCTGTTCAAAAATATAGATATAATATAAACACTTGAGAATAAGTTAACTTCAGTTTTTTGCTCATTATACAAAAAGAATTATGTATAAAATTATATGCAAGGGAGAATAAGATGAAACTGATGAAAACATAAGAAAATTTAGTCACGGTTGAATGAAAATCTGTAATAAATACTTGAGGATGAATGACACTGATATTGTTTAAGAAGCACTGCCTTAAATATTTCACTGTACATTGTTTTTTGTTTTTTTTTTGTTGATTTTTTTTCTACTTCCGTTTTATGTATAATTTTTTTGAGGAAAGTGGAAGAAATATTTTCTTTTGTAGCATGAATTTCTTTAGGTGGGAGTGAGAGTCTTCTTTGTAAAAATTACAAGGTTGGTTTGAGAGGAGTGTCAGGAATTCTGTCTGGCACTGGCCTTTAAATTTGTCTCCAAGAATGTTTTACATTTTTTTTTTCCTTAATTGAGAAAAAAAAAATTCTATTTATTTAGTCTGACTCATCACTCGCTGATTGTTATTATGTGAATAACAACAGGGTCAGCTGATGGCTGCTACTGATACTATTAGTGTAACAGCCTGGGAAAGGGAGTACATTTAGGTAGTTTAAGAATTGAAGAAAAAATAAATTAAGTTAGTTTAATAAAAGGAGAGGTAGGATTTAATGGTTGCTACTGGTATTATGTGTGACAGACATGGCTCTTATTTTATATTCAACTATATCTAATACTATAACGATACTGGGTGTTTGTCTCTTTCTTTCTGTGTTCTATTGACTCCTAAATAGCTGCACACTACTGGTTGCAAATTAGTGTACAAAGGTGACTTGATCCCAAGATAAGCATAGCATAGGTGGTGGTAACCTCTAAAGGTCAATTGTGGATCTGGTCAATTTTGGTATTTTCAAATCGAACATTGCATGCACCCCCCCTTTAATGAGTTTTAGAAATCTGTGTTGTGTAATTTTCTCTTTTGTGTTATACGTGGAGTTTTTTTTTTTTTTTTTTTTTTCCTCCTCAGGTTACACTGGTTACCTCAGTACCCTCCAAAAATCTCTGTTTGTGTAGTCAAGCCATTCCTTCAGCCAGAACAACTCCCCATCTCCTCAAATCAAATCAACACCCAAAATTTTTCTGTTTCACTACTATGACCAAATATATAAACGGCTACAATTTTTACTACAATCTTCTACATTGCTAAGTGTTTTTGGAAATGCTGATGCAAGTTTTAGTGAAATGCATCCAGTCCATCTATAATAGAAATTTTTAAGAAGTAACACTTGTTCTCAGATTTCTCACTTCTATGTTGTCAAATTAATATCACTATATACATTATTCGAAGACATTATGAGCCCTTGACTCAATTTGGATAGTTTGCTTCAAACATTTAGGATTCAATGCAGTTTTTCATCACATGTGCTTGGAGAGACAAAACTTGCTAATTTTGGTCACCCACCTACTCTTCTTCAATTGGATAATTTCCAAAGAAAATCATTTGATCATGTCTCCCCTTTTATAAGATAAACAAGAAATATTGCACTTTCAATCAATATACCTGAGCCGATAGTTTGATTTAATGAATTTATACAAAACCCACTGATGTCATATATATAATCTTGTTTACTTATACTAGGGTTCCACTTTTCAGGCCTTATCTTCGGGATCAAAGTGTAGTATCTGTTCCACGGCAGAGCCCGAGGCACAGTGACTGACACTTGCCCGTTGAATGGGCCGGAGATTGGTGTGTGGGTGGTGTCAAAGCCCGAGTGTGCTGGTGCAAGCGATAGCCAATAAGGTTTGACTGAGGCTGCCACTGCTAAGCGCATCGGGAGGCCTTTGGACTAGTCCTTCGGCTCTCCCATTATTACTCGGCCCAGCTGCGGGGTCTCTGTTTCCCCGGGGCGGCACTGCTCCATTGCACTTAAAGGAGCAGGTCTCTGGTGGACGCTTTCGTGGCGGACGTTGTCTAGCCATTACAATGAGCTTTTTAATGGTAACCATGTCAGCTGGAGCCATTTTTGGATGGATGGTTTCCTATTCTTCCCACGTTAAGCTCGACCTTGTGTCACATTTTGCTGCTGTGGGACAGCGAATAAATACCCCCCCCCCCCAATGCCTCCATTCAATATAATACTGGACCTGTTGACTTCAATGGTGTTCATGTACACAGTGGCATTATTTGAATAAACAAAGCTAATATGATTTTGCTGATAGCACATCCCAAGAATGTATGTTTTGTATTATGGTATACATGCAGTATTTTCTTATGCATTCCAAACATTTATTTTATGCTGGAGAATTTGGAACTCTTGAATATAACTGGACACCAACTCCTATCAGATAACCACTAATTTAGAGGCTTATTATATTGGTATTGAATAAGAATTTGAGGCCCCACATTTGAATGGTTATTGACCAAAGTTGCATATTTTGAGATTTTTTCTCCTTTTAATCTGTATTTGAGTTAAACCTTTTGTTAATATTGCTAGTTATATATATATATATCATTTGGTTGGCAAAAAAATGTAATTCAGTTTATGTAGAGATAAGACAATTATTTTATTTATTTTTTTAAATTCATACATTACCTTTGAATAAAATTTACCATTCCGTATTCTACCATTTTCATAATTCAATCCTCAAAATGTTTTATCTTTCTCAGCAATGAACTGCTCTGTTTTTTAGGTGGTTATTTCATTATAAGAATTGTCAAAATCAGAATAAATGGTTATTCAAAGGTGCAAATCTGTTGAATAGAGTGGATTAGTAGAAACTTCCCTCCTTTGCTGTAAAAGCCGCCATAGAAACATGCATTCTTTTGAGCAATGATTGAAAAAGCAAGTATTTGAAAGAAATGTACTTGTCAGAAGTACCATTTTGAGGATCCTAATATTTTTGGATCAGGTAATCCATACAAGTGGACTCCAGATTCAGTTAAGAAAGAAAATAGTAAAACAGGAATATAATTTTCACCTTCCATCCAAAAGTAGTTATTACAGAAACCTTTTGTAAGCTGAAATTATGTGAAGTAATAATCATTAATTTATATAGGGAAAGTTTCTGAGCATTCCCAGACTCCTAAAATTGAAATGTTGGGGTGGTTGGAGATACAGGAGAAAAGTTGTAGTAGAGCGAGGAAGAGGGTGTGGGCTGCCTCTGAAATGGCTCTTGGCAAAACAAATGCTGACCACTTTTTTTTCTTCATAAAAGCAAAAAAGTAGTGAGAAGTGAACTTTTGGAAAGTGGGGGTGGGAGTACCTGTATTTCAAAATAGTTTTGATGCTTGAAAAAGTTGGATTTGTCTTCTCACCTTCCAAACATTACTCATATTTACAAACTACTTGACTTTGTTAGCATAAAATGTCTCTTTAGTACTCCACCCTGGCAGAGTAAGATTTTTTTTCTCCTTCTCATTGCAATAGCTAGTGATTTCAGCTGGACTTAATATTCTTATAACAGATAAAAAAGAAAACGCCATTACTATTGGCTTGAGGCTTTAAGACTAAACATGCTTATTATCTCTAATAATTTTTGTTCAGAACAAGATTTTTTCACATAACTGTTACCTGAATGGACAGCAAAACCATAATTAGACATATTAACCCATTAAATGGGAATTACTGAAATTTCTGACATTCCCGCAATAGTCATAACTATTATTGACATTTCTGTCATTCTTGCAATAGTAATAATCACTACTAGTTGCAGCTGAGCAACATGTTTTCAAGATACTGCTATGTGTTATATTCTGTGTTTATATTGTGTTGACTCTTATTAGAGTAAGCATTGTCAGCTTTGAAAAAAAAAAAAAATTTAGTTGCTTTATTGCAAGCAGTCACTCTACAGTAGTAAGCACTGATTGGAACATAAATTGTTATAGATTGATGGCCTGTGTATAAAAAGCAACTGAAAAATCAAGATGAAAGGAAATACTAGTCAAAAATTGATAATAATACAACAGATGTGTTCACGTATTAACTTGATGGGGTGAGTCACCATGGAGTCTGGAGGGAAAACTGATCTCGACTTGCCTTTTATACCACCATAAATAGTTTGTCCATGAAGCAAAGAACTTGTGGAGTATCGGTAAAGTCGATAGATAGTGATAAAAGCTGAAATCTTTCCTATGTACACTGGTTTCAAATGCAGTTAGCACTGAAATACGACTGTAATTACTTTCACCCCACCCCCTTCTATCAATAGTTATGTAACTAGTATTGTGAGCATAAGTTTTTTTTGTTTTTGTTTTTTTTCTTTTTAAATCTTACTTGAATCAGGGATTATGTAAACCAATCATTAAGTCAACATACCTGTCCTGTAACCCATTGTAGAGTTGTTGGGATACTACAGGTGATTTCATCATGGGTATGTCATGGATGAGATAGTCTGACAGATCATATCCCTCTTGTGGCTTGGGGGGGGAGAGATGGATTCATGCCTTTCCCAAAGGTACTTATGCAAATTGAACTCAAACTGTCTTGACTGGATTTTAAACTTGGCTTGTTAATTCCATCCTCAGTGCTGTTAACCATTTGGCTACCCCTGTACCTCCTATTCTATTTTCAGATTTGTAGAAATCAAAATTGGTCAACCAAGGTCACCAATATTAGAAGCAATTTTTACATGGCTGATTCTTTCCTCTCCCCAAATCAGGATTGACTCGGTGAGAGTATAAGCACAATTCCACTCTTTGAAAAAAATGTCAAGTGAAGACAGTGCTTTGTAGGAAGGAAGAATGTGCTTATATCATTTTTAGACTATTCACTGCTCTGTAGGTCTGTGCAGGCATGTGATGTTTCAACTATATATTACCGCATTGTTGCTTCAATGGTTCAGTGGTTAGGTCACTGAACTGGAGGCCATGTACTCAGTACAGTTCAGTTCTGTCCCCACCACTCTCCATAACACATTCCAAACTCCTGGTAGATGGGGCTCGTTTACTAAAACTCCTGCAGTAAGAAACATTCTAAACAAGATCAGGTGAATCTCCTTAGGTTGAGATAATATCACCAGCTGTAGGCAATGGCTTACCAATACTGTAATCATCATGTATATTTTATTTATTAAAAGCCAATGTCACTTAGTTTGTTGGTTTCTGTCAGGCTAAAGCAAACTGTAAGAAAGCAAAGCTTGTGTCTGTGTGTTCATGTATCTATAGCACACGGCTATATGTTTGTATGTACATCACTACCACTACTATTTTCATAGCTGAACAGAAAGCAAATGTAGGCATGTGTGAAAAACGCATCTGACTTCTACTCCATATGTGTTATGTTTTTCTTCTATACAACTAATATTGGTTCCTGTCTTGATGACATTTGACTCTAGAAGCGACAGAATTTTCAACAATGGAAAAAGACCTCTCGCTGTCTCTTTTTTTTTTTTCTTTTTTTTCTTTGTTCATTTTGTTAAAATAGAAAAAGGAAAAACGAGTAACCCCCCCCCTCTCTTTCTTTCTAGCGACCTGCTGTTCGCTGTATATATATTTTTATGCTGGAAGGAATTCCTCAGGATTTGAAAGTTATTTCAAGGGTTCCTCCAGTCTAAAGAGGTTTGGAAAGACTCTGCTAATGTCTAGTCTATGGTCATCTACCCCCTTCTTCACACACACACACACACACCTTTTTCTTCTGTCATGTTCCGTAATACCTAAATGTAGCTTCTATTTCTAACACAGATTGGTAGTAGGGTGGCTAAACTTGAAATCTTCATTAATTTTGTTTTTAATATAACTCGAAATATTACTTCATTATATGTTAAACATACCTGTAGCAAGCACCCCTTTTTTTTTCTTTTTCTTTTTTTTTTTCCTTCCTGAAATTTCTTGGCAGGAATAGAGTTAAAAAAAATGGTCTGTATATTTTGAGAACATTCCTCTTCTCTCTGCTTCTTGTAGAACATTAGTACTGAGATTGCAGCTTATTGGTGTGTTTTTGTGTTGTTTTTTATTTATTCATTTATTTTTTTTTCTACCTCCTACAAGTAAGAGTCCATCCTGCTACCATCCTTAGAACCTGGAAAAATGTTGGTATTTAACTCCTACCCTACCAAGTTATTTTGACAAAAAAAGATACAAGGAACATAATACTTAAGAGCAACACTAATTTCACCCATTGAATGCTGTTGTCTTGATATATTTCACAAATTATTAGTACTTGTAACCTTTATCTCGCCTGATACTTGTATGAATAATACATAGACTAAAAGCTCAGAATTCCTAATAAGATACGTACAGGTACACGATCTCTCATCCGAAATTCTGAAAACTGAACATTTTTTTTTTTCCATGGATGTCGTATATATACCAAAGCTAGAGTTTGACGCCAAACATGACCCCAGTGTGACGCCAGCTCAAACAAAGTTCTCTATCCGCTTCACTCTATGGGCCTTGTGGAGCTCAGCGGAAGTTATTTTGAGGAGGCCTCCAACATTTTGTGAGACTAGTACAATGTTAGTAGTAACCCAGTAGATAAACTACTATTTATAAAGCTTTTGGGGGCCCTGGGGGCAATTCAGAATAGCTCCTCTCCCTCAGCCACACCCCAAATGCTGAAAAGGAAGCGTCTTTCATTACCAATACTGTACCTCTACTACTATTCCAAAATCTGAAAAGTGTCTGGTCCCAAGTGTTTTGGATAAGAGACTTGTAGTATTTGTTTCCGCACATGTTTTTGTCTCCTAGAATAATGTTGTTAATTATATCAATTGTGACAAGTTATTTTATTTAAGCTGAAGATGAGAAATTTAGAGAGGAAAAAAATGTTAGAAACTAGGCAGATAAAAGAGAAAAAATTGACAGGATTGTTCTAACATATGCCACTGGTTTTGTTGGGTGGAGCGGAGGTCTGTTGCCTGGGATGGGCAAAAAGTTGAACTGCATCAGTGATGCTTGCTCTTAGATGTAGACTAAAATAGATACTTTCTCTTTGTAAATATCTTTTTCAGTTAAGAATGTGAATGTTTGTTTGATTTTTAGTAAAGATGTATAAACTAATGTGTTGATTAACCCATTAACCTGAACAGATGGCAAAAGTAATAGTTATCCATTGCACGGTAAAAGCCCTTGTCTATAGCAAACCCTCACAGATGGAACTTAGTTGCCATCAATTGTAAATTTTTTTTTTAATTAGCCATAGAACTGCAATAACTGAAATTTCTGTCATTTTCAGTTTATTGGTAAAAAGTAGTTTTAAAACCCTGAGCTGTTTTAAAAAAAAATTTCAGATTCTTCCAGTTTCGTTTTCAGGAATTTTTCTCTATTATGACCAGTAAACCTTTGAATACAGATTTTGATTTAATATAGTTAATTTTTCTTGCCCAATTAATTAATGTGGCTCTAGAGTCTGGTCTAATTTGGTTTAAGAAATGAAGTTAATATACTGTATTTAATTAATGAGTTTGGTTAGTACTACAAGAAAAGAATTATATAATGATGATTCTAAGGTTCACTATTGTTTAGATAGCACTTCTGGAATTTTTATGGGAAAGATATGACTAATTAACATTATTCAAATAGTCCTTTTGGCTCTCAAATCAACTCCATCAAAACTTGTAGATAAGATTTAGCAAATCTCGTTCCAACTGTCCACTTCAGTGCCCTCTCCCCTCCAATTAGGAAGTATCATATAAGATTACTTTACCGGAAAATTGGGAGCCCCCTTCCCACTTTTTAGAAAGGTGACACTTGATTTTTCAAGTATACTAGCTAAAATTATTTATGTATACAGTAAGGTTGTGAAACTAGTGATTTTGTGTAATCCCTAAACATTTCAGTAATTTCATATAACCTTAGTTGTACAGTATAGTGATGTTTAACAAGCTTGTGATGTTGACTGTTACTACTATTATGGGGTCTATCCTCACTGTTTCTCACCACTGTGGCCTTGTCAAACTCATCTAAACTTTGTGAACCAGAAAATCGAAGTTTTACGCAAGGCCACAATAGTGGTGCACCAAGTGAGGATTGAACTCATTACAGAAGTAATGGTGAACATCACAAGTTTATCAACCATTACCACAGTGATTGTGAAACTAGGAATTTCATGAAATTACTGAAATGTTCAAGGACTTACATGAAAAACATTTTATAATCTTATATATAGGGACACACCAATTAGGAATATTTAATGTTTATTTTATTTTTTTTTTTTTTTTTTCTATTTTATTTATTTATCTATTTATTTATTTTTTTTTTTTCTGAGGGTAATACTTTTGGGGAGTATAAGTTCAAGATAGATTTTTGGTCTAAGAATTGGCTTTTGATGAACATTTCAATCTCTGAGTGTCTTGGAAATCTGGCCTTGAAACCGATTTAGGTAAATCAAAATAGTGATTGCTAGCACTTGTTGATATAGCTCCTTGGTAGGATAAAGAATCTATTGTGGTTATTCACTAAGCATAGCTTGGTTTGGGTAAAAGACCACTAGGATGAGATACCCTGTGTGGATTGAACTCGCTACTCATGAGTTTCAAGATAAGGTGTCCAAAGAATCCATGGAATAGAAGTCGTAATTTCCAGTGAAGGTTGTTTTCCATTGTAATTTTCCAGCACTCATTGCTCCAGAATCATTTTGGATTATCCATTTGCCGGACCAACAGAGGTCATGCAATAATGTTTCAATAATACACGTCAATAATTACGCATGTCTTGTATTTTGAAGCATTAGGAATGTTAGTGACTTATTCATACATCAAGTGTACCTTTTTTCTTCTTGCATCGATATAGACTTCACTCCACCACTTTGCTTGGAAGCTATTACCAGGAGCAAATGGAAGCTGATTCTGCTAGGAATTTCACAAAATCAATGAGTCTGTAACAATGACTGCAGTATAAACAATTGAGAGACTGTTCCATGCACAGCATCACCTATGGCCACACAGTGAATTGTGAGAACTGACTGAAATTCAAGTGATGGCTGCTAATTTTGTCTGGTTAATAAGAGGTGCTAGATTGTCTCTGGTGTACCTGTATTGAGTAATTTCTCGTGCTCTCATCAGGAATTTCAATATTTTTCTCAGCTTATCATATGTAGTACCTTGTTACTGTCTAGTGTTTGGGACATTCAAACTCTGGTACTTGGTAGATGAGGCTCATGAACACATGGAACCACAATTTTTTATGACTTGTTACTTGTTATAACTTGTTTGGTTTCAAGATATAGTAAATGTAGCTCGTGATATGCAATCACCACTGTTGACTGATCATTGACTGTACGGAAATCTTGTCTGAATATGGACTAAAAGATAAGATTTTAATTCAACTTTATTTGGGATAGTAGTCTTCAACTATTTTGTGACCAACTGCTGTTTGTAAAATGTCATTTGTTATAACGCCCAGGCTAAAAAAACTAATTTAGAGTAGGTAATATTGGTCAGATTTTATTACTCATTTTGACAGAAGAAACGCTACTTCAGCTCTTAACTCTTGTAAGAATCTCCAACACTGCTTTCTCTTTCTTATAATTCTGAAGGAGGAAAATAGGTAGTCAGCTAAAACTATTACTGCTTTAATTAAGATTCAGATCAAACTTGGTATTAGGTTGTTGAACATGAAATGACGTGTTTTTCTTTTTTTCTTTGTTTACATCACCGAGAATAATGCTTCAAGTGAAAGATTTACTAATGTAATTAGTTTCTGCAGATTCCTTGTAAATAGATATACTTTGCTGTTATTGGAAGTTTTTGGTCCCTTAACAGCAATACTTATGTAGCTAATTTTCAAGTATGATTTCATCTTGACATACTGCTGCTTGAGCTACTGGTAATATGAACAAAGCATTTGTAGTAAATACCATTTCAGCATTGGTTTGATAGATTTAGGTCTGGAAATATTGATACCAACAATAAACCTTGAGGGAAGTCCAAATCTGTTCTTGATGATAAAGAATTGTCAACAACAGTGGCCAATGATCCACCAGCAATATTTCGAGCGCTTTCTGGAGATTTGAGGTTTTCAACTGTGACCATATCCTGTCACCTCAAGGCAAAAAGAAAGGATGGAAAATGAACTGAATGATATGCTCTGACAGTTCCAGACCCAACCCCTCCCTGCTGTCTAAACTTTGAGAATTGGGATTTGAAATCTTGTTACATCCTCTATATTCACCTGACATATCCCTTACAAATTATCTTTTCAAGCATTTTGAACTTTGTATCCTTGATAAAGGGTTTTAAAATAGGGAAGCCATAATTGGTGCTTCCACTGAATTTGACTGCTAAAGCTAAAATATTTCATAGAGATGTTACCTTTTTGTTTTTTTTTTTTTTGTTTTTTTTTTGTAATCATTCAACTATTGAAGAAATTTTTTATAAATAACCCAATATGATAATTCTTTGGTCTTGCTGCTTGTTAGATGTAACCGAGTACAAAGTTCAACTTCCTGTAGTGAAAGAAATTGGGCTATTTTTTTCATTTTAGTTTCCTGATTTTCAAGTGTATGAATATTTTACTAAGCTCAGATGAGTGTGGCACAATAGAGCACCCAGTGAGGATTATACTGGTTACATGAGCAAACTGGCCTATGAGACAAACTCGAATAGTTGGAATAAGTTTCTAGTGAGGATTACAAAAATTTTATTATGGATCCAATGTTATAAACAGTTCTATTAACCTTCTTGAAAGGTTATAAGATTTACCACAGTGCTGCTACTTCTTGAATCTAGATGTGTGTAGCCAAATGATTCTATAATTAAATACTTGAAATGGTCTGTAATGTCATTTCTTAATCTCCTTTAGTTGCCTGGTAACGTTCTCCTTAATCTTGTCCGTGGATTGAAATCGCCCCTTTCAACAAAAATTTGCAGGGAGCCAAAGCTGGATTGTAAGGATGGTTTTGTTCTGCTCCTCTTATTCTGCCTGTCTCAACTTAAGCTTCATTATGAAGACAAAAAACGCTCTGTGAGGACGCTTATGCGTTTGTTGGTATTTTGTGTATGAAATTAAAATTTGTTGAGAGAATTATTAGTTGACCTTTACCGCACGTAAAGCGACATGTGGTGTTCCCCATTTGTGTTACTATTGTTTTGGGGTGGGAGAAAGTGAATAGTGGGGACCAACTGGTGTTTAATTTGGGGTGACAGTGTGGGAAGGGGACAGGGTTATTGGCTGGTCATCTAGTAACTGCTTCACACTCCCCACTAAGTAGCTGCTGGAAAGAAAGTACAAACGATGGCATGGTGTATAAATACGGCTGTTACTGTTATTGGGTTACCTCCCTCCCTAGTTCTGGTTCCAGTTGTGTAGTCAGGTGGCATGCTTCCCCCGCCCTACCCCTTCCATATAATCCTTACCTACCCAGAATTATCTTAAAGGTACAGATAACTTAGAGTCCCCCCCCCACCTCAAGAATCCATAGAATGTAGATTGGTCCAGGTGCTGGAGGTCTAGGATGAAAAAGATGGATAGGAATTAGTTTGTTTTCCAGTATTTTCTTCCCTTTCAAGGGTCCGAGGTGGGCTTAATTAACAATGATAATTATGGAGTTTTCGGTTTATATATATATATATATATATATATATATATATATATATATATATATATATATATATATATATATATATATATATATATATATGTATATATGTATGTATGATTCTTTTAGTGTAGCTACTATTAACATCATCGGTTTTTACTTTCACTAATTACACTTTTAAAAAAATTTTTTTTTTTTTTTATAACCATTTTAGAGATCAATAATGTATGCTAAAGATGAGCAGTGTGGTGTTATAAGAAAACTTGAATGAGGCAGACCCCCTACAAGCACTTAGTAAAAAATGAATTGATACACCCTGGACATACTAATGAAATAGTTTCATTACGTTTCTGTTCCTATAGTGAAAAATTGTCTCCCAATTTTGAACAAATTTACTGGAGTTGACCTCATAATGTGCATGTAGACTATTAGCAATGTATATTAGCTTTCTATTGCATGAAGTCATAACATGATAAAGATGACTGGCAATGGGACGCATCAGAAGAAGTTTGGACTTGTCATTCTTTTAGGGCACTTAGTGCAAAAGTTTTTTAATTGGTAGGTCAAGCCCCATAGCTGTCTATTTCGAGTTTTTGTAAATTAACCCTTCCCCATCTCAATACTAATGAATCAGAAGATTAAATAAAGAGGTATTATTTGCATAGTTTCATCATTTATTATTAACAAATTTTTTTTTTTTAAAGAAAGTCTTTTCTTCAATCAAATATGGTAATTAGATAATAAATTCTGCAAAATATTTCATTTGCTACAAATTGTTATGGAAATACTGACAAGAAACAAACTAAAGAATTTATTTTATTTCTTAGACATAAAAATGTAAAAAATCACTTGCAAAATGTCATGCTGAAATTCAATAAAATTTGTAATCTCATTTCGTATAAAATGGCAGTATCAGACTACTGAAATACTGCCAAAGTTGAGCACTTGGCTAAAAAATTTCAAATGACTTCTTGGTACTTTTGAGTTTTGACATGATTTAAAAACTTCTTTTGTCTGAATTTATGAGATAAGGTATTATACACTGAATTATCTGAACTGGTGTCTTGATTTTAGATGTTATAGTCCCAATGTCTCAGATGTAACATCCAGCCTTCTGTTAGTGCCTGTTACATTTTGAAATGTTAAGAGACTAAGATGGGATCACCAATCCTAGTGGAATGAAGTTAGAATAATAGAGAACAACTTTGAAGAATAATGAGATTGAACAAATTGGTGGACCTGCTAGGCTCTGATAACAACCCCGATTAGGCCAAGCACAGAATTGAACACCATATTTGATTAGGAAATGAGCCAATAAAATTCCACCACTTATTGGTTTTGTGTATGCTGTTTACTTGGTGGTGGTGAGTTCAAACTTTGTGTTGGGCTGTGAAATTCATGTACTCTGGATCAGTGGCATCACGAGCATGAATTAACTAATATTTCTGTCATAATTCTGCCGTGTATGTTAATCTTTTCTATTCTATCCGCTTCTAAATTTCCTGAACATTAGTGAATTATGCCTGTGTTGGGTAATTCTCCAAGATGTACCTCTGATTAACTCCCTTTGTAGCCTAATCAGGCAATCCAGCTTGTGATCCTATTTTTGCATGCTTGAATCAAAATAACTTGACAAAGAACTAAAAACCTGTGTAATTATTTATTAGCACTGGAAATTTGCAGTCTAAGTCGATGTCTAAACCCTTCCCTTTTTTCTTTTTTCTTTTTCTTTTTTTTTTCTTCTTTTTTTTAAAAATTTTATTTTTAGCCATTAACATTCTTTTAGGGGTAAAAAGGACATTCTAAAAAATAATTTTAGAATTCCTTTTGTTTCATTGTAAAAGAGGTCACATTGATACATCATTTATTTTCTCCCTTCTCATTTCTAATGACACCTTTTGTGCTGAGTTTTACCCTTATTTTTTCTTTTCTTCAGGATTAAGGGAAAGAATAAAATATAATTACTGGGAACAATAGAAATGTGAATATTTTTTAGAAATGTTTTTATTGAAAAAGGCATCTTTTTTTTTCTCTCTCTTTCTTTTCCCCCAACTCATGAATTTGAATATTTCCCCGGTGTAAAATTTATAGAAGAGTAGAAAGTTTGAATTCTTAGACAGCTTTCGGCATTTACTTCAGAATTACTTAAAAGTAATTAAACGCTCACAGAGTACCTGCCGTTGAGTTAGTTCAGCAACTTGGTCTAATTTACCTCTGCCACTGAAGTTTGAAAGTTAGATGTATTTGGTCACATCTGTCATTCTGTGAGCCAGATATCTCCTGAAGTACTTGATTGAATAGATTGTTCAAGGGTAGGCAATGGGGTGAGGAAATGTTGGCTGGATTTTGGAGAGGATCCTGGAATTAATTTTTGATTGAAAATTGATTTAAAAAAAAAAATTAAAAAAATTCTCCATTCATTTATATATACTCACGCTTGACTGTTCAAACAATATCTAAAATTAATTTTAATGAAGTTTTATGGAGGGGTGGGCACTGGCCTAAACCCCCCCCCAACCCCCCCCAAAGACGGTGATTAAATTTTCAGGCGGTTCCATGCCCAATTATCTCCCCTACGTGATATTCATGTCCACACTACATTTCACCAAAATTTCATGTCTGTTAACATATCTCCAAAAGTTCTCCAAGAATTTCAATGGAATTTTGTGAAAGGCTGGACGATAGGCTATGAAAGAAGTGATTAAATTCTATGATGGATTAACTGTACAATTACTTACCCCTGACAATAGCGTTGACAGAGGTATGCACTCTCTAGTTTGTATAACCAGTTTCTGTAATAAATCCACGTTTATGAAAACACAATGTGTTCATGCGTAACACTTTTGATTAGTGCACAGATTCTACACCTTGATCCTCTGCTGAGGTCAACACCTCGATCGCGGGCAGGGTGCGCAGGTTCAACACCTTGATCGCAGGTAGGATAACCCTCATCTTAAGTGGAAGTGCTGATCTAAACGTAAATAATTCTCCGTAGTTTTTAATGAGGACTTTAGTATTTTACTTTATTTATTTTTTCACCTTGAGTCAATTTAAAACTTTTCAGAAATGCTCACATTCGGAATCTGATGCTCAAGAAAATTGTCGGTGTGGGCAACTGTTTGGTCAACGATCAATTAAAAAAAAATATTGTTGTGGAAACATCCTGCCTACCCCGTCATCTTATTCTGTGATTGTAACATAGCTGTTTGTAGTGGATCGTTTGATTTTATTCTACTATTGATAGTGGTAGTAATAGCAGTAGTAGTAAAATTAGCAAGGCTTCATTCAATCTCTGGTGTTGAAGAGTTGCTATGTTCTTCTACCTCCTAGGGAGAGGTAAAATATCTCTACAATAGCTGTATTAGAGAGACATTCTTTGCATGCCTTCTCCAGGTGACCCTGACCCTTCCCCCACTAAAGCAGAAAACTGCTGCTGCTACTTCCTATTTTTTCTCCCCCCCCCTCCACTCTTTTACTTACACCCAGAGTAAACAAAACTACATGCATACCTACCTACCTACGTATACCTTGTAGCGTGGCCATTTCTTAATTTATTGTTCAAATAGTCACTTTGTAGTCACTATGATTGTTTTACATCTTTTTTGTGGTTTACGCAGTGTTGTAAATATCTAAAACAAAACTTAAGTATATATATATATATATATATATATATATATATATATATATATATATATATATATATATATATATATATATATATGTACTTGTGCATAACTTTTTTTTTTCTTGGACCCTACTTCATTCTTCCAACGCTATATACTATTAGCTTGTTTTTGTTAACTTATAGGAGAAAAAAAAAACTTACCCGCTTTACCTAACCACTCCCAGGGGTGTAAAGGAATCGCGTGGGGTACATGTTAACCCTTCATCCAACTTGTAAGAGATGATACAAGAACAATCTTTTTTTTTTCTACGTAAGAAAAAAAGAAATGTTAGATGTCATTACATTGTACTTAGGTGTTCCAAAGTGAAATACCAGAGAAAACTAACAATGCACTTTTTGTACTATATATGGGGTTATAATAGGCAAGAAAAGAATAGTCTTTTTTGCTACATCTTTTATACTTCACAAAGAAATGTTTATTCATGTTACCAATAAAATCCGAACAAGTCTTTTTGATACTGTTGCTGATTCATCTATTCAGACCACTTGTAAGTGATGAAAGAAGGGTCTTGTTTCTATGAAGGGTCTTATTACTTACTATGTTAGATGATCTGCTCATTTGAATTTGGAAATGATTTCTTTTTTTTTCAATTTTTTTGTTTCAAAGTATGGAGGCTATTAAAAATTCTGATCCCCCAAAATGAAGTCTGATAGTTCTGAATTTTGGAAAAAAAAAGTTTGTCAAGAATACTTTGAAGTGAAATTTTAATTTTTCTGCAATTATTCCAAGTGAATTCATCAGGTATATTGATCTCAGAAATGGAGAAAGGCCAGAGGTGATACGGTGATTGAAATCATATCATAAAAATGATAGACGAGGAAACCAGTCCAAATGAATCCTTAAATATAATATGGACACCTAATACAGTGCTTCTAGATCTGGTGAATGATTCACCGAAGAGTGAATAACTTAATTTTATAGAAAAAAATTTATTTTCTGTGGTAATTGTTTTCAAAATCTTATTCTAAGACTGGTTCATTCACTTCACTTGCAAACTAAAGAAAAAAATGTAATTTTTTTTTTTAATTTGGTACTCCTAGTTTTCTTTTTGATATTTTCTTAGGATGTTTTGAAACTTGAATAAAATAGACTCCTAGGAGTTGATTATTGCTTTTTGCTCATGATACTTAATGATTTCTGCTTGAAATGATACACAAGGGAATAAAAGATAAAATTGATCAAAAACTAAATTTTACAGGGGGTGAATTAAACTTTGTGATATACACTTGACACTGAAATGATTTAGGAAGCACTGATCTAATATCAGAAATTAAAATCATGCTGAACACTGCCCCGGCCTTGGGAAATTTCAGTGTGTATGTGTAGAAAGATTTTTTTCATGAAATTTTTGCATAGTTGTAATTTTTTTTTTTTTTTTTACCAATTATGCATTCCAAGTGAAATGTCCTTTTTTTTCTTTTTTTTTGTGTTATGTACAAGATTGTGTAAGATAGTCTTCTTTGCTACATACTTAATATTTCATCAAGAAATATTCATTCATTCTATCATTGAAATTATGTAACGTATTATCTGTAAGGAAAGAGCTGTTTTTTTTTTTTGTTTTTTTTTCCTCTTTTTTTCTGCATATTACACTTGAAGAAAGCTGTAGAATGGATTGACGTGTTAACATGAAAAATGAGATTGGGTTATTTATAAAAAATTAGGAATATTAATGACTTTTCTCTAAGTTGTAGACAAAGGGGATATGGGTATTCAAAGTGTCTTAATAAATTCTATAGATGTAATAACTCTAATTGTCAGAGAATCCATCAAAATTCAGATTTCATGATACTGAGTGTATTGATTAATTTAATTTATTGAAAATTTAATTCTGCCATTTATGATTATACAAGTTGATTCAAACTATCGTTCATCAAATGTATTCAACTCATTCTCAAGACTGGGAGTTTTCTGTTACTCCCTGTAAAGTTTATTTGCCTCATTAACTTTTCTTTGAAATTTGCTATTACAATTTAATTTTTTAGTATTCATCTTGTCATTCACACTTACAAAGTGAAAATTAGGCAATTTTTTAGGAAAAAGTTTTTTTTTTTTTTTTTTTTTTTTTTCCTTTAAAAATTCTAGCCATTGGCTGCTTTTAAGTTCAAAATCTTATTTTATTTGAATTTTTATTCAAAGTTTGCTGAACTTTTCACAAAAGTTGTCTTGAATTTAAAGGTTATAACTTAAAAAAAATTTTTTTTCTACTATTTGAATTGATATTGATATATGAACTAAAATTTAAGATCATAACTTTAAAGTTGGTGGTTTCCAACCTTGTGCTATTGGGGCACAAAGAAATGAAAATATTCACATTCACAGTTTGATCTATGTCTGAAAACACAACCTATTGTACATACATATACAAATTATACCAACTATTCTTTTATTTTCTTTGTAAGATATAAATAATATAGTTTCCTTGGATCTCAATATCAAATTTGTTAGTTGAACCCTGAAACGATATTGTGTATTAACCATTTATAAGTGACTTAATGTTCTGTTTGTGATTAACATCCTCTCTGTTGGCCTGTCCACAAGAATATTGTCAATATTAAACTGGTCTGTGGAGCAGAAGAGGTTTGGTGACCCCTGCTTTAAGTTTTAGTAACTTTTGGTCAGGGTTGCTTAGGTTAGAAAATTCTTCTTGTAATGTATCTAGTTTTCTACAAAATTAATCCAGCGATAGGCATTTTATGACAAGGCTTGAATGGATCATTGTATGTGGGTTGATTTGAACTTATTTCCTTACCTTTGTCATTTTTCATGTTTCAGTTATGTACCCCCCCACAACTTCTTTGGCTGTCTGTTTTGTTCTAGAATGTCAAAACACCTTGTGTAGCTAAATTCAGACAAGAATTGTCAGATTGCTCATGTCTTTAATGAGGCTACTAGATGACCCCCCCCCCCAATCTGTGATGTCTTTACTTAGTAGGTTTACAATTGCTTATTCTGTTTTGGATAACACTGAATTCAAACAAGCTGAAGGGTTAGGGCTTTCTCAATTTTTCAGGCTCTGGCCTAGCAGGTGTTTCTACTGGCACTTATCTGTCCTGAGTCAGCTCCCCACCCTCATGACTGACCCATTATAGTTTGGAGTCAAGTTTTTGGAAAAGTAACACTTTTACCTCAGCATTTTCTTTTGGCTTAGAGCAAAATTCCTTTCAATTCATCCATTTAGCTCAACCAGAGGTATTCGTATTGACTCATTTTTATGTCTGTCCACACACTATGCAACATGTTTGAGAGAATCATGCTCAACCTTACATGGAGCGATCACAAGACAGCACAGTATATAAGGAAGAAAACAGGTGTTCGTGACATCATAGAAACTATTAAAAAACTCAAATGGCAATGGGCAGGCCATATTGCAAGAATGAAAGACAACCGATGGACATCACGTCTCACAACATGGATCCCCAGAGATCACATGCGAAACCGAGGCCAACAGAACACAAGATGGAGAGATGGACTTGACAAATTCAGGAAATACTGGCTCCGCGATGCCCATGATAAAAAATTGTGGCAAATCCTAGGGAAGGTCTATGATCAAAGACGGACATTAAAAGACTAATGATGATGACCCACTATCTAAAAGTTCTCAATGAATTTCAATGGCATTTTGTGGAAGGATGGGTCAAGAGGAGAAGAATAATTGACACTAATCCCTTCCACCTCCCTGGATCAGGCCTGCTCATTGAGATTGAGAGGTTTGAAATTAAGACTTTCCAGTAAATGAATGATGATGGTGCGATATAATTGTTTTATGTATCCTTCAACATTGTTTTTTTTGTGTAAAGACTATTACCCATTGTGTCACCCCAGGGTCAGGTCATGTATCTCCAATGATCAAATGCACTATCTGACATCTGGATCAAATGGTACTTGCTTACACTACAAATGTCAGATGGAATGCTTATCATGTAAGGGTTGCCACTAGATTATATTTCAAATATACCCTTTGGCCCCTTCGCGCCTCAGAAAAGTGGCAGTGGATGCCCATACCTGCATTGTAACTATATATGAACTGATTTTAATTCAATTTCCAGTTAGTGCATGGTGTATTGACTGATGTAACCCCCCCCCCATGTGTTTCCTTGTTTATTGAATTTTTGGGGTGGCTATATTCATTTTATGTCCTGCTGACAGGATGTTATTAAAATTCAGGTTGCTTTAAATGTGCTTTGAAGTTTTTAATTACCTAAAAAGATTTATTTTAAGTAAATTAGCTAATATTAAAGAAGTCTGATAATTCAGTAGGGTGTAAAATTCTAACAGATTTTTTTACCTTAAAATGATGAATACTTCAATTTTGAAGTTGTTTGCATAATGTCTGATTTCTAAAATGAGGAAATATCATTATTATACAACGATTTATTGAATGTTACGTCTTTGTCGTTATAGCCATGTTTTGACCACTGTACTCTTCGGCCTTCTTGAAGTGTGTCACATTCAGTAATTTTCTCTGAGTGCTAAGGGTTACCGTGTACGAGTTAATTCTTCTCTTCATTCGTTTTTGTGATGCTGCTCCTGCTCCTTCTGCTTGATTGAGTTAAAGGTTCGGTTTGAAATTCTGAGAACCTTACTGAATATGACAGGCATCTACAGAAGGCCAGAGGGTACATAGTCCAAAACATTATGACTCTAACAACAATTTGAATAAATCCGTGTATAATAATGTTTGTATAATAGTTGAGATTCATGCATTTATGCATGATCCCCTCCCCCAATTGTATGCTGATTTAATTGAATGCCCCCCCCCCCTTTTGATACCGAAGAGGAATGCAAAACAAAATAAATTATTTTGTGTTGAACTCTTTTGATACAATAAATGAATATCTTAACCTTTGTGTTTATATACCAATATAAATCAATTAAAGCTACTCTTATCCCAGCTGTGGAGATTTACTTCACAAACAACTACCTCCTGCAAGTGATAAGTAAGGATTTCTGTATTTGTTTTCATATATATTTGAATTATAGGCTTTAGATAATTTTCAAGTGGGGGGAACTCTTTGGAAATCCAAGGAATTTTTTTCTCACCCCCACCCTGTATCTACCCCACCCACAATGTTTTCTCAACTTTTTTTAATTTATTTTTTAAAAAAATTTTTATTACTCACTAGAGACTTGAATTTTATGAATTGAAGCATTTTTCCTAAGATCTCTAATAAAAGATTATATTGAAACAAGCATTACAATACAATCATTAAAATCCCTTTTAAGGGATCCTATTTTCTGGCCATCTTCCCAGCTTAGCGATAAGTGTCCAGTTGGTAGTTTGCAAATAAATGACACCATTACAAAGCAGAGGTTCAAGATTCATTCATAAATCTATATTCTACTTAAGCCTGTCGAGTGCCTCCTGGATTCTAGTTGACCAATCATTTTCTTTGATCAAATGAAAAAAAAGGAATGTTCAAAATCCTTCATCTCATTCTCCTAGAAATCCCCCACCCCTAGTTCATTGTATATGTTAGGTTGCTTGTCTGAAAAGTTGAGCCCTTTTAAAATGCTATTTGTCTCTACTTGAGTTTTCAAGAGGATAAGTTAGCTCAAGGCATCTCCATTAATTTAAGCCTTCCTAATACGTTAGTATTTCTCTTAATCTGGCAACCTTGAAACCTGGCTATTTCTGGACAATAAGAAATGTTTGAAAACTGATGCAGTTTGAATATAATTTTTTTATATAAATGGTAATAGACAAAAATTTTGTTTGCTTACATATTTTTTTACAAGATTGGAAAAAAAATTATCTGGTCTGGTTAGTCATTCAATAGAAACTGTCTCATGACCAACATCTTATAACAGCATGTGATATTCGGGGTGAACAATAAATTGTGGAGGGGGAAGGATTCTCAATGAATGTTACTTCTCTCCCCTTTTGTTGGATCACTATAAGGTCCGAGTTTTCAAATAACAAGCATGTATGTTGCCAGACACAAAGAGCCAATTTAACATAAACTTGCATTGGGAATCCCCCCCCCCCAAAAAAAACTTATCTTTGACAGGGTGGGGGTTCAAGACAAAAAAAACCAAGGAGTAAATATTAAAATTTTCAGCTTTTTAAGCTCCAATGGTGTGACCTGTATGCATAACATAAGTGCATATATAGCCTACCAGGCAGTTTGCAAGAATCTCTTGAAAACTGAAGAAACCAATGTTGACAGTCTTGGTGGGTGGCTCCTAATACATGTATGATTTTAAACCAAAATAATTACTGAAAGTTGTTGAATTTTGAGTTCTTCAATTTGGTTTCAAACTATGGTTAGGTTTTCACACATCTGGTTTCATGAATTGGTTCCTAAAGTGCCAAATTATGTTTCGCATCACAGTTTGAAACTGAATCAGAACTTTCTTGGCAGATCCACAAACAAATGGCAGCAAGTTCATAATGTGCTGGACCATTAGTTGCTGGTTCTCACAGTGCTAGACTAGAGAGGAAAAAAAAAAACTGTTTTCGTGTAAGTCATTCAGAATGGATGCGCCATGATCCAGTAACACATTTGATATATTATCTGTTGAATGGCATGGTTAATAAGTTAAGTGAAGGTTCTGATCTATTTTGCCAAAATCTGGCTAATTAGGTGCTAGATGTTCATGTAACTATGATAGCTTGGCAAGGATTTATGAAATGTCAAAACTTTTATTCAATCTGATGATTACATATAATATCAAAAGAAAATGATAAAACCATTTATAGAAATTTGCTGGAAATTTTACTTGAGAAATGCATTGAAAATATAGTTGCTTAATAATTCCTACTCCTATTATGGTCATATAAGTATATCAAAACTTTTATTCACTCTGATTGCATAGTGACAAACCCAATTCTGGCAATAAAGAGGCAAGGAAAGAATGGGACTATATTTACAATTGTGATTTTAATTTTGGGCTGACTGCATTTGAGCCGATTATATGCAGGCAAGGTTTCAGCTTTTCTTATCACTGCCCACTGACTTTACAGATACACCTCTACTTCACTTTAGTAATTTTCTGTTCTAACAGCCTAATTATTTCAGGTGGTAGCCCCTAAAAGTACCGAGTTTTATTTTTTTTAGATTAGTTTGAACAGGTTTTAGTATTCAATTTTTTCCTTATTGAGAATCAGGAGGAAAGGATTGTCAATGGGTAGGAATTAAGGCAAATGTTTCTGATAGATATGGGTATTTATCATAAATATTGATTGTATATGGATTTTTTTTTTTTTTTGACAAATCAACTCTGGGTGTGAATACACAAATGGAAAATTATTTAAACACGGGCAAATGGTTTATGATAAATTAGTATTTTCTCAATTATGTTTTGATGCAGAAACACAACCAGTAATGATTTATAATTGGTAATGCATTTATGTACATTTATATGAATACTTTGTCTAATTGACCATGTTAAAATAGGGTTGAGGTAACTTTTATTCGGTGGGATGTGACTGAACATCAAAGTATTGACAATATCAACATTGTTCTGTAGTGCTAATGAGAATAAGCATAAAATATTAATTCTTTGTTGATCAAAAATCTTAATTACTTATAAGCATTGTGTGTGTTTGTTAGTGTTGTTTTTATTTTTTTTAATGTGTGTGTGAGAGAATATTCGCTCTTGAATGTATACATGTGTTGATACACCTTTAATCCACAAAAACTTGGAAATGAACGAAAAGTTAGCAAGTAGAATGGATGGGTGATAATGGGTTTTTTTTTTTCTTTTTTTTTCATTCTGATCTTTACTTTCGAGCTATGAAATTTAAAGAAAGAATATTTGTCCATGAACTTTTTATCCCCACAAAATATTTGTTCGTATAGTAATTAGACAACTTTACTCAATACTACGTACATGTCACTATTTTAAAGAATGATTCTCCTTTACGTATGATTAATTCTAAATATAGTACTGGTTTTTCATGAACTAAGGATGAAATTTTTCATGTAATTTTATTAAATTTGCCCATAACCATCACTTTTCTGTGTTTATTTTTGTTCCTCAGTCAAGTGTTGGGTGGATTAGGATTTAAAGCATCCGTCTAGTGAAGCGGTACTCAAAGAATGTGTAATTACCACCAAAGGGATAATTTGAGGTTTTTCTATTACTTGTTAGTTTTCCCTTCACTTTTTTTTTTCTTTTTTTTTTTTTTGTACTTGAATGTTCTTTTTAATGGAGATTATATTGTTAACCTAAATATTTTATTAATTTGTTCAATTTTGCTTGTGGGTGATAAGCTTTACTACAATTCTGGAAAAGGGTAATCCTACCTAAAGTTTTGGGAACCACTGCACTAGTGCAATATATCAACCATTAATTGATATTCATGCTAAGCACTTTAACCCTTCAATGATCTTTCACTATCTTAAAACTGAGTTTTCAGCACCTGTCAATCATTATATAAAACCAAAAGTTTATGACTTTTTTTTCACAAAACCTCTCAACGTGACAGTTTTTAGCATATTTGCATACATGTTCTGGTGCATGACTTAAAAAGATTTTTTTTAAAGGAAATGAAATTAATGTATTTCTCCGTCTCTGTTTTTATTTTGCTCAAATGACTAAGATGTCTTGCATGCAATTGTCAAGTTATAGAAAACTGATATATATCTCAACCTCGATTGAATGCCCTACCATCCATTTTAGAGTTCAAGTAACCTTTTACTTGAAACATTTGAAAAAAGTAACTTGTTGTTTGATAGTATGGGCATTGTACCATGACCAGTTATAACAATTCCCTGTTGTTGTTGTTGATTAAGAAATCATTTCCTGGGGGTCATGAATGATGGGTGGAGCCTTAATAATCCTTTATCAAGGCTTTAGCTTTTTTTTTTTGTTTTTTGTTTTTGTTTTTTGTTTTTGCTTTCTCAAAGGTACAAGATCAGTTACTTGTTTGCTTATCATTTCCTGTTATTTGGCTAATCTATCAATTGCAATTGAAAACCCAGTGTGGTCTTTTGCAGTTATGCCTACAACTTTCCCCTAGTTGATTTCCTTTTTTTTCTTATATATATGATTAAGACAAATGTTGTTGACAACACCAAAGGTGAGAGAAGATAGTAAATATTTTGTTGAAACCTTTTGAGAAAGTTTGATTTATCAATGGATGGCATTGAAGTCTCTCTATCTAATAGAATCATTCGTTGGCCTTGTGATTGTGGAAAGTTTTGAACACAAGTTACAGTGGTATGAACAAGTGGACATACATACATCCAGTCCATAGTCTAATGATGAAAAATGCATTTTTCACTGCAAATATTTGTTTCAGCATAATCTCCTCCCTTTGTCAATGTACTTTTGCTAATGCTCCTCCATTAATCTCATAGAATAGAATACTCAGTCAGGCTAGACATTTTTTTTTGTATCTATCTGCATACTTACACTGATGTTGGTGTCAGTCTCTGGTTGTGTGACTCTGTTTCCAGTAGGGCACCTTGGGACAATCACAGTTTATTTTTGGTCTGTCTAATCTTGCTTCACATGTTCATTGTTTTTAAGGAATCATAACTTTTTCTATACATGATATAAGTTTTTTTTCATTTGGTATGTGTTATAAGCTCAAACTGCTAAGATCTCCTCTATAGTGGTAAGAAAGGGTTATTTATTTCTCTTCTGTTTGAGTATGCTTCCTGAAATTCCAAGAGATAGTCTCTAAGAGATTGGTTGGGGGAATATGTGCTTTTTTTTTTTCTCTTCTCTTTTTTTTTTTTTTTTTTTTTGCACCTGTGTTCAAGCTTGTTATGTATCTTGCAATCTATTTAATCCTTTAAAACCTTTATTATGCACCACTTATCTCCTAATTAATTATCTATTGATGTGTATTGGTGTAACTGAATTCAGGTGAGAGGAACTTTGATCCAAGAGCTATGAATTTAGTGGTGCTATTGATCTAGGAATGTTATCTAAATAGTTAAGGTTTACAAGGTGTGGCTATTAAATAACAAAACTTGGCTTATGTAACTCAAACCATAACACACATTTTGCAAATCATGTGGTATTCATTGACCAATGGGTAAGCATGAACAACTCCAGAAAGTTTCAATCTGAGCCTTTGCTGTTACACACCACTTGAGATAGATATATTTTTTCTGTCTTGAAAATGGTCAGTTAAAAAATGCTTAAAGATAATCTGTTGGTGAAATATCAGGTGAATATGGAGGATATTGCAAGACTTTGTATCCCAATTCTGTAACTTTTAGCATTATTCTCTGTTGTGTAAAGAAAGAAAAGAAAAAAAGACATTTCATGTTCAACAACTTAATAGCAGGGAAGCGCTAATTATATCTGATGCTTAATTGATTTTTTCTCTTTTATTGTAGGTATGCAATGTAGTGTGTATAATGAATAGAATTTGGGTGTGGGCTCAGTGGCTGCACAATGTTGGCCGTCGGTAGCTCTCCCAAGAAGAAAAAGGTTGTGCAGGTGAGGCTGCTCAGTGGAGATGAGATCAGAGTTCGTGTTGATGTAAGTATGCAACATTTTTTTCCTCAATACATTTCTATACTTGTGAATTTTTGGAATCACCATGCATAGATGTTCATCCAGCTCTTTTATTCGATAGTAAATGAACAAATCAAAGATACGATGCAGCGCAACTTTTTTGTTAAATTTTGGCCACATGAAATATATCACAAACAAACATTTTTTTGGTGTATCATGTATATTCTGTAGTAATTACTGTATATGCTAGTATATAAGGAATTTTAATTTTAAAAAAAAGTGCGATTACTACACTACATCCAATGTACCGGTATTATGACTAGGGGATCTCTACCGAGGTTCAATATGGAAATTTATGGGGTTTAGATGAGTTGCAGTGAGTAGTGGTCCTTCATACACCCTTGAAAGCCATTTGTCTTATAGTGCAGTATTTACAAAAAGTTTCTCTGGGAAAATAACTGTTTGTATTGAAAATCGACATATGAGTTTTTAATTCTGAGAAATGTTTGAACTATTAAACTCATTCTTTGTGTTGTTTTGTTACATCTTAGACAATCCATTCTACTACTTCAATTTATAAGGAAAGAGACAACTCTCCCTGATATTTTTTCAATTCTCTTATGGATTTTACACCTCAAGAAGGCTGTAGAAAGGATGAGCCAAAACACTGTAGAAACAGAAATTACTTGAATAAAATAATGACACTCTTTGAAATTATGGATAGTCTTTTTTTTTTTCATTTATCAAGACAATAGTCCCAAATATCAAAGTCAAAACTTGATTAACTCCCCTTCATGGTAGCTTATATATAAACTGATTTTCATTCAGTTTTTGATTAGTATGCAATGTCTGAATGCTTTGTAGTTTTAACCCATTAACTGCAGCAGGAACAGCTCGGTTGCCATGTTGTAAATGTATTGGTAAATTTGATTATGCTGGGTGGCTGAGCAGTTTTTCTCTGTAAACAATGGACATTTCCATTTGGAATTACAGACAGAGAAACAGGTGACCTTTTCTGCTATTTTGCTTGTGGAAGGATCCATTGTGTGATGGATATAAATTTCCTTCATTTGCAGTAGAACCATAGAACTGCTATGACTGAAATTTCGGTCATCTGCAGTGAATGTGTTAAAGTCGGAGTTGGTACATTTCTACTAACACTGACTGTTCAAAATTGCTCTAGATTTTGACAGCCTTGGTAGATGGTGCATAGGTTGGTGGGTGTAGAGATTGTGTTGATTGATGTCAATTGGTGGTGACATGCTTGACAGTAAGGTACATTGGCTTTTTTGCTGCTAGTGGTGGATTGGATGGTGTCAGCAGTATGCACTCTATTGATAGAGTGTTGACTGCATATGTAGTGATGTTTGTTGGTGTGTATGTGTACGTTGGCTATTTAAAACATGTGTGAAGTAGTTGGATTTTGTTTATATATTTAGTTATATTATCTTCAATTTAAGTATTATTAGAGCATTGTCAACTATTGACTTTTACTAGCATTGCTTTCATCTTGATTTCGGCTGCTTGATCAGTGCTTCATCTAATGATTTAAAAAAAAGTAGCTACCAGTTTATGTTAACAAAATTTCAAATATGGTGGCATTGAGCAATTAAGGGAGAAAAAAAAAGAATAAGTCTTTATGGTTATTTGTTCGTCTGCTTCCATTTGCTCCTATAGCTCAAGTGATAAGCTATCACAGTAATATAGGCTTCCCGAAGGTTAAGGGATGAGTTTGAGTCTCTGAGAGTTCATTCTTTGATTCAGATCCAGGCTACTTACTAATGGTTGAGTTGTGGAAAAAAAGAAAATGAATTGTTCTTGCAAGAACTTGATTACCTAGGAAAAATGTATATCAAAATAAATTTTGGAACTGGAACAAAAAACCTTTCTACAGAATCCAATAAAAGTACCTATTGGGTGACCGAAAATATTTTGTTCAGCTCATTTAAAAGAATGATTAAATAGTTCCAACATTAACCTTATTGAACAAAATATTGACTTTCAGGTAACTCGATAATTCTATCAATCTCAAACTTTTTATCTTCCTAAGCAAAGAACTGTTTTAGGTGCTTTTTTGCAGTCCTGACTATTTTTTAAAATTTTTTTTTTAAGAGGATTTTTTTAAGACTAGGATAAATAGTAATCGTAAGGTGTAATATCTAGTGAATATGATGGAGTGAAAACTTTTGGCTGACCTGTAACAATTTTTGCCTCATACCAAATATAAACTTGATGTAGCATTATCCTGATAAAAAATTATGCTCTTTTTATCTTAATTAATTATGGACCCTTTTTGTAGATAAGTCTAAACAAAAGTATGACTTGTTTGGATCAATTTGTTTGCTTTTAAATGAAGTGTTCATTTTACACAACAAATATTTACCTTTTGACATAGTCTCCTTCCTTGTAAATTCATTTAACTCAACATTTCCTCATTAATCTCATTCATATTTGCATGCACACACATGTGTGTAGGTAATTAATGATGAAAAAAGCATTTATTTTACACAACAAATATTTTTTCAACATGATCTTGTGTGTCGATACACTTAATTCAGTTGTGGATATTAATCACAAAGACCATTGTGAAAATTTCAAATCAGGATTCAACTACATATGTCAAGGCTACAGACCTATTGATCCCCTCCTTTTAATTTAGCTTGGCTAACCTCTGAAATACAATGTAGATAAATGTTTTGTGGTCAGGAATAGGAAGTATCGTAATTCCTGAACCCACAAATACAACAGCTCATGCATGTCTTAAAAAAAAATTCCTGGCATCGCTTGATAAAGTTTACAATATAAAGTAATTTTGGTGGACTACATCATTTCTGCCTATATTATCACCCACTCATCTAGAAAACCACGAATGAAAACAATTTCATCAAAAGACTTACTTAACCACTTGAGATATTAAATTTCTTTAATTTGCAACTAATTAACATATAATTACACGGTGTTTCACATACAATTTCTTTGATTTTATGGGGAGGAAAAAAAAACACCCTAGTTTAAAGGTTAACTCGTTTTGATACTCATAATTGACTTTGATTATCTGTTATAATGCGGCTATCTTTCTTGGACCCTTACATTTGTTATAAAGGGGAATACAGTACAAGGAAGGATGCAGTGATTCCCCCCCCCCCCCTCTACATCTCCAAAGCACAATTTTGTGTAAACAAGAGAGAATGTTAATATATCTCGGAATTTTTGAGATGAGGTATTATTATTTCCATTAATAAATAAAGGGTTCGGTTCGTTACTTCCCAAAAATCAGATGATACCTGATGAAGGCCGTAGAGTGCAATGGCCGAAACGTATGAAAAACAACAAAGATGAGGATGGTCCGAATATTAATGGAAATAAGAATGTTATTTAAAAGTGCTACAAGTTTATGGTAGCTCTAAAGGAGCAGATATTAAAATTGGGATCAATTCGAGGGTAAACTATTCTGAAACAAACATCAATTTCGTGACTGTAATGGTTCAATTTGATATGGCCATTTTTCTTTTTTTTTTTTTTTCTCTCTTCTTCCTTTTAATAACTTGTGAAAATTGGTAACTTATTCACAAGAATAAACCAATTCCTCCCCCCCTTCAAATCTATTGATAGGTTTAAGCCTTTAAGGTTGAAGACTACTGATAAAAAAAATCCTCACTGTAAGAATAGAGAAAAAAGTATTTGAGGTGGGAGCAAAATCATGTTTAGAATTACTTAGTGACGTGAATCGGTTAGAATACACATCCCATAGTCATAGTAAAAATATTTGCGGACAACCATTGTACTACGGTGTGCAGGCTAATCTTGTTGACCAATTTTCAAATACAGGTATCCCCCCCACTTCTCAGAAGTTTGCTTTGATGAAAGACCTATAATAGTGCATGTTTTCACTGCTAATCAAAATGGCATAAACCAAAGATGCAATTACCATTAATAGATATTGGAAAAATTTTTCAACATTCTCAGACCGCAAAAATAAGCTGCTTCCGTTTTGCCTACCTCAATCTTGAAGGTTGAGGTTTGTTGTCCGATGTGGAGGGCTTGAAATGCAACAGTTTACTTGATTGTCCAGCAACACTTATCTATCATTCTTTTTTTTTTTTTTTTTTTTTTTTTTGTAGACTTGAAAACATCTTGCGAACGTGCCCTAAACTGACTTACACTTTCAAAATTAAAGTCGTTCTATTCTGCAATCATTGCAGCAATGTCAATAGCAAATCTTTTGAAAGGTTATTTTTGAAATGATCAAATCTTTTTCCAACATAAATTAATGGTAATTGCTTTTTTTTGCTGTAGGCCATTTTGGTTTATGAAAGTATTTCATAGGAACACTCACTTTGGGTAGCAGGAGGAAACCTGTGTATTCAATTCAATCCTCAGTAGGTGCTTACTATAGTATAATGGCCACCAAACTTGGCTCTCTGGGCATTTTGTAAGTAACAAATTCAAGCCACAATGAGTGCCCCACTACTGTCTTGTGCCAGACTAGGTTCAACTTAGTAGATAATCAGTATGAGATGAGAGTATCTCTTGGACATTTGATATGATCAATATTGTAAAATCTGCAAGAAAATGTTGAGATAGTTATGTATTCCCTCGTGTTCATCTGTTGACAGAACATCTCCAATAGTCATGAATTTCAATTAAATTATTTGGAAGAGTGATCCGCGGGCTGTGGAAGGTTTAATTAAATTTTGGAGTAGACCCAGAATTTGTTTTTGATTGAGAAATTTTTGTCATTCTGTTGGAAAAAGAGGTTGAAAACAATATAATTAAAGGTTAAATGTAAATTTCTTGTAGCTTAATTTTTGTATGTTTTATATTCTCTTCCCTAGCTTTTTTAGTATTTTAATTCAATTCAGTTTTTGGTTAGTGTACAGTGTTGGCAGGGGTATGCGCTTTCCGAGCGCTTTTTAGTTTTTTCTAGGTCCATAAAAATTTTTCTGATGAAAAAAAAAATTTTGAGGAGTCCTCATTCCAAAAGTTTTTCAGAGTTTTGTTCAACAAAAAAGAATTGAGAACCTCTTTACATAAAATTATAGAACCACCAGTGTTAAACTCATTCCTGAAAAAAGAATGTTGTATTACAAGCATTGCTATGAATGTTCTATTTTTGTTTGCTACCATTTTTTTGCTTTGCACTACTGATTGTACACCTGAAGAAGGCAGAATAGATTGGCTGAAATGTTGTAAGAAAAACCTAAATAACAAAATTTTAACGTAGGATGTATGAATATTTTTTGCTTCTATTTAAATTTGAGATTTTCAAGTTAACCTGTTATTTACTTATGAATTTCAGGTAAAGTCAAAATTTCATGAAGTCTTCAATGCTGTCGTAATTCACCTGGGCCTTAGAGAAACTGAATACTTCGGATTATCTCTTTGTAAAGGTAAGCTTTGAGTAAGCTAACAGAAACTTAGCTGTTTTACCCTTTTGAAACTCTTGGGACATATATATCCCAGCTGTTATAAAAACCTTGGGAGATATATATAATGTCTCATAGATCTCTTTTAGGAGTCTACTTTGGATGTGTTGTGGAAAATGAAGTAAATGAGATTTTCCAACCTTTTACTATCACAGACAATGGCATGGTATGAAAACTATTTGAAAATTAGTTTGCATTACATGACTGAAGAAGAAAGATGTCGGTGTAGTGATTTTCTTATTCTGTCTTCCGTCTTTCCTGGGATAAGTCTGATGGGACAATTGCATTCCATCATGATTTGGTTCTTCAAAGTATGGAAAATCATTGATTTGATAATTGAAGAATTATCTAATGTTCTGGGGCTTTTTTTCAATACCAATCTGAAATTTCAGATACTAAATTATAAATCGTGCCATTTTATGTAGACATGTTTTGGGGTTATGCATGCAAAATATAAAAGATGAATCTGCTCTACGCTCTTGGATATGGACAAAAACATAAGTGCGACATGTTTTGAATAGAAATGTATTTTACTTAATCTGTTTTTTGTTTTGTTCGTTTTTCTTTCTTTTTGTGCACTCCAGTTGTTTCCCTTGTGTAATAGCTGTGATCTCTTTGTAATGTAAACTACTGACTCAAAAATGACACTATCCTTGATATCAGATACTTTTTACGCATGTGAATCACAAGGAATTTTCCGGATATCATAATAAGTGTTGTTCTTGCAGGGTCAAGAAATGGATTGTTGTGATTGTCTATAACTTCTGTCTACACACAATCCAATCGTTTCTTCCCATTGTTAACATCAAAGATAGGGAGAAGAGATTGGATTGTCCCTGAATAGAGGTTAGATAGGGTTGTGGATTTTTTTTTTTTTTTTGCTTAGAGGGAGTGTTTAAGTGGGTTTCCCTACTATTTATGCAAGTCTTGTTTGTTCTGGAGTGAGGTTAAAGTTTATGGAATTTTCTAGTGGGTAGTTATTGATGTGCTGCTGCAGACTTTGGCATCAAAGATCAATATTCTTCATCAGTATTCAATAATTAATATTTTTGTTCTACCAGATGATTATCCTAAAGCATTTATATTTTCTGCCCCCCCCCTTCCTTAAAGGTAGGAACAGAATTTTTCAGTTGATATCTTATCTGATACTCATTAGAGACTAGTAAACTTCTCTTAGAAGGGTCCCAACTGCCTTGCTATTTATCCATAGTTGGGGGGCAAAGTGGATTGATGCCTTTCCCGAGGGGATTAGTTCAAAATGAAGAAATGAATGTAAGCACCCTCAGCCAAAATTTGAATAATGAATGATATCCACAATAGGTCTTTATTGTCAAGAATGGATAATCACTAAAAAAACACCTTGATCTGGTCAAAGGATTCTGTCATTCTTCAGAATAACGAGACATTCTATGAAATAAACCTCAGATCAAGTTAAGATTTTACTGAATCTTCCTAACGCACGCAGATTAGGTCTGTCCCCATATTGCTTCTCTGCTGTTCGAAGTCAGATTTACTTGAAACTTGACAAAGATGTCCCTTGATGAAATCCTTCTTACCAAGAAAAATATTCTACTTTAAACTTTGCTTTGAAATAGATTTTCTCAACTGTTTTCACTCAGATTTACTTAAGACTTTACAGAAACGGGTTTCTTGATAAGATGCTTCTTACCTAAAATTATCTTCTACACGGGATCATGTGATCTGGCTCTAATGGCATTTCAACTTTATAGTGGACACCACATTGAACTTTCAGTTCTTGTTTTATCTATATCTATGTGCATGTAGATGATTGTGGTACAAGAGAGTAGTATCCTGGATATTGATATGTGATGAATTGACAATAATTCAGATTTTTACTAAGCTCAACTCAAGTATATGGTCACAAGTATAGACTAAAGTAACCTTAATTTCTCCCCTCTCTCTTATCAAATTACCTAACTCCCTCCCTTTCTCAACCATGTCTGTCACACTTACTGTATCAGTAGCAGCCCTCAACTGAGTCTGTTGTTGTACACTCATGATAAGCATCATAGACTAGTATGAATAAAAATAGATGGTGGTTGTGGCGAGGTAGAAAAGAAATGCTTGGCAAATTGAATAGGTCTGTGTAAATGCTGGCCCACTACCATATGACACATTGGGGTACTCTTCATGCAGCCAGCCTACACACATTCCAACACCTGTACAAGAGAAGATCAAAGAACCGATCCTACTAGATTAATTACTTACTGTCATGACGCTGAACAAGAAAATCTCTTTGAGGGGGGGGGAATTCCTTTACACTAACCCTCTGACCTTATTATCTGTAGACATCTTTGAATAGTCTGTTTTAGCTGGAAGTAGCCCTTGGATTTCCATTTGTTTTGATTACTGCCGGCCATAGAGACTAGTAGAGTTTTACTGTCCAACTCTATCGGAAAAGTAAGCACTAGTAAACATGAATTTATGCTTAGTTATAGGGGCATGCTATGAGCGAAGCTTTTCATGGCAATTTCAAAAAATACTATGCTTTAGAAATTTGACCACTCTAACAGAAATATATACTTGTATTCAGTAATTTCTCCATTATTTTTTAGTATATCAATTTTTTTCATGTACATTGCACGATTTCCATTCTAGAAGAAGTATAATCATTGAATGTAAAAACAAATGTCCTGTCCGAACATGTTTCATCAAATAGTACTATTAGAGCTGTGTATACATTACATTCAATTTGAAGCTTCTGGAACTTCATATTATAATTCTTAGTTCTGAAAACTGACATTATCGTCCTTAGTATTTGTATACAAAGAGTTAATGCGGATATGTCTCTCCATCTTCTACCTGAGAGCCAAAAAGCCTGTTTTTCTCAGATCATCTACCTTGGACTTCTTTTGACCATAAAATTGCTCATCTCAAACAAATGTGAGCATGACAACTCCTCCCACATTCCTTAAGCTAAGGCAAACAATCTTTTCTTTTATTTATTCTTTCAACCATTCGCATCAGGTCTCTACTTCAAATAACTTTTTGGTCGGGAGAGGGCAACTACATAATTAACATTACTGTCTTTTCCAGGAAGCTAAAAGCTTTTTCCTGTTTTTCTATATGTATGTCTCTGTAGTGGTGGTTTAATTTTGAAAGGAGTGGGAAGGGGGCTCCATTTTGTTCTTCCCTACACTCTTTCTCTGACTCTCTAGTGTTGAGAGGGTACAATTGAGGGTTATTGAATATGAAAGCTCTCTTTACCTTCCACCCCTCTCCCTTGGCTATTTTGTCATTGTAATCCTTGATCCATGGAAGTAGGTGAAAGAGTAGAGTCCCTTTTCTTTCCCCTTTCTTTAGATTAATAGCATTCTTTAGGGACATTCTTTAATCCTCAGTCCTATCAACAAGTGGCATTTTCCAGCAATCACTGTATTACCCCCCCCCCACACACTTTTTTCTTGTTGACCTTAACTTTATCCTTGCTAGTACCCCCTCCCCCCAATTTCCTTCTTCAGGTATCTTCTCCAGTGGTAGCTTTTTTTTTTTTTTTTTTTTTCCTTGTTTCTCAATTGTTCTTGATGGTGAACACTGAATATATCCAGCTATTGATAGCTGAAGATTGAACAAAGAATAAGTTATACGCTGACATTTTTCTCAGCATTAAGCAAAATCACCTGCTACACTTCAACAGTCATGTAAAGAATGCTAAATTCTATTACCGAGTCTATTATAATCACTGATAATGTTATCAAACGGTTGTTATCAAAATCAGTTGGTCCCTAATACTCCATTCAGAATGAATTCAATATTTGCCCTCATAGTCAATAATTGAACGACAGTAGCATCCAAATTTGAAGTCAAGTAAAAAATTTGATTGAAGAATAGATGTGATCAGAATAAATTCTATTTGATTGTAGTGGCATGTTCCCAACATCTAGAAACACTACTATTAATAAACTCATCAAAGTAAGGCCCCCCCAAAAGGTCAAAAAAAATTTTTCTCTAAAAATAATTTTTAGAGGGGTCTAGTGGAGTACTGATGCCAATTTTCAAATCTGTTGGCTAGTATGGCTAGTAGTGCTGTCACACACATACACACACACAAAAAGGGATAGAACCTTTTGCGACCTTGTGTTGGCTATATTTGTTCAATAATAGAAGAAAAAAAAAACGAATTTCATTAACTTTTTTTTATCATTTAAAGTTTTTATAACAACGTGAAATTATGAGAATGAATGTAAAATGTTTGAATTCTTGGTCTGACATACCAACCTCATCATTTTAGAGTCTGAGAATGTTCAGAAATTAATTCATGTAGGAAAAGGAATTACTTGTTTGCTCTCTGGTTTAAAAAAGGCTTTTATTGGAACACTCTACTTCTGGATAGTAAGGGAAACCTGAATATCCGTGACTTTTTTTTCTTGGGGATTAACTAGTATGAAAATCATAATGTCTTCTATGTGTAGCCAATTACTATTCCTTCTTTATTTCCAATCTGTGCTGTCTGTATAGTTTTGATGAAAAGCAACTAAAATTAGGATGAAAGAAATACTAATTGAAAATACTTCTTTTTTTTCTTTTTCCTCTCAAATTGAAAGTGGGAGAAATGACTAACTTGGTTGAAATGAACCAAAACTTGGTAATTGTGCAAAGGGTGACATAACTTGGTTGTTTCTCAAACATACTTCAAAATTGGGATGATGATGAGTTCTGGAAAGAGGACGGGGGGGGGGGGGTAGTGTGGAGAGGGAGAGAAATTTTATATGCACCTCCTCACATCCCAACTTAAAAACAGCACCATGAAAAAAAAAAGGAAAAAAAGAAAAAAAGTCCAGGTCAGCAGTTTGTATTCTGCATATTTGTCAACCAGCTGTCTGTTCCCTTAATAAGTAGGTTGTCGGTCAACATATGAATCCTGCCTGTTCAATTACTTTTGATGGACATAGTAAAATAAACAGTGAAATAAAACAAGGAAGTATTGTTGAGGAAGTCATTCTCTGGCTGGAGAACACCTCATCCTCACCAAGGTTTCAAATTCTATTTTCAGAACAAATTGTTACTTTTCTGCTCCTGGTTAACCTTTTTTGTTTTGTATTTTCTATTTGTTGTTTATTTATTTATTTTTTTGTTATTCTTTTTTTTTTGTCTCCCCTGTATTGTTTCAAATTGTCCCCTCCTTCTTTCTTAAGAAACACGATGTAGAATATTAGCTGTAAACTGTAAAATTTTTTTTTTTTCTTTCTAGAAAAAAAAAAGTAATCGAACAAAATGCAATTAGTACAGAGGAAGCTGTTTATCATAATCCAGGACCATATTACCTAACAGTTTTTGTTATAAATCATTTGGTCCGAAATGCTTCATTTAAAATGAATTTAATTATTTGAAGACTTTTTTGCCCAACTCCAGTAAAAGTTGTAGTTGACTTCGTTTTTCCCTTGTAACAAGAATAAGAATGTTCTTCAACAAATTTAGTGAAGTGAACACTTCACTATTAGACAATCACATGTTAAACCAAACTTGAAATTATCATTTACTTCTGGGACTTATATATATATATATATATATATATATAAATAGAACGTGGATTCGCTGCAGAGACATGAGCTAGTTTGTGTAGCGAATCCACATTCTACTATTTATTTCCAGCTCTACACTAAAACAACTTAACTTCAATAGTAAAAAGTTGTATGTATCAAGCACTCTTGATATATTATTATATTATGTTATACTACTAGCCTGATTTGTACCACATATACTGTGTGTGTGTGTATGTATATATATATATATATATATATATATATATATATATATATATATATATATATATATATATATCTCTTCAGTCTGGGTGGAGTTTGACCCTGCAGCAGGCAGGCTTATATTATGTGAAGTTTTTGAATGAATGTGAACTCTTCCAAGTGATCACAATAGGTAGTTACCTCTGTACTTGAATTAACAAGGAAGAAAATTATGAATTCCACCAATATCCCAATGCTTATTGGTGTTTTGCTTTGGAGTAATAGCAAATAAGTGACAAACTACCGTAGTTTGTTTGATGCTCACTGGGTGCCCTTACACTTGCCATGTCATACTAAGCTAAGTTTGGTAAATACCTTGTCATGGGGTAATGGTCGGCAAACCTAATGAGTTCAATCCACTCTAGATGCTCAAACCACTGGATGCTTATATACTTGTGGCAGATATATCTTAGCAAATATCTGATGCTTATATACTATGTTTTTAAAAAATGTACATATAATAGGAAAAATTCACCATCTCCTGTTACTGTTATTTGATTAGCAATGAATGAATTATCTTTTAATCTTATTACTAATGAAGCATTTTTAATTATTAATTTATAACTAGTATCTTTTTAATCTTAATTTCAGTTGCTTTTTATCATAACTACTAAGGTTGTCATTCTACGGCTGTTAGTAGACAGCATTGATTGGAAATGAAGAATAAACTTTCAACAAGACTCAAACTCTCATTACCCCCCCCCCCTGGAAGTCAGTGTCAGTACAAAGGCACTGCTTGAGCTACAAGAGTACAGAAGATCAAATCAAACAATATAGACATCCCTCATTTTCTCTGAACACCTGGCTTGTCATCTTTTGATGTGTGTGTGTTTTTTTTTTCCTTGAACATGGATTAATAGTATCAGTAGTAATGTTATCCTGAATTTTATTTGATGAAGCATTCACAATTTTCCAATTTCATTTCTTTCATCTTAATTTCTGTTGCTTTTTATTGCAACTGCTCAGACTGTCATCTGGGCTTTTATATAATCATCACAACTTGGGATGGGACATTTTTTCATTAGTTGAGCATTTTTTAGTTGACATTAGATGGAAAAAAAAAAGGCCTGTTAGAAGTTATTGTAGAAGTATTATCATATCCATAAACTAATGAAATTGCCATTCATTAGTGAATTGCAATGAAAATAAGATATTTTGATCTTTCCTTAAACATTGCAGCAGCTGCAAACAAAAGTACGCTTGGTATTCCATGTGTTGTTTTTCTTGTGTTTTTTTTCCTACCAATCCCATTTGCATTGATCCCCAGTGAGTAATAAGGTTGTATTTGTAAATGACTGTTTAGTAACACATGCAATTCAAACTTCCTCTCCACCTCTGCTTTTTTATTCTTATTATTTTTATAATTTTATATCGGAAACTTTCATCTTCCTCACTGCTTACTCTGCATGGATGGATGCAAAATATGCACAAATCATCAAATGAGAATTTTGGCTTGGTGTCTCTTTTGTCTTTACTCCAGTTGTGAATTGGATTTCACTTCAAAGCCAAAATTATCAGCTGAAAGATAAGAAGAAAAAAAAAAAACGTCTTTCTGCTCGTTAGCTGTGGCGCTTCGCCAAACGGGGAAATTCTGAGGAAGCAAATAGAGGAAAATAGCAAAGAAAAATGAAATGTTTGGCAAGAGAAATCAATGAAGAGGGTGTAAATTTTTCCCAATTCATCAGAACCCCCATCACCCTCGGCTCTCACTCTATTCAAAATATTCACAGGAAATGTTTGAGATGACTTTTTTGTCCCCCTCCCTTACTAAATTTACTATTATATAAGACAGACATTTAATTAAAAGAATAAAACATAAAAAGAACATTAATGCAAATATTACACTATATTTAGGAAGGTTCAAGTATATTCACGGAACCTTTTACACAGTTTTTGAAAAAAATTGAATACGGAATTCATCTTTTCATTGACTTTAAGATATGTAAAAATCATGAGAGTCTGAAAATTAAGGTATACTAAATTATCAACTTAATCAAGGGTGGGTATAATCATTGTATAATCACATGAAAGAAAATTTGGAATAGAAACTTCTTTTTAGAAAAAATGTCTTTCCCCCACCAAGTACCGATAATTTCATTAGAATCCAGTGAAGTGATTTTTGGCAAATCATTAAAATTCAGGTAGTTTCTGCATGAAAAAAACTTGCACAAAAAAATTTTATATCATCTACTGAGGCTTGATATGGACTGTTATGGAGTCATGTATGCAGAATAACCCTCCAGCCTGAGCAATGGAATAGGATGCTTATGCTTGTTTGGGAACAAAAAGATATTCTCTGTAACTATCATTCATCACTCCTTCCTTACAAGTCTGGAGCCTGAAAATTAAGTTGTAGTAGTAGACCACATGAATATAGACAAAAAGCAAAATGATCAATAATCTATATAGTTCCATTCACCTTACATGTTATCATTGAAATACATACATTCCATAAGTAACAAATTACTTCATCAAAATTATATATCTCAATTGCAGAAATATTTATAAGCAAGAATCATGATATCTTGGTCATCAACACCGATGGAAATTCCACAGGTCCAGCAAGATATCATTAATCTGCTTTTCGAAATATTTCACTGTTGTTGAGAAAAAAATTTTCTCTTCAATGAGATAAGAGAAAAATAAAGCTTATTTGCAATAAATTTCATGATGAAAATATGAGCTCATAAGTGAGGATATTTATATGAATACTGGATGTCCCAATAGTAACACCTGATCTATCTCAAAACAATTTTATTGATGCAATAAAATAACTACAGAACTAATAACCTAGCACACACAATCTTTGGATTATCGTAATTACCAGTGTGAACCTGCTGTTTACTGTGTACTTTCTCAAATCTTAGATGTCGCTTTCTATCATTGTGACTCTGCATCAATGTATTGAATTAGGATTGCCTGAAATTATTATAAAAATTTTAATATTCTGTGTTGCGGGGAGCTATGATACACACTTTGGGAATCACTACATTACATGATGGCTCAGTATGACCACTGTTCATTTTGATGCATTTATTCAATCGGCAAGTCACTGATCTGCACTCATTCTGACTAAGTTAAAAGTCTATGATGTAATACTTTTAGGCTAAATCTGGCATAACTTTTAGGACACCCTGTATTTAACAATTCTCATGTAAAATAGTAATCCCTCTGCACACACTTGTGCACACGGGCAGATTTCTTGTAATAGCAAGAACAGTTGTCAATGTTTGAATGCTATCATATTGCAAGAGATGTTCTATATGAGCACTGAAACACCACTTCCTGCTTACCTTATTCGCTTTGCTGTACTGTGTAGCTGAGGTATTCATACATCTCCAACTAATAAGTTTTGCATATCAGCTACATCCCTGAGATGCTTACAATCATTGTTTCTGCTTAATCTTTCTTCAGAAGGAACTGAAGATCTGTCTTGTTTCCTATTTGGTATTAGCCAGCAATAGTTATTCACAGAAGATGTATCAGTGCAGTCACTGTTCGAAGAATTAGGAATTAAGATTTGCATTTTATAAATCCCACCTCTCTCACCATAGTTTCTCATGACTATCTCGAGATAGTATGACTTTTTTTTTGTACTATGTGGTTCAGTGAAACAGTAAGAAAAGCAACATTGCAAGGACAAATTAATTAGGAATAATTGACTGTTATATGATTACTTCTAGCATGGACAGCAGAATGAGAACAATCTGCCCCTGTGTATTGAATAACAGATTCAGTTTGAAATCCCCTGGGGTTTACCCTCTATGACAGAAATGCTGAAGGGTAAAACAGCTAAAATGTAACTATATTAAGATGAGGACATAAGAGTACATCGGAGCAATGTGGTGCTAAAAATAGTGATATGTGTACTGCCAATGACTCATCGATGTGTTCAAAAATCTATATATATCATAATCTGGTAATCATAAGTGAATTCTATAGTGTGCAGGATGATAGCTTTCTAAATATGTTTATTTTGATGAACATTCTTAGTTACTCTATTATCGTCAGTCCCCTCTCTCCTGAAGACATTCGATATGAAAAAATGTTAGAATTCAGTAGATTAAAATTTTCAAATACCTTGTTTAATACAAAGAGGAACATGGTTTTCTTAAGATGGTCTTAGTGAAAATTTGGGAAGTTTATTAGAAATAGGAACTAAAATATGAGTCTCATATATATAGAATTTTTGCAGAACCATTTACAACGTTTTGCAGAACCCGAAGTTTCATTAGAACCCTGGTTGAGAAAGGTGAATTTAGATAGTGAAATTTCTGTCTCTCTGTCAATGTCTCTGTCTCTCAGTTAAGTATTTGGCATGTTTTTGTTAATACCTGAATATACTTTAGGGTTAATGTTTTTCAGAGATGTATTTTATGCTGTTCATTTGAAATTCTTCTCTCTGAACCTTCTCTTCCCCCACAAATAACTACTTATGCAAAACTTGATTGGTTGTTTTCAGAAAAGACTAGGTTAATTTGGCTAACTCACTTGTAGAGGTTCTCAAGAGATGCATTGTGGGTAGGCACGTCTGGATGCAGTGTTAGTCGTGTACCGGCATTCCTGTATATGATTTCACTTGTCTGAGCATTTCACCTGCCAGCCTCAGTGGCTACCCACTCATCTTCAGCCTCACCCTGCTTGTATAATCAGTGACGGCTGCAGTTTTGTTGCTAGGGACAGAGCACCAAAAAGTTAACTGCATGCAATGTATGGGGTCAGAATTAGCATTTTCTCTTCTCACACCATCTCTCTTTATTCTCTTAGTGTACCAACATATGTTCTGTTAGTGTGTGTTCTTCATTAGGTTTATTAAAAGGTGGTTTTTATCCCCTTTTGATTGACTATTCTTTCTTGCAGTATTGTGTATTGGACAGACTATCCTCTTAAGAATCTAAATGACGTTAGATTTTTGTTGTACCCCTGTCCAAGCTAGCATCAGTAAATTGAGAGAGAGTGAGCTGTTAATTTAATGCAAGGTACTATCAGGAAGTTTAAATAGATAGGCTTCTGTTCTTGTCTGAATTTCATTATACAGGATGTTTAATCATTGTATATGGTTGATTTGGGCTAATTTCCTCGTCTGTTTATTATTCATCGCAGCATTTTGGCTGTGTATCCTCTGGTTGTGTTCTGGAATGTTGAATCTGGTTCCAAATGGGCATAAGAAGGGATGTGCTCTTGGGTATCAGTTGGGGGGGGGGGGTACAAGGGGTATTAAATCAGGCTTTCTTACAACCTTACAGGGATAATGAGGAAGTACAATTGTTTTATGTAACCCTAACCCCCCCCCCTGTAGAAAGACTATTATTGGCTGATAATGGGATTGTCACTAGGATGTATTCCTAATGTTTTTTTTTTTTTTTGTTTTTTTTGTCAAAAAAAAACCTTCCCTCACACTGGAATAGTGGGAGTGGACGCCTATGGACATACATGCTCCTCCAGAATCAGATAACACCTACTAGAAGTGACCTACAACAAAGAAGGCCGGAGAGTATATGGCCAAAACAGGAAATATAAACTATACAAACCAGGAAATTAGTCCGAATAAACCTTGTACAATAAGGGCTTCTATCCTATTTTCTTTATTTATATCAGCTGATCTTGCTGTTTGAAAATGCTGTCTTGCAAAAGAACCAGATGTTTTTTATAATTCTAATGGAACACCTTGACATTATATATTATATAACCAGCAATTTATCTTGATTGCATTTACCATTGCATCTCTAATTGTAATCATCTTGATCCAGTGTAGGAAATTGATTGCTGATACTACTGAACATTTACAACCATTAGGCATTGATAGGGGGTAGTGGTCTCCAGGTGTTGATTGGCTTTCCACACCCCTATTTCTCTGAAACATTCCAGAGAAGTGACTCATCTTTTTGCAATGAGACTAAACCCTCATATCAAAGTAGGTGGCCTCCTACCCAGTGACACCTACCTATCTTTTGTTATGGTACAGCCTGGAATTTTCAAGCTTTTTTAATTTATTCACATTCTTATTGAGATAGTATTGATCACCCTCTCCCAAATGTTCTGTAAATAACTTGAATGTATTTGTAAAGGCTGAATACCAGTGTTACAAAGAAAACAAGTGGAGTTTATCATTTCTTATATCCTTTTGATGACGGTATTGTCCAAAAAAATGCTTGTTTTTCGTTTGTTTTTTTTTTTTTTTGGTGGGGGTGCAAAGGAAGTGGTTTATTATAATCACAGATAATATTACAATGTGTAACAAAATGTTTGCTCCTATATAGTAAGTGTTATTTTCTAATTGTTTATTTGCAAAAAGTATCGGAAATGGCTATCCCCTTCAAAGGACAGTGATATTCATGTTCTTTTTCTTAATTGTGAATAAACATGGGCAGCTAATTTACCTCTTGTCCAGTTGAATAAAAGTAGATTTCAAAATTATCATTGTCCTGGTTACAAAAGCAAATTTTCTCCATACTTTTGAGACATAATTGATCAGAAAATAACACTTATCATACAGGTACAAAAAAAGTCAAAATTTGTTTGTGTTATTAAATAGTTATTATCAAAATCAATTGGTCCTGAACACTTTTTAAAAAAATGCATATTAATTCCTATTATGTAAAATAGTTTATAACAATGAATTAATACAGATGAATGTAAATTAATGGCGTTCCAATTTTGATATCCTTTGCTTAGTGTTATCAGTCGGTTATTATGTTACCTCAGAGACCATTTCAAAGTGATTGCAATAAGTGTCTTCAGTATTTCTGCCTACAAGTTTGATTTTAATACTTGATATTTGTCTAAGAGAAGAAAAAAATCACATCTACAGCATACAAATTCAGTTACTCAACTCTGGGAGTGCATACCTATGCCAAAGCCATTTTTAACAATAGTGATGGTGCATGGATCCGCCCCCAAAACTTAATCACTTCTTCTTTAGTGTAATGTCCAGCCTTCCACTGAATTTCATTGAAATTCAAGAACTTTTGGAGATATGATGGACATGCATGAACCTATTGTGATATGTGATTTTGACTTGTAGCTGCGATGTAGGGGAGGTATTAGTGCATGGATCTGTCCTAAAATTTAACCACTCCTTTCATAGCCTATTGCCCAGCCTTTCACCATATCTCATTGAACTCTTTGATATTATGTAGACAGACAGATGGGAAGACACAACTGAATACATACTTCATTGGAATATGTAGATGTATCTCTCCAAGTTCATTGAAATACTTAACAAACATCAATATGCATAGGTCTTATTCCAAACTACAGGTCACCAGACAAAAAAGGTTCACTGATGAAATCCTACAACTATTACTCAGTGATGAAAGTGGGGTGAGGGTATGCAGAGGTACAGAATATACTTGTATCTTAATTTCCTTTTTTTTTTTTTTTGTTTTTTTTTTTTTTTAAATATTTAAAAAAAATTCTATGTTCCTCTAAAATGGTCCCAACATTAGTCATGTTCAAAAAGAACCCACATGAAACCTGTAGTTTAATGGGCTCAATTCACTAATCTCTGATAAACCTTTCTGTGATCTCTGAGCATAAATCCCACCATGTACCCGGTTCCCAAAACCCATTCCCATCACTATTATAGAATTGAAAAAAAAAACTTAGCTCACTGGAAAAACAGAATGGGGAACCTTGAGATAGAAGGTACTTGAAGCCAAAGAGTGATATTTAGCAAACTCAATTTTCTAGCCAATGTTAATGAGTATGAGCTTTACTATTGTGGCCCTGTGCCAAACTAGACTAAACTTAATAATCATCTATAGATGCACAAGTGCTAATTTCAAACCCTTTCTCAGACACTTGAGTTTTTAGCATAAATTGCAAGTACTTAGGTGATAGTACCAGGAGAGAAAAAAAAATTCAACTAATAAATAAAACTAGTATTCGCTGTCAGCTTCACTCTCATATTAACAGAAATATATTTCTGTGGGAACTATTCTTTTAATGATATTAAGAGTGATGTATATTAAATAAAATAAAAAATGTGATGTTTTCCCCAATATTATTGTAATTACATGGTGAATGTATCATTTGGCCTTGACAACATGAATAGAATAAACAATTGGAAAAAATTGGGTTGTTGCGGGAATCTAACCTGTGACTGATAGGGTAGCTGCTTCAATATAGTATTGCTTTTACCATTGAGCTGAACAACTGCTAGTAATGCAAAGGCCCAAATAAATCTGTTGGGTCATGTATCCATTTCTTAATAAGATGATTGTCCGTATCAAAAGAAACGTACATATGTATATTCATTCACACTGTATATTTCATATATATATATATATATATATATATACTCATACCATATATTTCGGCGGATGAGATGACACCTGAAGCATCTAAAAAATGGCACCATCTTATAGGCGTGATACAAAAATGGTGATTAAACATCTAACTAAAAGCATGAAATTGGAATCTGTCTTATCTGAAGGTCGCCTTATCTTCTGATATATATATATATAATGTGTTTGTGTAATATATATATATATATATATATATATATATATATATATATATATATATATATATATATATATATATATATATATAGATAGATCGATAGATCAATAGATAGATAGATCAAACAAAATAAACAAACCACAAGACTTTGAACCAAAATGAAAATTTAGAATAATTTGATACCCGTTTGTGACTATAAAGCTGGTTATTTTTCAAACACTGTCCAATATAGTAGAGAGTTGAACAGTTTTAACAGAATTTTAATTGAAAATCTCTTAGTTTGAACTTTAAACTCGTGGACAATCGACATGATATAAAGGGTTCAAATTTCAATTTATCAATTTTTGTTGAAATTAATGTCAAGTCTACACAATATGGGAAAGACACCAAAGTTGTCTGACTTAGAATATGATAGACCCTGATTTTTGAAGTTCAACAATACTGTCTCTCTCCATGGGCAATATGATGATTCCAAGACAAATCACCCAATGGCAACTTGGCATAGGAGATTTTTGGAAAAAAACATGATTCCTAAGTTTTTAGTCTAATCTGGCCTGTGGTTCTAAAATTACAAGCAAGGTAATTTTGAGGTCAAGTGCTAACCTTGCATTTTAAAAATTTCCTTGACTTTTGCTCCTGTTTGTTATAGCTACATAAAAGTATACATATTTGGAATTGGAATGATCTGTAAATTCCAAAAATGCCATTGCCAATGATGTAGGCTGAAGAATGAAAATTTCACTAATGCATGAATATTTGAGGTCACCGTTTGACCTCTTGGATACTGGATGATAAAATGCTCCTCTATCATTTCTATTATAATCAGTCATGAAAAGATTGTGCATAGGCCATTATACAAGTCAAAACCTGTGAACACTGCCAGGCACAAAATAAGTGACAAATTTTTTGTAAACTTACTTTATAAATCCCCCCCCCCAAGCTCATGGGGAGGGGTCAAAAACTAACTTGCTAAAAACTTCATCTGAGTAACCACAAAAAATTTGGTGCCCGTAGCTCTTTGATGATTCATCAAATGTCCATTTGTCTGTCCATGTTAGCAAAACTCATGAATAGTCAGAACTAAATATATATAGAAATTATTCGGATGGAAATTATTGATTTAAAGAAATAGAAAAGGAGAAAGATGCAAATATTTCTTATTATCTCTGTTGGCTCTTACTTGATCTTTTTTTATTTGTTTTCTCAGCCATTGAAAAACTTGGCCGGCAGGTATTATTGCTGAATCATTGAGTAATGTAGGAAAGAATACTTACGGTTTAGATATCTAAAAGGCTCAGCTTCATCTGGCACAAGGCCAAATTTAGAGAACACTGGTTGAAGTATGAAGATCATGTTGTCCTAAGTTTCCAAGTGGGGAAGGCTTGCTTGTCTTAAGATTAAAAGTAAAAAAGGTGTTTTGAATTCTGGCTTTTATCTGGGTTCAAACATACATTAGTGGTGCTGATGAGGAATACACAACTCTCCTATCCTACCTAGCAGCCAAGAATATTTGATTTATTGTCAAGTTGCTTGGAGACTACAAAAGGACACTTCTTGACAGCAATATGCAAAGACTAAATTGTAATCTATTTCTTTTGCACAACTTATCCAGAATCACGAGGCTTCTGTTATTTATAACCGGATAGATGATGTTGTTTGTTGTACATATGTCTATACTTGGGTGGAATTTCACTTGGTATTATGTGTAACAAGATAGTGTTGGACACAATGATAATATTTGATGAGGGGGGAGAGAGGTACATCCAACCAAGCTTGTACTCCCCCCATCTTCTTACTGTTTGTCTATTTTATTTAAAAATAAAGTCTCTCTTGATCAAATGCAAAGAATATTTTTCTACTGGAATCTTAGCTATTGTAAATCATGGTATTCTTTGTGTGGTTTTTGCTTAGGATCAAAGTATTGCTCCTCTGGCTAGAATCAGTGTAGTATCAGTACACTCATTGAATGAGATTACACCCCCCAAAAATATATGGAATACACATAGCATTTTATATACATGGATACTTTGTGTTTGCCTTTTTGTTCTAACAAGGGTAGTAAAGCTGGTGGTTTTACTTTTTTTCCACAGCCCTCATTCTGAGCTGTACCTGTACCTCTCGAAGTTACCCTTTGAAGACTCGCTGTTCAACATAAAAGCTAGATCACCGATGTCAAACTGAAAACTGTTAGTGCTAACTCGATAACAAACATAGAACCAAAGTAGCTGCTTTGACGCCAAAAACTTTGAATTTTGCTTTAATATTATGGATTTTGCAAGATTGGTATCAACAAAGGGGTTAGAAATTGTTTTTGCATTTTTGCTGATATATTTATGTTGCTTAGTCTAGTTTGGCTCAAGGCCACAATTTTGAGGCAAACTCACTAGCAGTGGTATTGCAAGTTGATCCTGCTAACTATCATTCTATGGCTCTAGGATTCTATCTTCAGGTCCAACTGTCTCTTGATTTGCCACTGAGCCATACTTTTTCTATATTAAGAGTTGTAGCAGTATATAGTGTAATATTAGCCATGATGGATTGGGTGAACATTTGCAGAATTTTAATCATTAAAATCTGTTTTGAATTGAATAACATTTAATGAATGCCAGTTTTAATGCTATTAAGACTATATAATGTGTTTTCGTTATGTGTAAAAGCTTGTACAGTGTTGTTTGTCCTCATTAAAATGATGTAAGTGATATGCTCAATAAAAAGTACATTATACTCTTCCTTTCGGGTTGGATTTATGGCCTTGTTATATATATATATATATATATATATGTGTGTGTATGTATATATATATATATATATATATATGTGTGTGTGTATATGTATATATATATATATATATATATATATATATATATATATATATTATTGTGTGTGAGAGTTAGCTTTTTCTTTTTATGAAACTTACTACAAGAACATTTTTGTGTTGACAGTAAATATGTCTTGGTAATTTATTTTCCTTTATCTCATGCTTATAATTGTCCCCACCCCTTTTTATTACAGCATTAGATAATAGATATTTTTATTTTTCATTCTACTTGTTTATTGAGCTTAAAGCATAAAATTGTTAAGTTGTGAGAAGCGAACTCACATTTTTACTATTTTTTTCATTTTTTTTATATATATGTATATCTCAAAAATCTGGAAAGAGTTTCTAAATCATGATTTTTTTTTTTTTTTTTTTCTTTTTTTGTTCCTTGACTGTTAGGGTGAGATTAGCCTAACAAGAATTTATGTCTTCATTGTTTTACCAAAAATAGTACTACCTCTTTCCCATAATAGTTTGCATATACTAAATGTAACAACTATTATGGAGCCAAGGAAGTAACATTAGTTATTTGGTTTCAAAACACGTTAGCCCTATTGTCACAATTATAAAGAAGTTCATAAAAGAAGAATTCGGAAACAATAACGCCCAATGCCAATTTCTCAAGAAACTTGGCATATACCTCTAGCAGTATTTAGCCACTGACCATTTTCGTTGCCTTTTCCACAGCCAGAATGCAAAATCAAAAATTAAACAACAATTTAGCAGTGAAAAATTAGAAGGTAGAAGTGGTATAATAATAAATTTCTGTGGGCTGAAGGAAAAAAAAAAAAAGATAATGTTTGTTCATCAAGAGTATATAAGGTTCTAAATAGATGAGTCAATATAAATATTTTGTTTATTTTTATAATATATATATATATATATATATATATATATATATATATATATATATATATATATATATATATATTATATATAAAAACTAATCCCAACAAGAGAAAATTCATGCATTGTACTGTAATAAAGTATGTTAAGCAGGGGAAAAACACTGAAGTAAATTACACATACTGCATTAACAGATATTGGAACTGAAGTGACAAAATAAATTTTTTAATGTTTGGTGTTTAAAGCTTTCTAGACACTCACACACACACACATATACATATATATATATATATATATTCTGCCATAACATTTGAATTGATTTATGACTATCCATTTTCCATCGGAATTTCAATTCTGTGTTGATGCCTCTCCATGTGGTAAAATTGCTTGATGTATTTTGTATTATACACATTATAGCCCTATTTTCTGTATGCTTACTTTAATTCTTACCCACTGACAATCTTTTTCCCTGATTTAAATACACATAGTTTGAGTGCTAAAACTGAGATTTTCAATGAAAAATTTCAAAATTCAGTGGTTTAATAATCAATCCTATTTTAAGTACTCTTATAGAGACGTTCATTCATTCACATCTTAGTCTAGTGTAGAGTGAAGGTTGTTCACAAACTCACTAAGAGTGGGTTATCACAAATTCTTTTGGTAATGGAGTCAAAACGTACATTTTGTACCTTCTAGTCTTGCATCTGAAGTTGATATTTTGCATAATTTTTCTCAATTCAATATTTATTGATATTCTTTTGAATTCATATTGTATCCTATATATCTGTTCACACGTTAAATGTATCATAGAAAATTTGTCGTCTGCTTATGCTTTTAGTATATATATAATCCTTTAGAGTGAAAGAAAGTCTCGATGTATTTGTTGAATAAATCGTATCTGTGGTAGCATGGGTTACATGAACAGCTAGTTATTAAATATCAAATTATCTTGTTTCTCAATTTGCTTTGATTCTCAATGGAATTCTTTTGTTGGAAAAACATGAAACTAGATTTTCCAAAATGTTATAACTTCAACATTTACCTTTTATGAACCTGTCTAACTGGAGTTATATTGTGCACAAACACCAAAGAGACTGATTGCAGAATTCTGCTTTTGCAAACTTCTCAGACGTAGTTTTTTTTTTAAAATTGAGATATTATCAGAAATAGTTATTGTACAATTGACATCAATTATAGAATCTTATAAATTGTAACGTGATTGTTTTTTTTAAAATTTTATTTCCACACCGTTATCTTACATAAAAGGATGTCTCTTTATAAAACTGGCTTTTTTGGCTGTTGTATGTTCTGCTTCGAAGGGAGCATACACACTACTCTTAATGAAACTTAATGGTATTGGTAATTCCATGTGTGGACTTCAATTTTCCTGACGTTTTTATCAGCCACGCGCAAACATAAATATTAGGCTTTTTTTGCTAGTTCGATTTGATGGCAGATGCGTTTATAAAGAAATGGCTTGCATGAGCTGCATCCGGAGGTGTGCACAAGTTGGAAATGCTTGACCTCCACACCCAAATTTGGATTTTGGATTTTGCAAGTAGTCAGGAAACTCAACTGACTATCTCGCTGAGAATTTTGGAGCCATCCTGAATGAGCATGTTGAATCTCCTCTTGGGGCCCAAACATGGCAGCATTTTATGTGGCTGATTGAAGTTTGAATGTTCATAAACCTTCTTGGAAACTACGTTAGATTTCATAAAAGCTTCTGGTAGGAAATCGATTTGAAAAAAAAAACACTGGTCCATTGATATGGTGTTGCTTCTGAACAAAGTCAGTTTTATTGAGACACTCTTTAGCACTGGATATATCCATGAATGTCCAGACGTTTTGTTTATTGGACACCCAGGATTATTTTTCATTTTTTAATGTTGTGTACAACGCAATCTAAGGTTGCATCTTACAGTTGGTCCTACCGAAATTGCCTGGTTTCCTTGACCATTGCTGAGTACCTCTGATCCTATCTCTCTTTGTGATAGGGAGGTTCTGTTCTAGGAATAGTTACCAGGCTTTAGTTAAACATTGGTTTTGGAAAACAGTACCTGTTTATATAACCAATGATACCTCAGATAGGATTTTTTTAAACATATGCATCAAAACTCTTGTTCACTCTAATTATTACATGTATACTGAAGAAGCATTTCTGGTGGTAGGCAGGAGAAATGAAAATCGCAATTGTACTTTAGTGCCTGACTGCATTTGAACATGGTATATGTAGGCATGGTGTTTGTTTGTTTGTTTTTTTTTTTTCTCTGTTATAGAAAAGTGTTAGATCTTTTTGACCCTCTCTGTTCCTTACTTTTTAAAAATAAAGACCTAAGGAACTTGGAATCAGTCGAACTGTACTTTAATATTTATTGGATCTTCAGTCTACACCCGATTTGACTTTTTTACATGACTTTTCTTAAGTCATTTCTGATATCTCAAAGAATTTGAGTTATGTCCTGTTCATATTTGAGGACAGGAATAAGTTCACATGCATAAATATTTGCTAATCTCAGCACTTCACAAAATGGGTTGTCGAGTGGGGAGGGATGAGGCCAGTTGTGTATTTAAGCTGAGAACCTGAAAATGGATGTTTATTTTTTGTAGTTTTTCTTAACCCTCAACCTACAACAACAGCCTGTAAGATTAGATTCCCCCATTTGATTGAAACATTCTTTTATAGAGTTTGATCAGGTCATGTTACTAAAACTGTCCAATATTTTAAAATGGGTTTAATAGGAGCAAGCAAAATACTAAGTAATTTGACCTTTTATGAGATTTACATTGGCTTTGCTTTGTGGAAGGCATTTGGTGTAAAAGCCAAAGTGTAAGGGTAATTTCAGATATTCTGTCTGACAAACGTACATGGTTCAAAAGATATAAGTCATTTATATATTTTACTTGTAGGCTTTTGAAAATTTTTTGAATTTTTTTTTTTTTTTCAATACCCGATGGTTAGATGTTGGAACTGTTAGCAATGAATTTGGTATTTATGCTGCATGCATTATAAAAACAGTCTGAATAGGTTTCAGGTTTTATTCTTAACCAGTTGTCAATCTTGTATTTCATCACTACCATTGTACCCGTCATAAATGATAGGATTATTTACATATGGATTGTTACTTCTGTCTAGGAACAGTTTTGTTCCCTACTGATACATCTGCCTAGGGTCAGTGATTATCTCAGTGCTCATTGGAGGCCTTTCCAATCTCCTTCCATGACAACATTGATTGTCCTGATCTCTGCCATGTCTTACTGGTGACCTTTCTATCTCATCTCTCCATCTTGTCTTTTATCTTTTTGTACTGTGTTGGGTATCTATCGGTTAACTTTTTGCTCCAGCTATTGTCATTTTTTTCTTGCCAGGTATCCTGCCCATCTCCATTTCTGTTGTTTATATCCTCTGCTCTAGTCCTCCCTTTGATCCATATTGATCTCCTTCTCTTAGAATTATCCCTAGCATTGCTCTTTGCATGGCTTCCTGTGTGATTCAAAGTGGGTTCTCACTTCGTTTAGTTAATTTCCAGGTTTCGCATCCGTAACTCATAGCTGGTATTATGCATTCACTTCTAATTTACTCTTCAAACACGAACAAGGTGCTTTTCTATTCATAGCAAATGCTTTATAGTTGATTGTTATACATTGTTTTATCTTGCTTCTATGGTCTTTCTCCAACTTCACTGACCGATCTAAATAGATGTATTTGTCAACCTCTTGTAGAGTCTCAACCTCTTTTCCAATGATTCTTTTTGGGGACTGTATCGTTGAATATTAATTTGATCTTTGTTCTGTTCATCTTTAATCCTACATTTTTACTTTACCTTTATAGATCAGTCAAGATGTTTTTTGATTATCCCAATGCTTCTGATGTCATACAAATGTCATCGTTGAATCTCCAGTGGTTTTGGGAGGGAATGGGAATAAATATAGCTGGAGAATTTGTCTTATAGTCCAGCATATATATCAACAGGCTTTGAAGAAGCTATTTATCCTATCATGTTTTGTTTTTCATTTTTTAATTTTTTTTATTGTTTCCAAGGTCGCTTGAAATGTTATGAAACAAACAGCCTCATACAAAATAACTTTCTATAAGACAATATTAGTCTAGTACTGTTATTTATTTATTTATTTTTTTTCTTCCAGCAAATTATTTTGTTTATCCATGTGAAAAAATAATCCATTAATGCTATGTGTCAACCTTGTTAAATATATTAAAATACTCTAGTTCTTCTTGAAGAATTTCGGTCTTACCAGACAGATCTGGGAAATCCATTAGTTGGAAATTTATTTCTTTAGCAAGTTGAATGAGGAACTTTCAGGTATAGCTTAATGATAACAAAATAGACCTGTGGTGTTGGTTTACTTTTCTTGGTTTTCACAGTAATTCTGTTAGTTTTTTTTTTTTTTTTTTGTTTTTTTTTTCCAAAAGACTAACCTATTAAAGTGCTTAATGCCTGAATTGAAATGCGTGAGTAGTCTTCTAAAAAAGATGGGGGCACAGTGAATCTTATTTCTTTTTCTTTTTTTTTTTTTTTAACAAATCCAAATACACAACAAGACCGCTATTACTTTTTTTTTCTTTTTTTCTCAAGTCAAATTCTATCTGCCATATTATTTTGTGAAAGACTTGCCTATTTGAGCATTGTTGTACAGTGTGCAAGCTATGGGTCCTTATTTTAAGCGAAAAATAATAATCAGAGGTACACTTATTTTCATTAAAGAGCTACAACTATTCAGAATTTTCCAACTATGCTATATGAGATGGAATTCAGATTGTTTGACTTTCTTCTTGCCTAATCTACAATCACTTGTTATATAGAGAGATGTAAGGTTACCTTTCCCAATGACTTGGGCACAGTTAATCAGTGTACGTATGTGATCTTGTGTTAATTTCCTTTAGTTGGCAAACCTTTTTTTTACCAATGAATAAATAATTTAAAAAGTGCCAGCCACTAACTCTAGGTATTATTTTCTCATCTCCATATGATCTATTTCACAGCAAACAGATTTTTTTTCTTTCTTGCTACCCAAATATATCAATGAAATTATTGTTACCGATCCACTGTGCCCTGGTTTTCCTCTATATCCTAGCAGTCATTAAAACATAAGAATATTTATGTAATCTTTTAAAGGGTTAAAGAATATTTGCTTCTAATAGAAATCATTGATGGTTAACAAAGTATATTCATATTGTGTTTTAAAATCAATACCTGGGAGGTCAAAGTTCGTTGAATTTAAAAACATGATATTTGTGCTCCATTGTATAAGAATGAATACTTGGGGCAGAGGGTGGAAGGGTAGGTGAGGTTGATTCTCTTTGTTTACACTGTAGTTAACCTTTTCAAGACTATCCATCAAGGTGCCTGATGCCTGAATGTCCCAGTATACCTCTACAATAGATCTACGAGATATATAAATCCCAGCAGTTATAAAAACTTTGGGATATTTATGTCTCGGGAATCTCAAAAGGGTTAAAGAATGGCATTTTGCTTCTAATAGAAATCATTGATGGTTATCAAGGTATGATGTTCATATTGTGGTTTAAAATCAAAATCTGAAAAAAAATTCAATGTTCGTGCCCTGTTGTATAAGAATACTTGGGGTTAGAGGGGAGATCATGAAAAAAAAAAAATGGAAGTTTCAAGTCAATAAAAGAAAAGAGGATAGTCAAAGATAGATTTCTGATATTTTTGGTAGCATGGTCATGTGACTTTGTGTCATTGACCATAATCAATAATAATGCTGACTGAATTCCACTTTGAAAATGACTTGCTTTCAAGATGTAAATGATTTTACAGCATTTTCTTTGATGGTACACTTAATTTCTTTTCCATCAGGCTGAAGACTTAAAAACAGTTGCGTAATGTTAACAGAATACCCAAACATTCTGCTGCCTTGACCTTGTGGAAATGTTTTTTAAAAGTCTCTGTTGGGGGAGGGGATAGCAGTTGGATAGTCATTCAAATTCTGATTACCTTGTCCATTTCTAATTTTCTTGCAAATACCCCCCCCCCCATCTTGACTAGTTAATATGAATTGCTGTCAAATTCTCTCAATTTTATCCCAAAACCACCTTCAAAATGTAAACATGTCACTTTACAGGCACAAATATGGTCCATTTCAGGACTTAACATTGTAATTCAAACAACTTCCTTGAAAACACTTTGGGGGGTGATTTTCGGAAACTAATTTGCTAAGAACTCTCTGTGCTCACATTGGTAAACACAGAAAGTTTCATGGATTTATGTTGAGACAAGTGCATACAGACATTTGGTGAACGGTAAAAAGATGGATGTTCTTTTTGTCTTTCAAATACCATTGAAAAACCATTTGTCTGACCTAAATGAGAACTGATTTTATTTAAAAAACAAAAAGTATATTAAATGTACCATTTTATTTACCAGCAAAGAAAGTAATGTTTGTAAGAGTGTTGAGCATTTCGAAAAAATAAGTCACTTGTATCATTATCTATAAGATATAATTTTCACTTTTTTTATTTATTCTATTTTATTTTTATTTATTTATTTTTTTTTCAGATGGAGAGCATCATTTTGTGAATTTAGATGAGAAGATCCACAAGCAAGCTCCCAAAGCCTGGAAGTCAGAGAAAGGAGACGTAAGTATGGTTGAATTATTTTCTTTTACATCTGATCGAATTCTTTCCACCTTAATGACTGGGTTTCCCTATCATATTCAGTTTCAGTAAATAGATGAACGTTTCTTGTGATTTTATATATATATATATATATATATATATACATACACACACACTAAAAGAGCCTTGTATTTCATTTTTTTCAAAATATTTTATTCTTTCTTTGGTAAATCCACCATATTTCATGTTGCATTTTGTGTACATTTTAATGAAATGTTCCACTTGTACTGAAGGGTGTCTGCTGTGAGGAGTTACAGACAGTGGTTGCATTATTTCATCAGTCTGTTTTTGTTTTACTCAAGCAATTTATTATCATCCACTTTTGGCTTGGTAGTCCTGTTAAACCTTCACTAGGTCTCCCTAAGAGATCATCAGATAATAAAACCGTCAAAGAGGAAGAGTTTTCATTCATGTATTCTTATCTCTTTTCCATTAGAGATACCTTGCTGTAAAGTCAGGATTACACCAAACGCATTCAGTGACTGTAATGAAAATTAGTAGCAGTTAGGTTTTCTCTTAACTAAAATTCACTTTTTTTTTTTCTCTCCTTCTTCAGGGTCTTGATGACAAAAGGCTTCCATTGTTGACCGTTTATTTTCGAGTACAGTTTTATGTAGATGAAGTCTGTTTGCTCAGGTAAGTACACAGACCCCCCCTCTCCATCCTTCCCAGCATTGTGAGAAATAGAAACTTGTTTGATGAAATGGGGTGGAGTTCAATGTACCCTCTAATTTTTTTGTAGTCAGTGTGCAAAAATCTTATATTGCATTTTTTTTCCCCCCTTGCACTTGTGACAGAAGAGTGTGCACTGAATACTTGAAATATATGTTGTATAAATATTTGGAAAAACCAATTTGTCAGCAGAAACTATTCAGTTTGTTTGTAATATTTTTATTTTTATTTTTTCAAAGAGAATAATTATACTTGAAATTATAGGTGTTAGTATAATCTATTATATTATTTAATTTCTGGTTGAACCACTTTTTTGAACTCTCACAAAGTGCCTAAAACAGTTCCATTAGGGCCCTAAATAAATGTGCAAAATTCACATATGGATTCCCCTTTAGCAAAAAAAAAATTCTGGGTTCTGCATGGGTGTTTTCAACCTGATAATGATTTCCATCAATATATATTATGCCAAGTCTTATTTACTCAACTAAATTTGGCATTCGTATTTAATGGACCTCGGGGAAGGTTTTGAAGTAAAATATGCACAACACCCCAAGGCCAAATAGTTATTAATTACTACATTGTTTTAGACAAGCTATAGTGCGCACATTAATTTCCTTTCTGTGGTGATTGCAAAACATGCGTGTGTGCAGCTTTGAGGTAACTCTGGGTTCAAACCACTACCCACTTTGGAATTTAGCTTAGCTTTAGTTATGGTCACTGCAGCCTTATATACGATGCCACGAATCCGTTATCATTCATAAATGATCGAAATGGAACAACATTAGTGAATGTTATTCCTACTAACAACGAAGACATGAAAGGGTATACACATGTCAAACATTTGGGATAATTTTCACTTTGAAATATAAGAATGGATCAATCAGTCCGTAGCTTGACACTATTCTTATCCGAATTTTGAGTTGAGTGTTTAAATATCCTAAAATGCATACCGTATATAAGATACATTTGAAGAAAAAAAAACGAAACTTATGCAAATATTAACAATGTATTCAATACACTGGTATTATGACTAGGTAAGTGCCTATTGGAGCTCAATGTGGACTATTGTAGGGCTTGGATGAGATGCAATGAGTGATAATCTTTAAAATAAGTTTATAAACTATTTGTCTGATTGTTAGACATATACAGTAAGACTATTTGATAGGATATTCAATCTCTTTGGAAGATAGAGCCTCTAATTCATAGTTACTAGACTGGCAATTGAAGTATTCCTCTCTTTATAGGTTATTTGAAGATGCTAAGAAAAGTTTTGGATTCCTTTTCAACCAAAATGAATTGAATAATTCATAAATGGATTTCTTTTAAACTATTTTTGTATTCTAATTTCAGAGAAAAAGTAACAAGACATTTGTATTACCTCCAGTTGAAAGAAAATGTTCTCAACTACAGACATTTGTGTAGTGAGGAACGCTGCTTCCAACTTGCTGCTTTTGCACTGCAAGCAGATTTTGGGAACTATTATCCTGAGAAGCACCAGCCGGGCAACTATTTCGACCCAAGGGAATATTTCCCAGCTTGGGTAAGTAAAACTTGGAGAATCGAAAGGTTGTATCAAGTATGAATGTTGGGATAATTTGCTATCAACACTTGGAGATATTGGAATATAAAGTTTCTTAACTTTTTAAAACCTTTTTTTTTATAGACCTGAAAGAAATATAATTAACCAAGTATCAATATATAAATTATCCTATTTTTATTTTTAATTTTTTTCATTAGAAAACCACTGAATTCTACTTGTGATATAGGTTGTATAAACAGCCAGTCTGTATGTATTTCAAAGTCTTGCTGCTAAATTCTAACACAAACCCCTCCTCTTATTTCTTTTTTTTTTTTTTTTTTCATTGGTTGCAGATGGTAGGAGAACATGGTCAGGAATATTTGTTCCAGAATGCCCCCAAAATGCATAAGGAACAGCAGGATGTCACAAGGAATGAGGCAGAACTCAAGTACATACGTGAAACCATCAAGTACCCTGCTGCACATAATCTACACTTTTATCGAATGAAGAAAAAGAAAACAGATAAAATATGGAATGCATGGCTTGGTATTTGTCCTAAGGGTGTAGAAATTTATGAGGTATGTTACTATTCAGTTATTTATACCAACTACAATTTTAACTTATCTTTCAACTTTTTTTTTTTTTTTTTTTTTTAAATAAATAAATCTTCTACTTGGAGCATTGGGGAGAGGTGGAGATGAGTCATGTTGCTTTGTTCATTTTTTTTTTTTTTTTCCAATCTAAACTCTCTTGAACAAGTTACTGAAGTTGGTAGTTATGGTGGGTTGGATGAGTTACAGTGTGCAGTATTCTTTCAAATGCCTTTACTAGGGTTGTCAGACTTTCTTGGGGGGGGGGCACACCTGACCGAAATTGTATACTTTGGGGACCAAATTAAGTAGCTTCAGTACCTAAATGACTTGAGATCCATCATCAAACTAGGCTTGTGGGGAATTGATAAAAATCCTTTATTTTTTTCCCCCCCTCTTCTTAATCTATATTTATCATACCATTTGTATATAAGGATACTTATCCTATGTAAATATTCTTCAGTACCAAATTTTTATTTTTGGAACCAAATAACTTATTTTAATACCAAATTTGCCCAAATTTTCCTAGATCTGAAACTTTTTCAGAATCATCCCTTTTTTTAAAGCACACATTTTATATGCAATCTTATATAATCTCTGAATGTAAATTCCCTTTGTGTAAAGTATTTGCATTTTTTTTTTCTTTTCTAGGAAATGAAAGGCAATTTCAAAAATCTCTTATCAACGTTTCTCTGGCCAGATATTGAGAAGTTGTATTTCGATGTAAGTATTACTATAGGTAATCTATTCCTTTCAATACTGTTATCTGTTGGAGTTTGGAGATAAAGAGGAGGATGATATGATTGTTTTACGCTCTCTGTATTCAGATCATTGTCTGATAAAAGCTGCCCCAATACAGGTTGAGCATCTTTTTTCAAAAATGTCTGCGACTAGAAATATTCTGGATTTTTTTAGATTTCGGAATACTCTTACATCTCTGTCCAATTTCTACAATAGCTTGACTTAGTTCTTTTTCTCATCACTCTTATTCATAGGGTTATCTGAGAGTTTTTTTTATATTTTCAACTCTATTTTTGTACAGATGAAAGATGCACAAAAAAATACTGTGATCAATTTGTTTTGACTTGGGACTTGTTTTATCTTTCACACTTTTTGATGTAATCAGTTTCATATTTCAAAAGTTTTACACAAAGATGTCCTATATTTTACTGTAGTCAGAATAGTTTACTAATTTTGGAAATTAGTTCCATCTCTCGTCTTTGTCGTACTAGAGGTGTGGAAGTATCCTCTTATGATGTCATGTCAGCTTCTAAAAACTTGAAGATTTTGGTACATTTGGTTTTCAGACTTTCAGATGAGGGGTACTCAACCTATTCCTTAATGTCTTCATGTGATAAATCTATTTGATTAGATGTTATGGACTTGGATTTTCTGATGATTGTTATTCTTTCTGCTTTCAAGTTCATGTTCTTAAAGGTAATTTCAGTGGAGTATATATGAGGTTTTAAAAAAAAGTCTTACTGAGGAAGCCATTCATTATAATCACAAATAACGTTATCAAATGGTTGTTATTTCAGTCGGATGGTATGAAGCACTCAATTTAAAATGAATCGAAAATTCATTAAATTTTGTGAATTTTTCATAATGTTGAGTTGTTTTTAACTAAGAATTTATATATTTCTGTTTTGATTCTCATTTTTTGCCTTGTTTGTTCCTCTTTTTCAGAAAAAGAAGTTTGAGATCCGTTCCGTTGGTCGGCCTGAGGGACGCAAATTTACGTACTACACAGAAAGCGATACAAAGTCAAAATATATTCTTTCTATTTGTCGCAATACTCACATGTTTCATTTAGAACTGGAACCAAAATTAATGGAAATTCGTCATCTGCAAGCTGAAGGTAAATTCTGAAACCCCAAAATTCATTGATGCTCACTGACGCCCTCCCCTTCTCCCTCCCCTCTCCCTCTCCCTCGCCCTGTTTGTATAAGATACATAAAACATCTGGGTGAAAATTCAATCCTGACCTTTCAAGTGCTAGGGAAGAATGTCATATTAGTTTGATTTTATTGATCATTGACAAATGCCTTCCACTTAAGAATTTTCTTCATCAGACACTATACCTTGATATCCTTCAAAGAGCTAGTCATCTTTTTCTTTAAAACTAAGATCTTTCTTGCAAATTCATAGATCACCTTTTCTATAATTTCGAAACTATTATTTAAAAAAAAATAGTATCTGAAGAAATAAAATGAAAAAGAAAATCGAAGGTGGATGTTCTTAATTGTGAGTTTATATAATTATATTATCTTTTTCAGATAAAAGAAGATACCGTGAATCTTATATCTACAGTGATGCTCGTGACTTGGTGGTTAATGGGGGTCTGGTGCCCTACTGTGCGGCTCCGTCTACCAGTAGTGGCAGGTCAGGGACTGGCGTTGTGCAGCGATGTTCAGTCGTCAGTGACACAAGCTCCAATACAACATCAGGAATTGTCAGTGATAAAGTCACCGTCAGTTTTGATGAAAATGACGGTAAGTTTACTTTTTTTGCATTGAGTTGACATTTTCTTTTCAATTTTTCTTATGTCTTCTTTCTGAATTGAATTATATGAAAGCTGATCTGGCAAGGTGAATTACCTTTTGTCTTGTACATGTCCAGGTTTTCCCTCGGACAAGGTTTAGGCGTTTAGAAAAAAAAATAAAAGGAACAAATCATTTCTCTCGATAACTATACTCGGATTCGCCAATTTTTCTCTCGCATTATAGACAAGTCAATACTGTAGTAACTAAGATGATAATGATTAAGAAGCTTTGATACTTGAAGCAACTTGAGAATTGACTAAGAATCTTGCTTGTCATTGCATCAGGTAGATTTGCTTTGAAAACGATTCTTTCCATACATTCTGCGCAAAAACTATTGCTTTTTCCTTGTACCAAACTTCAAGGGAGGTAATGCATTATGCTGCCACGTTGGATTACTAATTACCCTAGAAAAAATTCCCGGATGTGTATCCATTTCTGAGATGATTTATTTAAAGAAACTTATTTGCAGTAGTATTTCCTCATTTTTTTCATTGAAATGCCGGCTATAGATCTGTGTGTGTGTGTGTGTGTGTATATATATATATATATATATATATATATATATATATATATATATATATACTCACTCACACTGAATTGATTATTAGGCTAGAGATGGAAAAAAAAAAATTGCAAACATGTTTGGGAGAAAGGCTTTTTTCCTCACTTCCCAGGCACTTGTTATAAATGCTGAATAGGTAGACTAGGAGGTAAGATTGGGAATGTATATTGAGGCAGTTAACAATCATTTGTCCAAGAAATGGAAGCAAATGGCTGATATACTCCTGGTTATTCATGACAAATGTAGTCAATGATTAACAATGAGACATCAGTTGTCAATATATAACTAAGAGTATCTTCATTCAGAAATGTGTTATTCTAATGTGTGATTCAACTCATAATATAAGTTTTTACTGAACTGATCACTGAATTTGTGTCTGGCAGTATTTTTGTTCGGTAATCACTGCTAACAAAAGGTGAGAAGTAACTCATTCATTGATCAGTCTTTTTCCAATTTTTTAAATCATCGCTCCTTACATGACATGCTGCCAAAACATGTTGGTCATGTGATGGTTTCTATTGAGTGACTAATCAGACCTGTATTTCTATTAAAAAAATGACATCAGTCTACAAGAGAATTTAAACTCTCTGCTTCACTTTGAATTTGGTTGTCATACTATTAAAACCATGTGTTGGAGATATTGTCGCTTAACCTTTGGCACTCTGTAGGCAACTTCATTTGCTGAGCAAAAAGTTTGTCCGGCCACTGCAGGCGACTCCAATCGCTGAACAATAGTACTTGAAGTTTTAGGTTTTTATGTCAGTCCTACATGAACATACACAAGTGATGGCCCTTCAAATTTACCAAGTACAAAATTTTGGTACCTTACGAAAAAGAATAGTGTTAATGTTTGAATGATCCCCCCCCCCTTTGCAAAAAGTCCTTATTTCTTTCTCCTCCTGAGATCATATAAATTGTAATATGGTGTTTGTTCATTACTCTTTTCTTTCAGATAATGGTCGTGAAATCATAATTGATAGTCCTCCAAGAGCCAATGTTTTAGGTACTCCTAATCAAGGCCGAAATAAATTTACGATCCCACCTCGAGAAACTGTCACAAATTTACAAGGTATTTTTTATTTATTCATGACTAAAAAGAAACACCTATCTGGTTTGCTGCCAAGGATTAGATAACTTCCCACAACAAGTGGTCATTCTGGTACCACTGACGAGTTAACTCCCCTTAGCAAGGAATCATTCCTGTGCCACGAATGAGATAACTCCTCTTACAATAGTGTATTAATTCTTTGCAAAATGGCTAAACCCCTCTAGAAAGCGAGAAGTATGTTTTGCTAAACGTGAGTGTAAATACTAATATACTCAATGAAGTGTAATTATACATAGATCCAGGCTTAAGAATTTCATACTCATTTGAATTATTGATATTTATTAATTTAATTCATTTATGTATATATTACATCTATCAGATATTCTACTGTGTATATTATTTGATTTCTAGGAAAATAACGATTTAGATGTACACTGAAGACTTTATTTTCATCAGTTTAAAAAAAAAATTTTTTATTTTTTTTTATTCAAGAAAAACCTGGCACAGGAGTTAAAAATATATTTGGCAGTGAACAAGTTAATAACTGTTCAGTTTGTTCCTCAATATTCATCTTGCATTTTAAGTTTGTATAAATTATAGGTTTGGATATTCAGAAGCATCTAATTTAATATTCCAAATTTTGTTCTGACACTTGAACTCTTTCATGTCCTTAATGTTATGATTGCATCTGTAAACTTGAAGCTATTAAAGTGGACTGATCTGCTTTGTATATTATAACAATGAATTCAATAACGTGAGAATTTATGACAATGTAAATTCAAATTCTCATATCCTTTGTTTAATGGTATCAGCTGGTCAATATCTAAAAGACCCTGTCCCAAAGTAATCATGAGCAACTTCCTTTCTCTGTGCGTCTCTCTCTCTCTCTCTCTCTGTTCATTTTTTTATATATATAGTATTGGTTAAAGAAAAACTTGCTCTATAATATGGCTACAAATATTTTGTTTTTCTCAATTTGATACAGATTATATGCTGGCAGCTCCTGTTTCTAGTAATAGAAGTCCAAAGTTTGACAATGGGCCGATGGAATTATACAAGTCTGCGAACCGTTCTGGAAATAGTCCGAATTCCAAAAGTAACTGTCCACACTCTCCTTTGTCCCAAACAAACAGCAGTGGTAGTTATCGAAGCCACTTGTTACCCCAACAACAGCAGCAATCGCAGCAGCAGCAGCAACAGCCACCACAACCAACACCACCATCGCAACAGCAACAAACACCACAGCCAAGTCCGCAAGCCCAGTCAGTCACCCCACCTGCTCCAAGCACCCAACAAATTCTCTACAGTAGTCAGATACCTCTGAAGTATGCCATAACAGGGGCACCACAACCAGCTTTGCCCCAGCCACCATCCCCTTGTGAGAAGCCGAGTAAACCAATTAGCCGTAGTGTGAGTAGGCGGGACAGCTTCAAGCAGCACAGATTGTTACATGTGGAGCCGGAAACTCCCAAAGAGCCACCCCCTTTGCCTACAGAATCCCCAAAGACTGATCCCAGTGCAAATATATACTCTCTGCCACCCCCACTTCCAGTATCACATCCACCTAACATGGAACCGAGAATGTTGCCAAAGAACATGGTTTCAATCCCTGCCATCAACTACAGCCCACCATCGTCCAATCAGAATCTTACTTCCACGACAGCTGGTATAGAACATGTGGTTGCACCTTGGGCAACATCCTGGGCTGCAGCTAATGGCTTGCCCCCTTCAGCTTCTGCTGACAAACTTGGCCCGACACAAATGGCAGGGGCATGGGCAAACGGTGACGCTTCGGTCCAAGATGCATGGAACAAAAATCTTGCTGATCAAATTGTAAGCTCAATGTCTACTAACCCTCAGTGGAAAAACTTGCCGCCTGATCATTCAGCTTGGCCAGCAGATGCCATCCCATCTCTGGTCAGTAATGATTGCCGTGGTTTCAGCACCGTGGAGGCTATTGGTCCTAAGCATAGTCTGCCAGACATCTTGCGGGGTGATCTTCCGTCGCAACGACCCAACGATGCCAGTTTACTGAATGCCCTGCCTTCTCCATCTTCTGTTGCTCCCTCTTCCACTGCTTCTGTATGTGATGTCTTGGATTTGAATGGACATCCACAGCCAGTGGAGGCTGGCTTCCAAACAGAGCCTGTCACTTCCCCATCCATGGACAAGTGTGCTGGAGTCATGTCTGCTGAGCAGACTGTTGATACTGTCAGGAATCAGGTAAGAGGACCATGACTTTTCTCAATTTTCTTTCCAAGTCGGTCATGGAATATTATCTTCATAATGGGTGGGTGTTTGAAGGAGGGTAGGGTCAAAGACGATGCTGGTGTTTAAAATTTTGCTCTCAAGCTTTTGCTTTGACAATCCCTTCTTCCAATCCTTGATGATGTCATTGCACCATTTCAGCTGATCCATTCTTCAGCCCTCATCAGGTGTATGATTCATAAAAAAAGAGACAACTTTTTTTTTCTCTCTTTTTCTTTTCTCCAATTGAAGAATGGATAAGCTGAAATGTGTTGCAACATGAAGGCTTGGAAGAAGAGATTTGATTATGCAAACTAAAGTTAGAATGTCATAGGTATAGACAATAAAATTTTTGCTGAAAAATCCAGATAATTTTTTGAATAAATTTTTTTTTTTCTTTTTTCTTCTTTTTTTTTTCTCCCCCCCCTTCTTCTTTTGCTGATATTATTCCATAATTTTTTCTTTTCTCTTCTCAGCCTTCTGAACAAACGAGTTTGGAAACAAACCAGCACCAAGCTCCAGTACCCCCATCTCCATCACAACCACCCTCACAATCTGCCCCTGCAGTCCAACAGCAGCAACAACTTCTTTCTGTAGGAGGAGGAGGAGGAGGAAGGGCCACAGCAGAGTCTGAAGGCACTAACCTCAACCTGGATGCCAAACCAAAATCACCCACAAAAATTTCTTTGAAAAACCAAAAGGAGATCTTACATCCGGAACTTGAAAAAATCCGAACTGAAGCCAACCGGATTTCTGTTCCATTCATCACAGCGCTCTTTAATGATCATTCGCTTATGGAAAACAACAGTGGTAGTTTTTGCTCGACGGATACCGGCACCATGAAGTCTACGGATTCCAGACACTCACAGGCCTCAAACCATGACACCGATACCCGAAGGTTATCAGCCTGTTATCCAAGCCGCACAGGGACTATGATTACATTTCACCCAAATCGTCCATTTAGTTGGCACGATGAAAAATATGACTTTGACACGGCACTAGTAGCTAGCGGTTATTCCCCAGGCTGTAATGGCACAGCTAATGTGGGTGGCCTCTCACCCAGTTATTTTAACAATCACCACAGTGAACCACATACCTTGAATAATTTTAGTTCGCCTCTTCCTACCTCGTGGACCCATTCAATAGCCTGTATGCCTGGATGTAGCCTGTCTCTGAACGCGTATTCTTCCCAAATTACAACGCAGCACATGATTCCTGCCAGACTGTCTTGTGGCGGCCACGACAAAAATGAAAACTCAATCCCACACAAAACTCTCAAAGAAAACATTGGGATTGCATAATTAGTGGCACTGATTTTGATATGGTTAAACTTATGTCAACTTGTTCTTTCCATTAGATGTAACCAGCTTATTTTTTTTTTTTACCTAGGAAAAAAAAATGTCTGTTTCATATGAAGTATGTTTTTATTATTATTATTATTATTATCATCATAAAGAGGAAAAATGTTCATCTGTTTCTGTAAAAAGTTTTTAGTAGTTTTAATTTCACTTTCTCTTTTATCTTCAAATTTCATTGGCATCTTTGAAAAAATATGATCGATGTCTCTTTGGAGAAATATAGGAAAGTGCTTTGCAATTGGTTATTTTCACAGGTATTTAAAAAAAATATATTTGGTTCCCCCTGTCTCTCTCTCTCTTTGTGTTCACCCCCGTCTCTCTCTCTCTTTGTGTTCACCTCCGTCTCTCTCTCTCTCTTTGTGTTCACCTCCGTCTCTCTCTCTCTCTTTGTGTTCACCTCCGTCTCTCTCTCTCTCTTTGTGTTCACCTCCGTCTCTCTCTCTCTCTCTTTGTGTTCACCTCCGTCTCTCTCTCTCTCTTTGTGTTCACCTCCGTCTCTCTCTCTCTCTTTGTGTTCACCTCCGTCTCTCTCTCTCTCTTTGTGTTCACCTCCGTCTCTCTCTCTCTCTTTGTGTTCACCTCCGTCTCTCTCTCTCTCTTTGTGTTCACCTCCGTCTCTCTCTCTCTCTTTGTGTTCACCTCCGTCTCTCTCTCTCTCTTTGTGTTCACCTCCGTCTCTCTCTCTCTCTTTGTGTTCACCTCCGTCTCTCTCTCTCTCTTTGTGTTCACCTCCGTCTCTCTCTCTCTCTTTGTGTTCACCTCCGTCTCTCTCTCTCTCTTTGTGTTCACCTCCGTCTCTCTCTCTCTCTTTGTGTTCACCTCCGTCTCTCTCTCTCTCTTTGTGTTCACCCCCGTCTCTCTCTCTCTCTTTGTGTTCACCCCCGTCTCTCTCTCTCTCTTTGTGTTCACCCCCGTCTCTCTCTCTCTCTTTGTGTTCACCCCCGTCTCTCTCTCTCTCTTTGTGTTCACCCCCGTCTCTCTCTCTCTCTTTGTGTTCACCCCCGTCTCTCTCTCTCTCTTTGTGTTCACCCTTTATTATTCTTTTATCTAAAGTATCCTTTCCTTGAATTTGACTCTTCATTTTCCTAATCTTTTTTGTAGAAGCCAAGGTTTTATCTTCCCGTATGCATTTATTTTTTTAGTATCTTATAGTTGCAAATTGATACTCATCTTCCTTGTAACTGTTGACTGTGTGACTGTAATCTTAATTTTGTATTCAACTGGGAATGTGTTATTTCCTATTTTATTATAAGTCACCAAAAGATAGCAATTATGTAAGTGTTTCTAAACTGTGCTTATAGCTTTACTGCAGATTCTCATTAACCTTTAGCACTCTGCATCTTTTTCAAGGTACCAAGATTTTTTGCCCTTTGAAAGCCCCTTATTTCAGTGTCTGTTTATGTAACATTAAATAAAATTAATGGGTTACTACACTTAATCTAATAATAAAAATAAGATCTCCTTACATTGTGCTAAAGGTTGAGACTACAACTATAAAGACTTCTACTATTGTTAAAACAGAAATCCCTATTTTCCATCCACAGATTGATAAATTTTCGACTCTATGCAGTATTTTAGTTCTGTATATATTTTATGTCCAGTTGATTGCATTTGAGAATTTTTTTTTGTTAATTTTTATAAGACTTGTTTCTTTTATGGAAAGTTTTTACAAAAATCTGGAATTCCCAAGAAGTTCGGAATTCAATTTTGCTTTAATTTTTTTTTTTTCCCCAAATGTGTATTGATATTTGTAGAATGTTAGCATGTTGCTAAATCAAAAAGTTTATCTACACAAACTAGTCTATTTAACATTTAATTTTAATCACATAAAAATGCTTTTAAAAGATCAATGAAACCGGCAAAATTTTTTTTTTTTTTCCCCCTTTTTTTTAAATGCAAGTGTTTAACTTTAAATGCAATTTTTCATCATCTATGGAAGCTCCAAGTTTGGACAAGGGCCATAAAAAAAAAAAACTTATAGGTGCTTACACCCCCCCTCTTTGTCCTCTTTCTCCAGCCCCCCCCTTCTTTGTCTGCCCACCTCTTTCTCCAGCCCCTTCCCCCTCAATCACATCATCAATGTTGCATGTTAGGTCAGGTATGACCGTGCTATTGTAATATATATGTACATATATGTAGTCTTACCTACAAGGTGATGTATATAAGAAATAGCTTTTTAGCCTTATTTTTTGTCATCACTTTGTAACCTGAAAAATAAAAAAAGCCAGCTATACATGGGTGGGTGGAAGGGAATGTTTACTTTTATGGTATTATTTTTGTAATGTTTTTTTTTTTTTTTTTTTTTATCCCCCTCCCCTTTTTTTTATACCAGTCTGTGCAGAACTAAATTCATTCCTCCTTCCATAATTGGTCATTTAGGTGGAAAAAGACCCATTCACACGTGTGCTCTCACTTCCCTTGTTTAAATGGTCTTGGACGCCATATTTAAAAACATTCAATACCGACTTTTTTTTAATGATTGTTTTTTTGGTGTCCAAGAGCCTGTAATTTAATCTTGTTGATAGTTAGGATTATAGTCTAACTTTGAGAAAGAAGAATGAGCTTATATATCCATTTGTGTATACTATGCGCTCATGTGATTGGACCCTGTTGAGATTGACTGTTACGCTTTTCATGGCTATTGCCTATTGTGTGTAAGGTAGTTATGAGAGTGGTTTGCCTGTTCATTCACTCATTCTCCAACACCTGTGGCATGCGAGTTACAGGAGAGAAGTAGATCCGTGCCTTTTCAAAGGACATTGATGCAAAGTGAACTGGTTATATGTTGAAATCTCTTAATTTTTCTGTTTTCTTATTTGATTGACTGTGTAATTTCAGTCTGAAATGCAGATCACAAATTTTGATAGTCACTTATCATTTCATTATGGTTAGGAGCTGCAATCGGTTCTTCCATCCTTTGTTTGGGGATCCTTCTCCCAGTACTACTTCAGTACAAATTTCCATTGCAAAAATGAAGGCTTGTCGTTATTTCTAAGGGCAAGTTTCACCTTCAGAAAAGACATTTTAGAGTGATTGACTGATCATGTATACATTTTGGGGGAGGTGATACCCTTTTGTCTTTGGTAGGTAAAACAAGAGAGACTGATAAAAAGATTTTAACTCTAATCCATGTTTAATAGTATATTAAAAATACATTTGTTCGAAAAAAAAAAAAAAAAAATGTATTTAGTTTTTGTGACTGCAGGATTATTTTCAACAAGTGCTTATAGAATGGCTGTTAATGAAAGAACTTAGAATTCTATACACAGAACTTGTTGATTTGCTTCCAATTTTTCAGAGTGATATATAATTTTATATTATAAACTGTATTTTGACGTATAGAATGCGCCTTAAATTTAGCATGGAATATTTTAGAAAATTGAAATTAAAGGAAATTTTCTAGAGTATGTTCTGGACCTCACTGGGGGAGACTTGTACATTCTAAACTTGACCACGAGCTTGACCTTCACTTTTTTGGAATGCCAATTGATTTTGAAGGCCAGATTTTTGATGAGTCATATGCCACGAAATACGATAATTTTGATGTTTCTGAAATTTAACCAGATTTGTTAAGGCATTTTTTCTCTTATGAAATTAAATTTCTAGTTACTGTGTTTGTCAGCCTATAAGATGAGACTTTTTTTCTTAATACCAAAAACAATTAGTCAAATCCTATTCAATTTCATTAACTATAAGAAGTAAACTGCCTTTTCTCTGTCTCTGAGCGACACAGTCATTTTAGATTTTTGGTAGTGATTATTTTCTTGGACCCTTTTTGTTGAGCAACTCCCTTTCGAAATCAGAAGAAAATTCATTACCGCACTGTGGGGACTTGCCAATTTATCTCTGGGAGTACAGATAATCAAGTGAGCAACCTTCTGTCGTCCAATCCCTGCCATCATAATGAAGGTTTGTACACACGTAGCCCCACTGGTGTCAAAAATCTAAGACACTGCTCCAACTGTGTCTTAATCAAATTTCAGTTTGGATCTAAATCTCAAGTGCCTTATCTCATATTTCTTTTTTTTATACTGGAGTTTTCCTCTGAAATCTTCAATTGATTTATTGAAGTTGTTTTCCATCACCCTTTAATAATCCTTGTACCATGGGCCATAATTGTCTCTTTAAGTGTGTGAAATATGTCTGCAAATATAACAACTGTTAGTGGACAGACACAGATAATATCAACTTTTGAGAAGTGCCTGTCAGCTCAGCTGCATGAAATGTCCCTTTAAAGTTCCAGTTGTATCTCTTTAATTGAATTACTATATTTGATAGCATATAACCCCCACTCCTATTTCAGCAGGGAATATTAAGAAAAAAGGGCATTTTCCTGAATTGCCCTTCATTTATCACCTAGTTTTTTTTTTCTTTTCAACTTCCCAAGTTCTGGTCAATGTGGGTCGAGATGACTTATGTTCAACATTTGAGTCATGTAGGGGTTGAGGGTCTTATATGGCCCCAAATGCAGTACTACAAAATTTATGTAATTCTGAATGTTGTCTTTGAGAAAATTGAAGAAGGTAACTATTGATATACCATCAATAATTATTTTCCAATTTCTTAAGGTAAACATTAAAGTAAGCAGAAAAATATGAGTGTCTATCAAAATGAACAAAAATTCTGATCTAGGCCAGTTAACTGGAAATTCCTTTATTAATGTGCTTTTGATTAGGTTCTGGAATAGTCTTAAGTCATCTGAATTCTTTTGGACTATTAGAATTACTCCATTTTGATCATTTTTTTTTTCCTTCTTTTTAATCCAGATTTTATATGAAATATCTATGAATTTATTTATTTATATGGCTGCTTTGAAAGCAATGTCTTCCTAATATTATTTATATTGCCATTTTTAATATCTCAAATTCAGTATTTTATTCAAGGGAAGATGAGAAATAAAAGAAAAATAAGAATATCTGTCCAAAATGAAATTGGAAGGAAGAAAATGAAAAACTTGAAAATTTTTTTAATATCAAGTCCTACTGTCCCATAATAGTTGTTACACTTGCATATTTCCATAACCAAATGTAAGCACTATTATGGGACAGGTATCATGAACATTTTGAAAATCCTGAATTGCAGGAAATAAATGTAAATACTTTTCAGTGAGTACCCAACCCACCATTTCCACTGATTGACTTCATGCAAAAAAAGGCAAGAGAGACAACTCATATTATTTCCCATGGAAAGCAATTCTTATTGAATGTTAAGTTTGTTGCTGTCTCTCTTGGTGTCATTCGTGGGAGGAAACCAGGAAACCTTTTTAATTTTTATATTCTGCACAGACATTAATTGCATTCCCATTTGAAATTCCCACCTTCCAATATTTACAGGAAACAATTTTTTTTTATAAATGCGTATATATGTATAGATAAAATTGCAGCTTTGAATTTATCATTATTCTTTATACTTCCAGATTCAGTTCTTCCCTTCTTCCTCCAATACCCCCACCCCAACCCGTTTTGTAATTATCCTCATCTCTTCCCACTCGTATTTTAGTTTACCTCTGCATGTCCAAGTGGAAGCTTAGTTTGAATTTTATGAAGAAAAAATTACTACCTCTGTCCCGTAATAGTTGTTACATTTGCATATAGGTTTCATACACTAAATGTAACAAGTATTATGGGACTGGGTTCCTAATATTTTTTTCTTCTCTCTACACTTTCTAGTAGTAAAATATTCCACTTCCCTAATTAAACATTGCTTCTAAGAGTCTTATCTCTGCTTGCTCATCCAAGCACTATTTTTAATATGTGTATTACTCTGTGCAACATTTTTACTTTTTATGTTCCTGGATAATCAGTGTTAATTTCTAATTGATTATATGGAGGGGGGGGATCTGTCAATTATTCCTTTCAAACATTGTTTTTGTGACCAGGACTGTGATATTTGAAATCTGCTTAATCCCAATTGAGCAAATTTGCATATTTTTAATTGCATAATTCAAACAAAAACAAGTATATATAAATATCAGCCCTGGACACACAAGCAGTGTTTGAAGGGAATTGAAGCCATTTTCTACTCTTTTTACATGTAAGGAATTTGAAAATAACATTCACCACGAGGGAACAAACATTGTTGTACGGTGTTATCTAAATAATGTCTGTCTATAACAGCCATTCCCAACTTAACTTGGAGGTGCACAGCCTCCTTTAGAGCTCTTCTCAGGTTCTAGGGACCCCTGTTAGACTGAAATTGTAATTCATATTTGTTAAGCCCCCCCCCCTTCAAATGTGCCCATCCCCCCGAGGTTGGGAGGCATACGGTTCCCATTGAGAATGGCTGGTTTATAAGTTATGGGCTTGATCAAAGCTAATGTTTTTTGTTTTTTTTTCTTTTTCTGTTTTTGTATATCTCTTTCCATATCCCTTGTGTGTACATCTGCCCCCCCCCCGTTTTTAGTGACTATCTTTTTTCCCCAAGTGCAAGTTTGGCCCAAATGCTCAAGAGGACTGAAGTTTGATTCCATTTCAATATCCTGATTCATTTTTATCAGATGAAGCATTTGTCAATCAGTATTAATCTTGATTTAGTTACTTTTTGTAACAATTAAAATGGGAGATACCTGTCAAAAATGAATAATGGTTGACAATGCTTCATCTACAGCCTTCTTCAGGTGAAACCAGAGATGCATTTTAGTGAAAAACCTGCACTATATGATAGACTCCATTTAATGATCTGAGCAATGAACTAATTTCAATGAAAGGAGGAATACCTAATGGTTTGCTTTAAAACCGACTGGAGTTTTAAAACTTACATGAATTAACTTTAGTAGAAGAGGGATATAACAATATAAATAAGTATTTATACTGGAATCTTTACTTATAAGTCCAACTAAATTTGTCAAGTCCATCCTAATTATAGTGTCCACTTGCATTTGACTATTTAATGTGCCTTTAATGTCTTCAAATGATCAGTCCACTAATTAGACAGCACCTTTTTTTTCTTTTAACCTATTGTCCTTTAAGAATTCCAATGCTATGCAAAAGTCAAGGGAAGAAAATCATTTGAGATTTCCATAATCCCAGCCAATACTCCAAAAATTAATTTGGGCTTTAAAACACTTCTTGGCTGCAGTGAGTAGAGCTTTCATTTTGTAAAGCTATCTCTTTTCTCTTGTAAAGACCCCCTACCCAACCCTCAATATATTTACAAAACTGATAAACCTAAGTTATAGTTATTAAACCGACAAAAGAATGAATTATATATATATATATATTTTAATAATCTTCCTTTCTGAAGCTGTTAGGTGAATGGTTTTATTGCTGAAGGCTTATGTGACTGGGCAGGCTCCCTGCTGGCTGCAAAAGTGAACGTGGACTGTTACTGTTTATTGCCACAGTATTTTGTACACAAGGTTTTTAGGTTTAAAATGTGAAGAGTGTAGGTAAGTATGTACCTAGCTATGCATGAGTGTGTTGTTACCTTGGCAGATTGGAATGAGCCTGTGTCATATGACTCTTTGGCAAGAAAGAGAATAGTGAAGTTTTGAATTTTAACTGCCTGTTGTGAGATGGAAGAAAGGAATACCAAGGGATGTTACAAAGATCTATTACTGTCATATACTCAGAATAAAGAATTGAATTGTATTTTACATCCGTCTCTTGTTCATCATGTGTATAGGTATTATGGTAATAAATGTTATTTACAAAGCATATGTCATTTCTTCACGACTTTTATATTTATATGTGTGTAAAATTCAGAAAGAAGGCTGGATTCATAATGGTTTATTGAAGAAAATTCATTCATTTGACAGGAAACACTCGTCACGTACACTGTTATTTCTCACTTTCATAGCATCAGCCAATGCTGGATCTTAGGTGGCCCTTGAGAGGACTGGAATCTGAAGTGGCTCAATTAAACTTGAGCCTAACCAAACATAGGACCAGGCAAGGAGAAGAGCTGGCCAAAAGTAGCAGTTCACACATTGTCTTCCCCCCCATCACCCTTGTTGAGTAAACAAGGTGTCTCTTGCATTCGACATGAGAAATATGAAATGTTTTCTTCTGCATAATGTGTATCGTCTTGATGTTCAGTTCCTTGTATTTTTTTGTTCAGCCCCTTTTTTCCACAGCTACAGTTGCATCTCCAGCCCATTCAGTTGTACTGTTCTGAAATTTTTGTCCCCTAACATATTACTCTATACTTTGATATGCCTATATATTCATGCTTCATTCAAAGTAATTTTGAAACAAAAGAAAGTCAGGATATTAGGCAAACCTGAATCCTATGATACACATCTTGTTGCCTGAAACATAGCTCATCTTAAAAAAATTTTGAGAAGGGTCAAGTGTAGCCTGGCTCAAATTCACTTCAATAGTAATAGTCTGTAAGATTGGCTTGCTCCCAGAATTTTATCTTAGTATAACAGGTGTGGGACAGGTAAGTGAGGCTCAAACTCACCACGGTCATTATCTGTGAGATTAGCTTGCTAGCCAGAACATAACAGTGAGTTGCACAAATTATTTACTGAACTGGATCAAACTCACCATCTGCGTGACTAACTTGCTACCCACCACTTGATGGGAATAGTTGATGTTTTTTTGAGCTGTGTTCAAGATTTCCCAGCTACTGCAAGTCAAGTCAACCCTCAATAGTGCTTATAACATCTGCATTAACTTATTGCTCAGTAACAAAATGTACAAGTCAGGCTTTCAAAGAATTTTTCACTTGTAACATGGGTTGGGTTGAATAAAACAGTGAAGAAGTCCTTTTTGTGTCATGAAGAATCCAACTGACTTTTCAAGCGGAGATACTGAAAAGAAAAAAGAAAAAAAATTAACACCAAAAATAAATAGTTATAAATTATTTCAAGAGTGCATCAGGGTAGAAAATTTGTTCAAGAATATTTGTTGATATTGATCCAAACTTTTTTCATGGAGCAACTAGTGAAGCACAAGGTCTTGTAATAATTGCAGTAATTTTTACATCATCCACTTCTGATTGTCAGATAAATTAAATTAACACATCAGTTAGTTAATCAATTCATAACAAACCTTAAGTAAAAAACAATTTAAAAAGAAAATGCAATTAGATCTCCCTTCCCTGTGCGTGTCACCATATTTCCTGCAATGAAAAAAATTCTTTAAATATTCTATAACGTGACCAAAATAAAAAGCACTCCAGAGCACTTGCTTCTGCCAAACCCCTTTGTTACTAAAAACTGGACGTAAAGCAGTTTACAAATATTTAAAATGCAAGGGAGCTAACTGTGGAGAGAATCCAAGGAAATCAATATACAAATTTTATCAAATCTGTGACCAAGTGTGATGTTATCAGCCCACTTCTATTTCCAGGCCGAAAAATCCTACTACACTGAATTCTCCCTTTAATGGACCTGATTATAATCCTTTTCAGATTTAGCTGACACTTTAACCAAGCACGCACACAAAAATATCTAAAATTGTTTTTAGATAGTGGCTATTTTTCACTATGGCACAGATACAGTTATATCTTGTGGGCAAAATCTTTGATATTTTTAGATATTTATTTTATAAAGTTCAGACCCTGAACTCTCACCAATCATCCAAAATATCAAAATGTTGCCTAATCTCTAGTGAAGTACTTGCTTATTATGCTGCTGTCAGTTGCTCTACTTTTAAATAGAAAAAGGATGAGTAGGACTGTCAAAAGTAACATTTTGACAGTTATACCTGAGCTCAAAAACTGGAAACTTATTTGTCTTTGGGCATATTTATTTCATAGCAAAATGTTTTCCATTTAATGAATTTTGTTATGCTGTTTCCATTTTATTTTGGGAATAAATATCAGTCTTATCAATTTTAAATCTCAACCAAATGTAGAAGGTTACTTGTAAATATACTTGGAGACAAATTAATAAATTGAGGTGTAGCAAGTTGGAGTAATTTTTCAAGTTGGTCTTTCAGTGTGAGGTTAAAATTTTTGGTTAAGATCAGTTTCTTTGAACTTCACAGTTCTTGCAGAATTATTTGTTTTTTTTTTTTTTTTTTTTTTTTTTTTCTTGGAGTTTTACATTTCAATCAATTACATTCTAGAACCCCCTGGAAATTTGCTAGTTTTTAGAAGAAAATAAGCCTATAAAAGATTTTGGAGGGGGATCTATTCACAATGTAATAACTGGGCTAAACTGGACACTTACTTTCTGCCATTTTGATTTACGTGAATTTTTTATTGTTTATCTCAAAACCTAATATTTGAAATGAAGGTTATAATCATTCAAAACATTGAAATAATAAATTAACTTTTATATTTTCACTTTACAGTCCTTAAATTTTGATGTTATTTTCTATATTTTGATATAAAACAAAGGCTCATTTCTAGATAATTTCTGGGAACATCTAAAATTGTTTGGATATTTTTTGTCCAGATTTTGGATGATCTTTTAGATTTCTTCTGTCATCCAGTTATTGTCTGCCATTTCTGAATGTTTACTTTTATTCATTAAATAATTTCGCAATCCTTAAAACTCAAAATGGCATCAACCGATACAAAAGTTGAAAGAAAGCTTGCAAACTTGAACATGGCACAGCAATTAAAGTTAATTGAAATTTGTCTTACTGCGAACATTTTTGACAGATTAGAACTAAAAGTGGACGATTACTTTTCTTGTGAATTTTACTGAGTTGCTCTGTTGTTTAATTCAATAAATTCATATTCTATATTGTATCAAAGCTACTTTTGCATTAAAATGTATTTGTACTTGACATTGGAGAGAGTTAAAAAAAAAAAAAAAGAGTTTATCAAACTAGGTGCTTACTGTATTTATTTTCAACCAGTGAAAAAAGTGTGTACCTACACAATGTGTTAATATAATTGTAAAAATTTATATAGCGAACAAGAATATCTTGAAATAGATAAAAAATGTAGTGACATATACCCATGTGTAACTTAATTTTATAAAATGATTTTGCCATTGAATTAATATTCTTGTTCAGTATTCAAGTTTTTACAATTCTATTAACAGATTGTGCAGGTATGTATTTCTCTTACTGGTCCTGTTTTCTTTGATATTAATATGCATACACAATGTTCTCATCAGTAGCTACTATAGTTTGAAAAAACCCAAAAAACTGAAGTTAACCACTAATCTCTTGATTACAGAATGAACACACTTATCAACAGTCACAGAAATATTTACTAGATAATAATAAATTATTTTTCGAGTCTTTTTCATTGTTTACAAATTGGAAAATCCTGGGGTTTTGTTGGGGGTGCAGGGTCAATTAAGTGTCCATTTCACTTTGGTGGTTTAGGTGCATATTGCACTTAGAAGAAAAAATTCCCTAAAAATCTGCATGTAGTGTTTTTCAGATTAATTCCCATGCGTCAGTTATTGAAGTTATTCAGAATAATGGTCTTGACAAGATGACTTAATCAAAATTGGTTGAGTTTTACATAAGTATTTAGAAAAATAAAGTTGTCAATTTGTGTAAAAACTCTGCTTACTCATCTTCAGGGCAGAGTGCTAAATGCACCATCCCAATTGGAAAAATTTTGCTTAGTTATTTTGACTGCTATTTTGCACAATTTCTTAGATAGGAAAACTAGTTTATGCTGAATAAGAAATTTTGGTGCACCTTAGTCATTTTATTCTCCCACAGACAACCACTAATAGCAACATATGTTGAGAAAAATGCAGAAACTAATCTGCCAATTTAATTGCAATAATCTTTGTGCTATTGACAAGAAAGATTGAACATTTTCATCAAAATTTACATAGTTAACACTATAAACTCAGAGGTAATTGTGGTATAAACATGATGCTTCACAATTGAAAAATTCAGTCTTTACTTTTAAGAATGGAATTGGTGAACAGATCAAACTCTGGCTAGGACAGTTTGCTTGAAACTATTACAGTAGGGAAAGACATGAATCCACTTATTCCCACCCCCAGTTATGGGTGAATAGCTTGATCTAATAAGAATAATATAAAACTCATCTTTCTATATCAAGTTGCATTGAAATAATGAAATAAAACTATTTTCTAGTCTTTGTATTTCACTTAGTTTCCTCCCTTACAAAAAATCAATTTAATGGCTGGTGTGTTGACTGTGCTGCTTCACAGTCACAGATTTATTGCCGAGGATTTTCTCAATTCATAGAGACTCAATTGGTGTTTGTAGTTTATTATGGGGCTAGGCTGCTAGCCAGACACCAAAGATGGACTGTTTTGCAGGGTTAAAGGGCCCCAACTACACTGCTATTTACCCATAGCTGAGGGTGGGGATGAATTCATGCATTTCCCACAAACATTAGTGCAAGGTGAACACAAATTGTCCCAGCCAGGGTTTGGACTCTGTTCTATTCTCCATGCTGTTGACTGTTGAGCCAACTGCATCTCTAGCAAGCACTTTTTTCTTCCTTGATTCAATTTCTGGTAACAACGCAAGATACTCACGTTTTTCCTGCTAAGAATTGCCTGTTGTAACCACACCAATTCAAGGGCAATGTTCTGTCTTTGTAACACAAGACTAGCCACAGTTTCATGACATGGAGTCTCAGACCGGGAATCACCTAGAAAACACACAAGGAAATCTGAGTGGCTTTGCATGATGTACCCAATGAACCATTTTTGAAAAGTTGATATCTTCATTATTTTCAGAGTTACAATGCTCACTTTTATTAAATTTTGAAGCTTGAACTCTATGAATCATATTGCTGTGTTCAAGCTTCAAGATGAAAAAAATTAGCATTGTAGCACTAAAAATGAGGAAAATATCAATTTAAAAAAACGTTTCATCAGGCTTTTATCATGTACAACCACTCATTAATTTTACTTATGAACCTATAATGACACCATTTTGTTTCTTATTTTTCTTTCCTTTTCTTCAATGAATTCAAATATTATACTAAGTCTATTGCACTTATATTATGGACAGCCAAGCATAAAAGTTTTGAATAACTACATATCTATGTGAATAGTAATTTAAGCATTAGAGAAAATTAAATCGAGCAACTAAGATTATCAATATTGCAATACAAAAACAATTGGGAATGTGAAATTGAGCCGATAAACCCATGTTCAGACTAACTTTTTCTATAGTTTAAAGAATGATATAATTAGAATTTATTGTTACTGTAGAATCAGTAGCAGCAGTATCATCTTTATATATGAATTCAGAAGAATAGAGAGTAGTTTAAAGGATGGATTAGATCTTCTGCCAACTGTTGAGTTCTCATTATTTGATAGATAAAAGCAGCTGGTACAGTTAATCAGGTCTCCCTGAGGCAAAAAGGACAAAAGTTCAAGTTACAACGAACTTCTACTTTATTTTTGAACCGTACTGTTTACTCATTACCGCAGACTAAATAAAGTTATGATGAAAAGCAACTAAAGGAAATAACAGTCAAAAATTGATAGTGTAGCAAGAAATATTTATTTATTTACATACCTGATGGAGATAAAGACAGATCACTGCCCCAGACTGAGGTGACATCAGTGAATGAGGAGTCTAAATTCTGGAATCCACTTTTATTATCTTTCTCAAACGGTTTGAAACACAAAGATGAATTTGTGCTATCAATGTTCTTGCCATCATTGCTAAGGTCCAGGGAATGGACCACTTTGTCTTTGGGAATACACACTTTGTTTGCAGGTAATGCTTGATGGTGTTCTTGCTTGTTTGAAGTAGAATTTGAACTTTTTTGTTGAGATTCATCAGAAGAAACAAAAGCTTTCACTGATTCTATATCCTGCTCCACAGTAGTGGGCCTTTCAAAACACTCGTTTGACATTGGCAATTGGTGGATTCTGTCTCTATTTTCAAATTCAGGTGGTGAATCTTCTTTCTCTGGTTTTTTATCATCAAAGAATAGATCTTGGGAAGTGGATTCTTTATCTTCTACAACTGGTTCATCTGAAGTCTTCACTGGGGATTGCGTAGAAGCTGGAGACGGTCGATCATCATCAAAAACTTTATCACATGGGCTGCAAGGAATTTGGGGGTTTTCTTCAGTTATAGCGAAATTACTTTCCACTGCAGTTATCTCCCTTGCACCGTCCGACTTCTGGACTGTCTGTAATGCGGAACATTTCGATTTTTCCTCAGCAATTGTATAACTCGGTAAACATAAGAACTGACTCTTCCAGAAAATACAAAGATGATCATCTTCTTGTATTTCATTAAACACCTCCAGAAATTCATCTCTAACACGTTTCATATGCGAACGAACAATAAATCCTCGAATGTGGGCCTGGAAACAAAACAATGGTAACAGTTATTTTGAGTTATGTCCCACCTCGGGATAACATCCTATTTATTCACTCACCCACCAGAGCAAAATACGACACAAGGTCAAGAGGAAAATGGAGCAACCCATCAAAAATAGCTCTAGCCGATGCGACTTAGGTTGGTAAGCCACTATGGTTGCTAACTGCAGTCACAAAAGCGTCAGGACGAGCCTGACCTGTCCCTCTTAGTGCAATGGGGAAAGTGCTGCCCCGAGGTTGACTGCTTACCTGCAGCTGGGCAGAGTAATAGTGGGAGAGCCCAATGACGAATCCAAAGGCTCCCAGGAATAGCAATAGTACGTTAACTATTGAACCAATTGATAAGCTTGGCTTCGTACGGTACAGGCCACCTACTAAAGATCGAACTCAGTAATAGTGAAAAATTGTAGACTTTTTTTTTTACATCTCAAATGACGCATTGAAAAAAATCTGATAATTTGATTCGGGGTTCCCCAAAAATGGATTTAAGTTTCAACAGTTCATTATAAAAAAAATGAAAAAAAAAAAAAAAAAGAAAAAGAGTAACTGTTTAATAGATATGAATAATGCGTACGCGATTCTCTCCGGAAGATCGATACTCGATGAATCTAAAAATCTGGCAAAAATCAGCATATTATTTTATTTTAATAAAGTTTTCGATACTTATTTATTAAAGGACGTATTTAAGAAAATATGATTTTCCATTCCAAATATCAGAAAAGTTGAGGGTTTTTTTTTAATTATTATTTTTTCTACTATAATGATGATTAATTACAAATAAACAACTGTCCCCTTATCTCGCTGTACTGTTCAGTAACTGGATTTTTTTTTCTTATGACGACCCTTCGTTTTATGTTAAAGGGAAGCTACTCTTACTTGGTGAATAAGTTGCCTACACTGGGGACTTCTGTAAACACCTCTTCGTAATTCACTAGTTAGAGTAGCTTCCCCTTATTTCTCAACTTGGACAAAATGAAACGGGAGGTGCCCCCCCCCCCAATATAAGAGTTGCATCCTTTAGTTGCTATAATGGCTGAATTTTTTTCATTTCCAGTTAACTCCATAGCTACAAATGTTATGGTTCCCAAAATCACAATCTTGATTTTTATAATTTTTTGTTGCTTCTCTCTATTTATATTGCTCAGAAACTCGTACGACGATGGTTCATGAGATGTTTTTGATTTTTTAATTTTTTTTGATTTTAAAAAATACATTCATGAAAATAAAATTCTAACATCTGAAAATTTCAAGTGCCATATTTGCGAGCGTATTCAACATTTTTAGCTATAAAGTTAGTTTTCAATGAAAAATGGGAAAATCTAGCAATTTTTAGCCACTATATTTACGGTGGCGTATAATTTACGTTTTACCCCATAGAATTGAGATCACCTAACGGATTTTTAAAACTATTTTTCCTCCAGTAAGTCTATTCTCCAGGCTTCTACAGGTGGCCTTTTCAAATGAGAAGTAGTAAATACATTTCTTAGGCTGAATTCTTCAATTGGGTAGTAGTAGTAGTACGTAAACACCTTTTTCACAGCACCGACGAGACATCATAGTCTGGAGAACACAAAACAGAAGTAAATATATCGGACGAATTCACCAGTACCCTTCGTTTCAAGATCCAAAATTTCAGTTGGCTACAAAAATAGTTATTTCTGGTTTTGACATTACACTCGATGACAAATTGTTTTTGTTTTTTTTTTTTTTGGTGGGGATAGGAGGTTAGGGTTAGTTCGCTTTTTAAAATTGAATCCTTAGTTATTTATTTACTTCTGTCAAAGTTGGAGAAACGTGTATTCAGTTGCATCGGTCTTTCCACGCGATATCTCCAAAAGTACTCAATGGATTTCAACGAAAGGTAGGGCATGGGGTAAGAAAGCCCGAAAAAGTAGTTGATTTTGAGGTGGATCCAGGAATATATATATATATATATATATATATATATATATATATATATATATATATATATATTGATTTGAAAGGGTGGACTGACAATAGACTACGGAAGAAATGGTTATATTTTCGGGTGGAACCATACGCAATGACCTCTCCATAAGAGTGATATTGCACTTTGAAGACCCAACTGAACTACGAATTTCTAAGGGTCTAAATTTGGTAATTGTTTTGAAATAGGTAAAATTGAACATTATGTTGATATTTTGCAAGAGAGGAAATCGAGATAGACACTATACACGATTCAAAATGTGGCTATATTTTTACCGTTGATCAAATAACTTCATTTTCAACCAGAAAAATACTGTTTACTTTATAGCCAATACGGCATGTAGTTAGGGTCAGTAGGTAGATTTGGGATTAGTGTTTCTAATCTCCCAATTTGATTATTAATCGGTGTTGGAATATTTACATTTAAACATTTTTACTGTCAGGCAACGATTTGAAACAAATTCTCGTCTGATTAGATTCTATCATATTTTCAACAACAGCAATGAATCCGACCAATAGCCATTTTTAAAAAAAATCTGGCCATATATAGCTATTCAAAGTTGGCAAATTCGCAGCGGCAGCAATTTTTAATTTTATCTATAATAAACAATTATCCAGTGTTTTGGTGTACTCAACTTAGTCGTATTATGATAGAATCTCAACTGGCTCCGGATACAAAATAAGTAGTCTAATTCATATGAATTATTTGATTTATAATTACTTACCACTACTGTATTAGAGTAATGGGGAATCGGTACCGATGCTCATCATAGACCGTGACACTCATGGTATGGATAAGCATCATTAGCAGAGATTTTATCGTGTATGACTAGTAGAGAACACGATGAAATTTTCGACTCTAAAAATTGCATAGTTCAGTTGTGTGTCTAAACTGCGAATTAACCAACGTCTCAAGTAATTTCAATGAAATTTGTGTGGGTAAAAAATGAGCTACGGAAGGAGTGATAGAATTTTGGGGGCGAATCCATGAACAATTACCTCCCTGCGTCGTAGCTATCTGTCCACACCAGATATCGCCCCAAGTCCATTCTGTCCACACGATATCTCCAAAAATTTTCAATTAAATTTCGTAGAGGGGTGAAATGGGTTACGGGAGTGGTTAAATTCTGGGACGGATCCATGCACAATTACGTCATCTGACAATGTCGTTGCTAGAGGTATGCACTCTCTGAGTGCTTTCTAGTTGCACTTTGCATTAAATTTACGGTTTCTATTTAATCTTCTATTTTTTTTTGGTCATTTTCGCCTTTAAAAACGAGGTCGAAATGTTTGCAACCGAAACGTCCGTTTATTGTTGGGAAGACACTTTTTTTGAAAGCTGGCATATTTTTAAGTTCAAAAATTTCGAAACTGGATGAATAGAAATACAAATAGTAATGAAAAAAATTTCGACGTAGTTTAAAATTGACAGTAAAATTTTCATTTATCTTTTTATTTATTTATTTGCTTCGATATCCATTTGAATTTCGTTAACAGAAACTAGAACTGCCCGAGTGCCCTCACAACAACCATGATAACTTTAGATATTAAACTACGACATCTTCTAAACTTGTCCAGCCTGTTACATAATGTTTGTTAATGAATAAAACCCGTTTACTTACTTGCAGCAACAAAACATGTCGAAGAGAAAGCATTGGGAATTTCCCACGTATTGAGTCGGGCCATTCTTGTTCGGCCATGTTTGTTTATTGAAAGGCGTAACCAAAGCGCTCACCAATCAGAAGTCGTTTTACATCGGGCTTCGATCGGCCGACGATTCAAGCTTTCGACACCCAACAAGACAACATGGATTCTATGTTTAATATCCCTAATAACGCGAACGGTGATTCTAAAGATATTGATCAAACCTTACCACCTGTGAAATATGAATGTGAGTATTTTAATGATTGCGATTATCTGTTAAAAATGCTATGAGTTAAATCTATCACATGATGATGAAATCAAGATGACGGGAAAAAATTTTTACAATACTTGGTTGTTTTTACAATACACACTACTCGATCACATAGTGACAAAAATAATGATTCCTTCTGTTTCCAGTTCAATCATATCGTATAAAAGGAAATAAGAGTTCATTTCTTTTTTTTCCATAAATTATATACTGTGAACTTCAACAGATCCAACTTAATTGATCATTTTTGTCTCGACTGTCCCAATCTTTCGTTGAAGAATTTGACAAACAGGTGCTCGGTGTTTTCGTATATTAGCACATGTTCATCATAGAACGTTAGCACAAACGAAATTTGAATTAATTCAAGTTTGAATTTCGATCTTAATCGCACTTCAAAAATTAGTTAATTATCTTGTTGAGTTGTTCGTTAAAACGATTTGTAGTCTTTAGTTTATTGATGTTCATATATATTTTTGTTGTTAGTTACCAAAATCGATTTTTCGTTCTATTGTCAACTATTGCGACTTGGTTTTGTTTTTTTTCTTGTTCGCTGATCAAGATATATATTCGCCTTCCCACGATGACGAATTCGGTACGAGGTCAGGTTAAATGTTGGCCTCTCACACACACTCGCACGTGGTTGGCGATAAAAAAAATGTCTAATTCCCTCGGCACTTGCCTTTTGGCTCGGGCCCGGTATCAGGGATTGACATAACCCATCTCAGTGCAATATAGAGGTACAACCATTAAAAACAAAGATCATTGTCAAATTTATTTTAAACGTCTTTGTCTTTAAATTCAACGGTCCCATGACAGACACGTAAAATGTTGATTCAATTTTGAAATAAAAACTTAAACTTTTATTAGTACTATTACTGAGCAGTACTATCAATAGTTTTGAACTATCTTTGATTTATTTTCTATGCACCGAACCTTGAAACTTGTTCTAGTTCTACTTTTAACTATAACGAAAGAGCACCTTACTGTTTAACTTCTGTTTTGGGTTGGGTTTTTTTTTTGGTCTTTTTTGCGTCAGTACTTACCTGGCGTAATTGTCAAATGTTAAAACCACTGGACAATTACTATTTATTTACAACGAACAATTTAGTGTTCTCACGTTGTGTAATTTGCTGATTTGTGACACATAGTACAAATCACTCAGTGCCTCACTGGAAAACGTACAGGGGGAAAAAATTGAACGACTAAGAGATGATATTCAAAGGATTTGATTAAAAAATATTTTGGTAGTCTAACAGTTTCTTGTTTTGAATTATTAAACTTTTTCTTCTTTTTTTTGTGATTGAAAAAAAAAAAAAAAACATTTATAACAACTAAATATTATGCTAGTGAATACCACGCATAATCTTGAACATTTCTTTCAAGTCTCCCCGATCTTTCAATTTTGTAACAATGTCAACCCTGATTACTTTTAACCTATTCTCATAACTCGTATTTTCTAATTCTGGTACTAACTTACTTGCTCAACTCTGGACTTTATTTTACCAGGTTTGAATACAGTATTCTGTAAATTATTTGGTAAAACTACTGTGCTAGGTATCTCCATGACTCCATACCTCCTCACATAAGCTCTTACTCGGTTTTGGGGGAAAAGGCGACAGGTATCGATTGAAACGTCTGTAGCTTGAAATCTATCAATTGTATCTTTGTAATCTTTGTGTTTATCAATAGATGAAAGATTGCAGAAAATTACCAGATAATTTTTTTTTGTCAATATCAAAGTGGAGATAACTGGGCTTGAAAACTGGTTAGGCCAGCTGAAATAGCACATTCAAATTCCAGCCCGATTTTCGGCGATTTACACACATTGTTTTGAAATTTCACCAAAAATATTCTAATGGGCTCAATTCTAATGAAAATTTAGTGATAAATTCATTATTGAATGGATTTTCCAACGAGAATAGTATTTTGAACAAAAATCCCATTGATTTTTTTTCCGAGTCCACCCATGTTACAATAACTCGGTCAATAATAGTCAGAAACCTACCGTATTACGTTCATATGAAGATGATATTGCAGAGACAACTGTCAGTTTGACCATTCTCTTGCATAAACCGGGGAGTAAAATTTTGTGCAAAATCTCTGAAATTCAATATTTTTGTTGTGACTATAGAGTTATAATGGATCCATGTTGGGTGTTCAGAACGAATTCATCCACATCTCCAGATTTTATTGAGCAGCATTTGTAGAACCAAGTACTATGGTCTCATGTTCAATTTGACTCCTGATAAGGCATAGTACCTTACTTGTTGAGGTGTCAGGATTTTTTCAACAATTTCTCTTTCTGTATTCCTATCGGACTAGCCTTACCCTACTCCCAACCCCTGGTTTTCTCTTCATTTCTGCATGAATTACGACCAATGTCTTGAAGTTGTAGGAGGGACTTGGATCAAGGTTTGTGAAAATTAAAAATTCATTTTGACACGAGTTCACTTAAAACATGGTAGAAAATTATTTTGAACTGCATCTTCCCTCTTATGACTGATCTACAGTGTAATGTCATTTGTATAAAAGGGCAAGAACATGAATAGAAAGATCAATTATGAGCAGATAGAATTGCATCGGCAATTGTAATTCCCGCTCAAATGAAGGAATAAGGTGTGATGATTGGTTTAGATATGTCCATGCACCATTATGAAATGTTTTGGGGGGAGTTGGTCCTTGACATGTTGAATATCAATTTTCTCAGTCGTATCATGTTTGATTGATATCAAATTAGGCCCCTAATTCAGGTGAACCATCCTTGTTTTTGTTTTCCTCCTGCTACCATGGATGGTGGACACAGTGAACTTATGGTTCTTGTTTTTGTTTTTTTGTTTTTTCGTCAAAGTGTATCAATAAAACTATTAGCAAAATTTTGTTGTAAATTACCACATGCTTTTAGAGATTCCCCCTCCTCCATTACAGACAGGTGAATGAATCTTTGGACAAATTAATTCTAAACACTTGATGAAATCTTGTATGATATTGTGTTGGACAGAATATAGAATTTGTTTGAAAGAAATTAATTTTGTTATTCTATTTATTCCAGACTTGGATCACCCTGCTGATGTACAGTGAGTAGAAGAAAAAAATCCTTATATTTTAAGAATTTCTTTTATTCAGTAATGAAAGTTACCTGTGTCTTTGTCGGTTATTAATACTCAAAAATATATTTTTTTATAACAATGAAAGTAAATTGTTCCAATTTTTATATCCTCTGTTATCTGCTGGCTATTATCTAAAAGATCACGGTCCAAAGTTTTCATAATGGGCAGCTTTCTCTATATATGTCTATCCTATATTATATTAACTATATGTACTCATTGTTATTCACTATAACTATTTGTAATGAATCAAACAACAATTTAAGTAATTTTGAGCAAGATAGGAAAAGTCTAAAAATACTTTTCTTTCTTTGAATAATTTTGAAAGTGACTGTAGTTTTCTGTTGCCTTGAAGAATAGCTATTTTTCTTTGGTTTATAAGTGGAACTAATCTGAACTGTTGCTTATGGTATTTTTCATTTTTATTTTTCAGAATCCATTCTTGTATCCTTTTTCTCATCAAATTCAAATCTAATTATGGAAAGTTGGATGATGTTTATTGCACCTAGTTAATGTGAGCCAAAGCATTTGCATGCAGTACTGGATATAAATTTGGTGAAGTCCTATGCTGTATTAAGTTTGAAGACCCCTTGTTCAAAAATTTGATGTCACGGTCGACGAGGGTCTACACGATGTTCACTTGAATTTTAGTCAATGTTAGAGGGTGTCAGATCTAATGAAACAGTATTAAACATTGAAATGATTTTTAAAATTCTGTGTTAGTATTCCAGCTAGAATCTCAATTTGTCCCATATTTTTACATTGAAACAAAAGAATAGTTCTATTTAAATGGCCAATTCTAGGAAATTATCAATTAAATGAAAAATCCGTCAGTTTATGAGCCAGAAAACTCTACAACCCAATCCATATTGTCTTGAATTTTTAATGGATCATTTATTACATGGTACCCTACAAGTAATGACTGATTTATCCCAACAGTAAGGCCAGTTCTAAGGGAATCAACTATTTAATGTAGTGTTTAGTATGCACAGAATTGCAAGTGAATTTGAAAACTCTTGCTAATTTTTTTTTTTTCATTTCAATTAAAAGACTTGCCAATTAATCGTATGAGCAAGCTGCTCATTCGATTAATTAGCAGGTATTCAGTTTTACTTAGATTTTTGTCGCACTGACATGCTGAACATCACGTTAAATTGATACTTTCCTTAGAACTGGCATTAATGGTGAGACAAATTGGACGTTATTTTTGGGACAGCCTGTAGATATGTAAGACGGGGAATGACAATTAAAATAGCCATAAAACAACTTTGGTCATTTTTTCTCCTAGTTATCTCGCTTGCATACTGCTACCTCGTTCTGTAATCAAAAGAAAAGGTTGATTACTTTCAATAAATATAATTGCCCATCATTTATATTACATTCAAGTATTCTCAATTAGTGTATCAGATTGCTTTTAGGTATATTTCATAATCTATAATAAATCACTTCAAAACAAATTGAAAATGTTGTACATGAATATTCCTTAACATAATAACAACAGGGGGAGACACTTTATCTGAATCATTTGAGCAGGTAAGTTTTGTGATAAACTAACTTTATTGTTAAAGTTCTATGTTTTTGATACATACAGTGTCGCCCATAAATGAATACACCTTTCCACTTGAAAAAAAATATTTGTATTGTCCAAATGATTACATCTCTACAAAAAAAATTTTGGCAACAAAGTCGCTGATAATATCTCCTTTGATTGTGTAATGTCCCACTTGAAATGATAAAATCCTGCTATGTTTGGTTTTGAAGAAAATTAACTTTTCATAGAAAAAAGTTATAGGGTGTACTCATTTTATGGTTGACACTGTATAATTGTAATGTATATGAGATACTGTGTACTTTTGTAATTCAGCTGCAAGGAAATGCGTTCAGGTTTGAGATTGGTTAGCAAAAGGCTTCTGTTGTACTTTGAATTATGGCAATTGGGATTTGGAGTAGTGGAGTAGCTGAATGGTTAACTGCATGGAGAACAGACTTGAGGAACTGAGTTAAAACTCCAACTGAAACAGTTTGTGTTCACTGTGCACTAACGCTCTCAGAAAAGGCATGAATCTATCTCTTCTTCCTCCAGCTATGGGTAAATGGTTTGGCAACCAGTCTAGAAGGATAATTTTGATTTTTAATTCAGCTCAAAGAGGGATGTGGTCCAACTGACTATCTCACTATTGACAAACCCATGATGAAATTATGTGTGGGGCCCCAATGATCCTGAGCTAGGTTATTGGATTTTTTTCCTAATTGGTCTTCTGTGCTAAGTCTGACATAGATATAGATAGTTGGGAGAAATCAATAGTGCAGAAATGAAACAAAGAATCACACTAGCTTGGCAAGCATTCAGTAGAGCAAGCTCAACCTTCAAGAACAAGGAAATTCCATTAGTCTTAAAAAGAAGGGTACACAACCAATGCATCTTCCTGATAGTCACCTGTGAAGCTGGAACATGGAACCTGACTAAAAGATTGACCCTCAAACTGAGAACTATAAAATGTGCACATGAAAGAATCATGCTCAACATCACATTTAGAGATTTCAAGAGGGAGAAAACAAGATACCATAGAATCCATTAGGAAACTTAAATGGCAATGGGCTGGTCATGTTGCAAGAATGACAGACAACCCCTGGACATCACTACTCACAATGTGGATTCCCAGATATCACATGTGAAACCGAGGTCAGCAGAATAGAAGATGGTGACATGAAGTGGACAAGTTCAGAAAGTATTGGCTCCACAATGCCCATGATAGAGAGGTTTTGCGAATTTATTATGTCTTGGATTCCTGTTTTTTCCTGAATATATTGTGCTATCTTGTAATCTCTCCATGCAATGTTGAGCATGATTCTTTCTTGTGCACATTGCATGGTTCCGCTTCATAGGTGACTATCAAGAGGATGCTGCTAATGAAGTCTTATACTATCATTTTCTTAACTTCGTGTTTAAAGAGTTCTCATTTACTTTACAATTGGGTGGATATTTTGATCAGATCTGTCCTCTCTGTACAAGAATGAATTGTAGCCGTCAATATAAATACTTTCTGCTTGAAGAATGTTCATTTTTAATTGCTTAACTGACTTTCAAGAATAAAGAGGAAATAAGATTCCATTTTTGTTTTTGGTTCTATTATAATAATTTCCTTGCATTTTTTTTCTTTCAGAGTGCCACAGCCATGTTTGCCTACATGACTGAAATTGATAAAGTAGAAATGTTGGAAGTGCAAGAAATTGAAGCATCAGGTACATATGGTTTTTGTCTGGTTTGTCTCTCCTAAAAATAACCAGCACAATTTTAAGCTATCTTTTGCTTACTGTATATGCCGATATATAAGATGAATATTTAATTTTGGAAAAAAACTATGCAAATATTGCACTGTGTCTAATGCAGTGGTGTTATGACTAGGGGGCATTTACGGTTATGGAGCTTGGATATGTTACAGTGAACTGTAGTTCTCAAAATATCCTTTAAACTATTCATTTTACGTATACAGTATTTATTTATACAATGTTTACTTAATGTATTCCTAGAAACATACTCTGAAGAATTGACATAGAAAATTCATCAATTCCTTTGTAATATTTCCAAGAAAGAAAACGTTGAATTTTTAAAATTCTTGCAAATACAAAATGCTAATTTTATATTTCAGGACATGATTTGGAATCATTATTGTTTCAATTTTTGGATGAATTTCTCTTTCTTTTCTCTGCTGAACCCTACTTTATAGTCAAGGTAAGTTTGGAAAAACTTAATTAGCTTTTACCCATGTTTCGTCAATTCTAATTTTCTCTTTTCTTGTTCATTTCTTCATTTTAATTTCCTCTTTCCATGTTCGTCTCCTCAATACTAATTTACTCACTCCCTGTCTATTTGCTCAATTTTTTTCCCATCAAAGACTGAACATTTTTTTTCTCAGAAGATTTGTTTAGATTGAGATGTTGAGTTGCTCTCCTGATACAAGCAATGATTTTCTTCATTTTGGGTGTGCTTATATATGTATCAATTTTTCATTGTCAGTAACTGTCTTATCCAAAAATGACTTTATGTGGACTTCATTCTTTTTTTAAGACTTGTAAATGATCTACTACAGTGGACTGATTGAAAAATGATGAAGAGCTGAATAAACTTCAGACACTTCTAAGATTTCTCTCTTGTGCAAAAGACGTCATTAGGAACTTGCGTGAACCTAATCATTTTTTTTTTTTTTACTTCCAAATAATTTCTTTATATTTCCACAAAAACATATTTTTGAACATTCATGCATTCTTTTAATGAACTATTTGAAATACATTCTTAAGGATGGTGTGGGATAGTGTAACAGTTACTAGCACAGAAAACTGAATAGGCAGACCAGGTTTGAGTACCGGCAGATGCAGTTCACTTTGCACTGATGCCCTTGGGAAAGTCATCAATCCCCCCTTGCCTATTGATAAATTGGCATTTCAGCTTAGAGGAGATTACTCTGATGAAAAAAAACCTTCAGTTTTGAAGTCTCCCTAGCTGGTCTCAAGCCCTGGTAAAGGAGAAGTGTTGTTCCTAGGGCTGCTGAAGAAAAACTCCATTTACCACCAAGATTGCAGCAGAATGGTTGTGGCCCTATACTCCACAAGAAGTCCACTGGAATGAACAAACAAAATAATACATTTCAGTGTGAATAATTTGTGATTCATCTAGACTAATATTTTAGTCTCCTATTTATTTGTTTGTCTATGACTGTTTCATGCTAAAACTACAGGGCCCATGAACTTGGTATTTGGCAGGAAGATTCATTAAACAGCAACTTGTGACATTTTCTATTGTATTTTTGTAGGAAAATTGAAATATCATTTAACAATTTTCAGTCTTTCTTGTTTGGTAACAACCAATTATCACCTTTGGCCACTTAAGTTGTCTTATCTTTTTATTTATTTACAGAAAGTGAAAATATTAGAATTTGACATGGAACGTTTTTTTATTCGAGCTCAAGGGTAAGTTCAGTTTTTGTTAGAGCTTCTGGTTTATCATATATATATATATATATATATATATATATATAAAATCTTTATACAAGATAACTCATGAAATATCAAACTCCAAAAAAGTTTTCATTTGCACCTATTTTCTACAATGCTCTTCCCTTTTCTTATTTTTCTTCAGGTCAGTTGCAAAATTAGTTTTAATGAATTACTTATAACCTCAAAGTATTCCAGTTACTTCTTTTCAGTCTTGCCAATTTAGATATGAAATATCTAAATTTAGACTTATTGCCAATTTAGATATTTTAGATCTATAATTCTTTATAAAAGATCTATATTCCATAATTTATCTATTTCTATCAGATTTCTCAAAACGCTGGTTCAAAAACTTTCACACAATGTCCAGTTTTTGAATAATCGCATTGCATACACACACACACTCACTCACAAGAAAAAGTTTTCTTCAATTTTAGTTCGGTTCAATATTTGACTCGTATTTCTCCCATTGTATTTCAGTTGCTTATACTCTATTTTTATTCTATTTCCTATTTGTACAGTTTACAAACAATTGCAAAATGGCAGTCTTAAAGTTGTGAGAAGGAGCAGCAGAAATAAGATGAAAGAAATAGAAGTAAAAAATGAATGATAATCGTGTTTCATCTATCATCTCTGTATTGCCTGATTTATATCAGTGTAATCCTGACTTGCAGATTCTTTTATTTGTGCCTTTGTTGTTTGTGGTCACAGAGAAGGTAATAAAATAACTTCTGGTTAATTGAACCATAACTCAGTTTATTATCTGTCACTGCATACAATATGGCCTTCCACATCTTGCTCTCCAAACAAGGGTCTCACACAGAGCTTTTCTCACAAAAGTGAAACTTAAGCTCCAGGAAATTACATCAGTAGTTTTTAGAGTACCTAACAAATTGACAATACTTCATCTAAGAAATTTGAATATTAGTCTAAATGAACTTTTGGCTGTTAGTACATGAAAAACTTGTGAATGTAGAGTCAGTGTATTTTGGGAGAAATGTGCCACTATCTCAGCTACCTAGCAGACTCAATTTGAATGTCTATTTGTATTCATTTGCTTCTAATTTCTCGCACCAAATAAATATCGACCTATTTCTTTTAAAACCTCTTTGAAAGATCCCATATGAAATTTCTTGAAAAATATCTTGAAACTTGCCCAAAACATTTCTTACGTATGCCAGAGGTTGGTGTTTATAACCAGGTGAAAAAAACAGGATGATGAATTGCTGATTTCCTAAACAGACCCTCCATGCTTGGAAGATTGTGTAACACCAATCTTCCTCTTCCCACGTTTGACTTGTGCCATACTGAACTAAGCTTAGTGTTTTTTTGAAAATTTTCCTTGATATTTGTTTTATTTATTGTTACAGATTTGGAGAAGAATTTGATTTGAGTAAACATCCACAGGTAAGAGATGCCTTTCATTTCTATGCTTTAGATCTAACCCATTTATTTATTTATTCATTACAAACCATCAACCAGAACTGTCAATATCGGTTTCTTCAGTTTTTAGTTGGTATAGATGGCTATGTACGTCACATGCGAATCGTGGACCTAGAGGACCGAAAATTTCAACATATTCTCGTTCTAGTTTGGATAAAACTTTCTTCTTTTTTTTTTTCAACCCCCCCCCCCCATAAGGATTTTTGTAGAGGATTCAATTTGCAATGCAAGTTTATACTAAATTGGCCCCTTAGTTTGTGTTCAGCATTTTTCGGCTTTCTTGATGTAATAACACAGTAATGACAAAATTACTCGGTTTAAGGGAAATAATCAAATGTGGAAATGAATAAGGGTTCAAAGAATGAATAATTATTTCAAACTTTTGTCATAGCGAAGTCTGGGATCTGTTATCTGATTATTCAGAAATGAGTGGCAATGATGTTCGTACAGGCATGCGCTCTCTGAGTGATTTCCAATTGTATTTTAAAATCTCTTAGGATCATGAAAATGATTTTTCTACTTGTTCATTCAATTTGACTGCAGCAATTTTTTTTCCCATTGCAGGGCACCGAAGTAAAAGCCATCACTTACTCCAATATGCAAATCTATGATAAGGAGAGCAAACATGACGTTTTTGTCATCATAGACATTTGACACTCACTCAATGGAATTCATAAAGCAAGACCTTTTTGTATTTAATTTCGGAATCTGCAGCCTTCAGTTTTATCCTGGTTAATTCCACCAATCACGGTTCTTGTCTGAATTTTGTTGGGACTGGGTGTTTTAAATATTGCAGGTGGATTTTTCCCCTCATCTTTGTTCTTTATTTTTCACAACGTTTCGGCCATGTACCCCCCGGCCTTTCTAAAGTGTCTGTTTCGTTCTGGAATGACAATTATTGCTCTGAGGGGATATGCCCGACCCCAAACACACACTCACCTGAATACTTGTCACATCCAGTTTTTGCTTCTCTTTGCTTTGGAATTGTCTCCTATTCACCCCTCTGCTGGCCTCATGGAACACATGATGATGGTCGGAGGGTAAACAGCTGAAACGTTGTGAAAAATAAACAGGAAAGATGGGGAAATCGGTCCAAATAATCCACATACTATGATTCTACCGATCAGGGCTGAATACATGGAGATCTCCCCGCAAGATGATTTTTTTCTTTGTTTTTATTTTTGTTAAAGAATAAAAAATAAAAAAAATTGAATTTGTAAAAAAAATTTTTTAGTTTTGTTTTTGATCCTTACAGCTTTTTATTCACACTAATCGAGAAATAGAGAGGAAGAGAATCCTTGGAATCAAACAATGGTTATTTGCTCATCTCAAACATCAATCTTAATAGGCTTGATAAATACATTTTGATTTTTAATTTTTTCTTAGAAATGCTACTTTGTGTTCAAATTAGCCACCAAGTCTAACAAATATTCAATCTGGTAAGCCATTGCTAGTGATCTCCTTTCTCACTTTGTGCTCCATCAATGTGTCTTTGTGCCAATCTTAAAACAACCAATTCTTATATGTATAGAGAACTTGACTTACTTGGTGGCTCAGGTATTTGTAGGTATCTTGGCTGTGGTTGGTGTTTCAGCTCAGGTAAATGACAGAATTTCAAACGCTATGTGCAAGGTCTGTCCAAAATGTATCCAGCCATTTTGAAACTCTCACATCCAGGTTCTTAACTTGGCAACCAATCAGAGGGAACCTTTCTGTGTATATTTTAAGGCTCTCCTGTGGGGTTACTCAGTCATGTTCACTGTGTGATCATCGTATTCACAAAGACCAAACCTGCCTATTCATCATGTATTCTGCTTTTTTTTTTTTTTTTTCTTGCAAAATATTGCATCATCCCTACAGCTCAGATTTCGCTCCCTGCTCACCATTAGAAAATTCCAGAGCGTGGATGTGATTAAGGAGAACGCATTGAGGCAGCTGATGACTAACCTGAAAAAGGACATGGCAGACTAATTTAAGAAGTAAAATGGATGCTGAGATAAGTTTGTGAGGTCCCAAGAGGAGTACTTCAAAGGGGACTAAGATACCATTGCCCAAAGTAGATTATTTTTTCATCAATATTTAATGACTGGATACTTTCAAAACAGACCTTGTATTAAGCCAGGTGGGTCTTCTCCACTTGGAAAATTAGTGCAGTGCAATTTTCATCTCCCCTCATTGCCCTGTGCTGAACTTAGCTTTGGGAATATCGGGATAGAGATGAATATTTACACAGTGTACGAGAATAGGGGAGGTTGGAGCCTTGCTAACCTCATGGAATTTCAAATCATGCCAGGACAGTTTTTATTTTCATCTGTCAAGAAATTTATTTTGACCCTGTAAACATTGACAAGGGGGGTGCAAAACTATAAAGCTCACACTGTTAGGAACTGCACATATCCTGAGACTCTCCCCCATGTTAGTTTGTCTCTTGTACCATGCAACATGCACTTAAGAAAATCATGCTCAGCATCACATGGAGAGATCACAAAACAGTGCAGTATATCAAAGGAAGAACACGAGCCAGGGATATCATAGAATCCATTGGAAAACTTGAATGGCAATGGGCTGGACATGTTGCAAGAATTTCAGACATTGCAACCAACTCACAACATGAATCCCAAAGATGTTGCTTGCAAGATATAAGATAGCATGATAGACTAGACAAGTCCTGATAGTATTGGCTCTGCGACGTCCATGATAGAGAGGTCTGGCGAATTGTGGGGAAGGTCTGTCTAACAATGGATGCTAAAATGCTGCTGATGATGAAATTATAGAAACTGGCGTGGAAGTAAATGGTATTATTATTATTATTATTATTATTGATGATGTACAGCTGTTACTTCTTTCTCTTCTTCTTCCTTGGAAGTATAAAGACTGAAAATTAAGTTGTAGTAGACCACAGGAATATCAACTGAGAGCAAAAGTGATCAATGATAATAACAGATATATAAGTTTCATTTGTCTCTGCATGTTATCATAGTTGATATATTATAGGTCCATTCCATAGGGAATAAATTGCTTTAGCTAAATTATATACTTAAATTGTAGAAATATATATATGCAAGAAAAATGATAATATTTTAGTTGTCAGCCCCCAAAGCGTTTCCATGGATCCAGTGAGTTATTATTGATAACCAGTCCCAAAGAGCCTTTCAAATAGAATAGAAGAACCACAGCAACGTTGAAATCAGTGAAAATACTAAAGAGAGTGCAAGAAATTTGAGGAGACTTGATCCGCAGCAATATCCACTTCTGGTGTCAAGCTGCAAAAATAACTGGACCTTCATAAAATTGACAGAAGGATTGATAGCGTTTTTTTTTCCACAGTTACTGCCTGGCCAAGTAAAATAGTTATAGGTGAGTGGTTTACCCTAGTGCTCGCTTACCATATTTGATGGCATATAAGACACAAATATTGAAATTTTAGAAAATACGTAATAAATGGACGAAAAAGAACTTGTTTTGAACAGGGCCAAGGATGGGATATGGATAAAGTTCTGGTAACATTCTATGTGCCATCAAACAATTTTTCATTCCTTATGCTCCCTGCTGAAATCGATAAGGAGGGTCTTTTATGCCATCAAAAACGGTAATCACTTTATTCACTGTTAACCATTGTGACATGCCAGTGACTAGACATTTTGTCATCGTATCTGATGATGAGACAGAACATTGGGAGAAGTGGATACAGTCTTTTCCTGAGGGCATTAGAGCTAAGTAAACATAAGCAGCTTCAGCTAAATTCCAACTTCGTTCACTGGTGCCGCTTTTCGTATTGGTAATCCTTTGTCATTTAGCGGAAAAATCTTGGCTATAAATGGATAAACTATTGGTGGGACATTCAGTTTTAGGTAAATGAGTCATTAAGATTTGCGTGCATGTTTTCTTTTTACTCTACGGAGCATCATGGATTAATTTCATGACACTTTTAAAGATTTAGTATCTGCACGGTGGATCATTTTCAATACCACCTTTTCATCTTGGAGTCCAGAGTTTTATATCCGGTCCAGCCATTTTGTTTAGTTACCAGGCTGGTCAATAGATGGCGGAGTAGTACATAGTGGACGTAAAGAAATGCTCTCCAAAGAGTTGATAATCTTTAGAGACCTTTTTTCATTGGTATTCATACCATCTTTTACAGCTTCTTTTCCCCGTTTTATTCAAAACATTTCCGTATTAGTATAAGCTGCACAATGTTCGTCTGGGAACCTCAGAACGGCATTTTTTCTTCACAAATTTCGAAATTTTGTCTTATTTGTTTTTTCACCTGATCTATGAACTCGTTTTTTAATAATTTAATTTTCAAAAGAAATGAGGAAACTTGACCGCTTTAATGTGTATTCCATTAAATGTAAATACAAGTGATGTAAGTTTGGTTTAGAGTTTAGGGTTTATAAATAGAGTTATTATAGAGTTTAAGTTTATAAAAGTCAATTATGTAAGCTGCAAACCAGTTATAATCGTTGTGGTAGTTTCGCCACTGAAAGATAGTTTATGCCATTCATGTTTAGAATTAAGTGTGGTAAAGGTAAGAATCGCCATTTTTTACAACAGTCGGCGCTATCAGCAGCAGCAATAGCAGCCTTTTAGCGTCTGTCATTGGACATAGACCTTCCCCAAGATTTCCCAGAACTCTGTATCATGGGCATCGCTGTACTTTTTAAAATTTATCTAGCTCGTCATGTCATCTTACTTTCTGTCGGCCACAATTTTGCATATGTTCTCAGGGGATTCACGTTGTGTGTCGTGATGTCCAGCGGTTGTCTGTCATTCTTGCAACATGTCCAGCCCATTGCCATTTGAGTTTTCTGTTTCTCTGATATCTCGGACTCCTAACTTTTCTCTAATATTCTGTGCTGTCTTATAATCTCTCCATGTGATGTTGAGCGTGATTCTCTCATGTGCACGTTGCGTGGTTCTCGATTTGAGTGGCAATCTTTTCGTTAGGTGCCATGTTTCAGCGTCATGGGTAACTATCGGTCGGATACATTGGTTGTATACCCTTCTTTTTTAGGATTAGTTGGATTTGTGCATTCCTGATAGTTGAGAAAATTTGCTGCATTAAGTGACAATGCAATTTTTCCTACCATCCCCTCTTGTTATATAAACTCCGCATTGGCAATGTTTTGATCAAAATTCGGCTCCACCGGATGATCAACTAATGCTCCAGGGTTAGTAGGGAACAGAGAGGGTGCCCAAAAAGACAAAGGGGAAAAATGGGTCCCAAAAACTTGACGAAGAAAAGAAAATTTCGGGTTGGAAGGAAAACGCCTTGCGTTTCGAATTCAGGGAGGTAAGACGAAAGATCCTTTCTGCGGTGATTGTAAGCAAAAGACGAAACTTGACTTACATATACAGAGGAAACCATTTATCATAATCACAGATAATACTATCAAATGGTTATGGTTATCAAAATCAGTCAGTTACAAATACTACATTTAAAATAAATTGAAATTTCATTTTAATTTCATATCGAATGATAATGTGAACTTGTTTTATAATGAATTTAATAACGTGATAATTTTATAACAATGAATATAAATTGTTTCAATTTTTTTATATACTTTGATTGATATTATCAGCCGGATATCGTTATCTGAAAGACCCTGTCCTAAAGTGATCACATTAAGTGGCTTCCTCTGCATATTTAAAAGAAATCAGAAGATATATATCAGTTTTAATTCATATATTTATTTATTTACATAAACCGTCAGTCTTACAAAACGTTCTACAGTGAAGAGTTCCTAAAAGAAAGTGCTGTACAAATGTAGACAATGATCGGGCTTGAACTGCATCAGAAGTTTTCAACAACTTTGGACACCATCAAATAGGGGATAGGCATCAATGAAAGAGAAATGATGTCTTGTTTTTCCATTATTTATAAAATATATTTATGTACTCGAATGAAAATTGATGATATATGTATTGGGATGGTTTTTTTTTCATTTTTTTTAATTTGAGAAGCGAAATCCTCCAGAAATCATTGTCAAAATGGCTGATCCGTCAACCATGAAGTCCATTTTACGATGATAGCTACAATTAATATCTTTGTTTTCTTTACAAATTTGTTTAGTTTTAATTAATTGCTTGTTCTGGAGGATTTTTTTGGAAATCGCAAGAAATCTGTTTAATTTTTATGATGCATTATTTGTGCAAGAGTTTTTTTTCTCTGTTTGTGTGAATCAAACATTTATGTATTTTGTGAAGCAGTGGTTTCGCACACAGATGAAACTAAAAGGGTTCATTTCAAAAGAGTACATGGTGTATACGATGTGTCTTTATATAAAAGGCTGAGGGATGATTGTTTTATTTGTGTTGGGCATCGCTTTGTAACCATCTACAGTTACTTGTTATTATTTTTGTGTTGGTATAATTTGATTTTGTTACTGAAATGTTTCTTCATTATAAAAATCTTTTATAGTTGAGTCTGGACCGTGTGCTCACCATTTTTTTTTTTGTTTTGTTTTAAGAATTAAAGAAAAAAAGACTTTTTAAGTAATTTTAATTATCATTGATGTCGGGGTTTTTTTGCTTTTTTTGCTTTTTTATCACTCTAAAGGGATGAGTTGCATTTTTTTGCAAATAATTTAACAATTTTTATGTTATGTGTTTGTGGATTCGTTATAAAAAGGTAAAAAAAAAAGAAGCGTGATTTGCTCCCACTTTCTTTGGTTATTCCTCTCGCGAGGATCAGGGGCTGAGCCTCCCCCCTGTGTGCGCTGGTTGTTGTTATTGTTTCTTCAAGTGGAGATCAGTTTGCACACACCGAATCTACTCTTCATGCTTGGTGCCCTTCCTCAGTAGCTGGACGGACAAAAATGGTGAAGGTGACTGCCAAGCTGTAGTCTTTTTGTTGTTTTTTTTGTTTTTTTGCCAGAGTAGCCTTCTCCTAGATGGACTGCCTCACAGGGCTGAAGGACTCCATCTGCCCTACTATTTTACCCATAGCTGGGAGCTAGGAAGTGGATTTATGCCTCTCCCAATGGCATTAGTGCAAAGTGATCACGAAGCCGGAATTTGAACTCGGTTCGCCGATTCCATCTTCCGTACCAACATTTTGGTCACTCTGCACTTCCAGGCTTCCATATTAGTCACATAAGGATCCATTACAGACGATACTTGTTCCCATCTTGCCTTCTGATTATGATTTCCTACTATCATATCCAAGAATATTTTCGTATTTTCTACATAAGTAGGATCTTGAGACATTACTCAGTCATTTTTGTATTTGTCCAGATCCTACGACCGGCGTCTCAAGCGTGAACTGTTTCTCGTCTTGCGTTTGAAACGTAGGGATAGGACCGGACAGGTGTGTCTTCTGTTTTTTTTTTGTTTTTTTTTTTTTTTGTAATTGTTTGTGTTATGCCTAAAACGATTTTCTTTTGAGCTTTCGAGTTTTATCAAGTCGATCCTTCGATTTTGTTTTTTCTCTCGCTGGTTCACCAAAATTATGCTTGGACTAAAATTGATCTTCCAAAATATCGTTCGAAAATTGATGGAAGTCCGAAAAGCAAACTTGAAATAATCTCTGAACCCACTTTCTGAAACCCGTCTAGTTCAATAAGGAAATGTTAAAGACAACAACTTATCTTAACTGCTGCGACTTAATGTTATCTCTTCATTGATTTTTTTTCTTATCCAATCGCTGTACTTCTCTAATAAATAAAGTCCAAGATGGACAGCCCTACAGGGCTAAATCATTCTTGACCTATTGACTTATAGCTGGGGATGAGTGGATTCATGCCTTTTCCCAAGTGGATTAGCGCGAAGTAAACGTAAACAAGTTCGGCCGAAACTCGAACTCGGTCCACCGAATCCGTTTTCCGTACCGATGACCCGTTACGCTACTCCGCACCCCTGAAACGTGACATACTCTATATCGATTTCAGCCGTAGGGTCGGAGTACATCACGTGGTTAACTGTATCTGTATGTTCATATAAATGTTGAGTGGCTGTGAAAATGGTTTGACCCGTCCAGCGGTTCACCATTCATGTTTCAAACATTCAAACAGATGCGAAAGGGGTACAGTTCATCGAGATAAGATACCCCTTTTGCATTTTGTTCGAACCTTGCTGAAGCGCAAGCTCGTGTGGTAGACCAATACGCAAGAATAGCGCGTTCGGTCCTCCATGGGTGCCCCACTTTTGGGGTCTTATACTAGATTAAGCTAGGCCTAGTAGATAATCCTGAACTTTGCTGAGTTAATGGCTGCTAGCGTATTTTTAAGAGTAATTTTGTCAGCGATCGGACGCTATAATGTGTAGAGGAAAAATTCTAGAAGAAAATAAGGGAATGATTAGCGTTTCTTTTCTCAATCAGTGGCCATCAGGAGCGTTCAATCTGTAATGATTCCTTACTTAGATCAACTGCTATTTTTAATACCAGTCGGGGAAGGAACCATTATATCGCTGGAGCAGACGTCTTAGTGCTCCACGGTGAAGTTCTGAAAAAAAAAAAAAGTAACAGTCATTCAATATATTTAGAAAATTATCATAAAAGTTACCGTATATGCCGAAGTATAAGACGAATAGTTCACAAGGGTATTTGGAGGGCTACGGCTGATACCAAACTTAGGAACCATTGGCTTACGTTATGAGGCATATACAATTAATACAAAAATAGCATGTCTAGAAAAAAAATTAAAATCTAGTGTAATATAGGAAAGAAAAAATATGGATTGGTGATATAAGAATGGAAAACTCACATAATAAAAAGAGGATGAAGAAGAAAAATGAAATTTATGTAATTCTTGTTGAGCAATTTAAGAAAGAAAAAGTGTAGAAAAGAGAGAAAGAGTGAGGGAAAACTAATGAAAAGAAAAGGGAAACAAAGGAGATAAAACCGATAATAATCTTTTGAAAAAGAAATAGGAAACCGATGTGAATATACGAGAAAGAAAGGAGTAAAATAATTTGAGCAAAAAAGAAAGCCAATGACCATAGCGTAGAAAGAGAATAGGAAAATAATACAGGAAGGAAACGGGGTATGCAATGCTACAAGAGTAAAAGAAAGGATATGCCATAATAGAAAGGATGAATAATATCTTACCTGATAAGATGATGACTCCAAACGCTGCACCTGTCACCATGCATACAACGATTCCCCAGAACATAAGTTTGGCTGGATCAAGGTTTACCAGTGATCTCTTTCCTGCGAAGGCATTCGTATACATATTACCTCGACCGTATGGGTGGACATCTTGCTCAACGCTGCTGGCTTCAGTCAAGACTGCACCGACCAAAGTTTTCATACTGAACGTTCCGGCTGTTGGTGGTTCGGAACCCAGTACCTCATTGGGATTAATAAATCTCCGCCTCTTTTGTCTCTGTTTAAAAAATAAAAGAAGACAATTAGAAATAAACATTTTGTTAAAAATATTGTCTAAGGTCTTACATGGCGTTGTTATCCCCTCCAACCACAGAATGTGACACAAGGTCAGTTTCGCGGGGAGGGGCACATGCGTTAGTATGCGCAAGAACAAAAATTCCCCTGTCCCTGCGACCAGTTTTGCAGGCGACAAAAATGACCTTCCAACCCATCCCATATAGTGCAATGGGGAGGTGTTGCCCTGGAGTTGGAATCCCCAGAACTAGACATTGTATACGTAGTGGTGGGGGCATTGAACAAAACCTGGGCTTGACTTGTTTGATCTCGTTTTCTTAGTTTTACCTTTAATAGCTGGTCTGCTCTCCTACCTTTACCAGGTGATTGTTACACCCGGTAACTTTCATGGGAATCTCAAACAGAACCTTCGTTACTTTAAAGGAGGACGGATTCGGCAAAGGAGCTGCAACCCAGTCATCTTTATTCGCTAAGCTTAATTTAGTTTGGCACAATGCCAAAAAACGAAGGAATAAGAAGACTGTGTTGAGCTAATTTTACAAGTGAATAGGGCGTGTCAGACTCAAAAATTAGAGATCCTAGATTTTTACTCGGTTTTGAACATCGAAAACTAACATCAGTTGTAAATACGCAAGTATTTAAACGGCCCCAGCCCAAGAGGGCACTGCCAATTAATCCTAGATCGCACTCTCATATCTTCAACCCTTTTGAGATTGATGGGACGTATATCTCCCTAAGTAACTATGACTGTTAGGATATCCGTCTGTCTGTCTATCTGTCTGTCTGTCTGTCTGTCTGTCTGTCTCTCTCTCTATATATATATGTGTGTGTGTGTGTGTGTGTATATATATATATAAATATATATATATATATAAATATGTATATATATAAATATGTGTATATATATATATATATATATATATATATATATATATATATATATATATATATATATATATATATATATATCCCGTTGATCTCCTGTGTCGCGAAAAATTAACAACTGCAGACAATGACGTCATCTTAGTTTGAAACCGATACAGAAATTAGTTGGCATTACATGACTGAACAGAAAAAAAGATATGATATAGATTTATGATTGGTTGTTACGTGAACGGGTACAGAGTTTTAAAAAATGAGACATTTTGAATGGGATCATATTGTTCCAATGATCATTTTTTGTGATATAGCTTAAGGGCCTGTAGGCTTTCTTTGTACTTCGCCTAAATCAGTCAATTTTACACACACAAAAAATATTCTTTCACTTTTTAAAATCTGTCGTCTTTCAGGATATGGTTTGTTTGTTTTTTTTCATGATAATTTCTGGGAAACCTATGCAAAAGTTTTTTATCATATTCATTTCGGTTCTGAATGATGATAAAACCTGGACAAAAATAAATGTCTACTAGTACAAATATGTTCCGCGTAAATGTCTTATAAGATAAATGTATCCCATCATGATTTTGGTTCTTCAAAATATGAAATATTCAAACATTAAACACCTTAATAAGTAAGTCTTGAAGGGATTAACGGAAGGGAATCACCATAAAATTCAATGACAAAGAAAGACAATGGTATTGTAGATGTTTCACAGAATTTAAAAGCCGACCCTTACTCAGTAAAAGTAGCGAAACAAACGTACAATTATAGCCAAAGAAGTATTGTAAAACGAAACCAGGTTCGCTTATTTCAGGATAGAAGCATGCAATTTATGTAAACCCAGGGTGCATCAATAGATATTAAAACTAAATTATCGGATTTGTACAAATTTGTGCACGAGTAGTCCCTTCGCAGTGCAGTGGTGAGAACTTTCGCTAATCTAACTGACATGTAATTCTGTATTATATATTACTTTGAATGATTCAAAATGCAAATGTTCTTGACTCAAATACGTTGAGAAATAAAGTGTTAAAAAAACCTCTTCGTTTCTAACTGACTCTGGCTTCTCCCCTTACGATACCAAAAAACACCATTTTTGTCAGTTTTAGAAGATTTTCATTGTTCTTCTTACGTCGTATTTTGTTGATATTTCGACTGCAATTTTGCACTGTCTGTCAGTATAGCGCGGTCAGTTTATACCGAATAAGAAACTTTCGTACATTTTAGTAATTTTATCAATTTTTCACTCGTTTTATTTCCCTATAGCGACTCCTATAGACAGCTGACAATAAAGCAACATGTGTTGATGAAAATGCCCGAAACTAGTAACCATGTCAATCTTAATACGATAATCTTTGTATCATTACTAAGAAGGAAGATCTTGGAAAATTTTCAACTAAAAATAATTTGGTAAAAAATATTGACTCTGAGGTAATTGCAATTGAAAGCTCATGTTTACACTTAAAAAAAAAAAAAGTGGTGTAAACGTGATACTTCACATTCTTTCAAGAAAAGATGCATTTATATTGAAGAGACATAAAAATATGAGAATAAAACATACCAAATTTTCTTACTCAATATAAACTGGCTGTCTTATACAGACAATCTTTGCGAAATTGCAGTCAGAATAACCAGGAGAAAAATGACGAAAAAAGAAACAAGCAAAATCTTTCCGATTGGGAATTAATAGTGGAACCGGAAGTCGGCTGATGACGTCAGCACTTTGTCACTCAATCAGGAAAGCCTGATCGGAAGTGTTAGGACATGTACGAGGAAGAGACAGAGATTCTAGCAAACGAAGCAATGCTGCTTCTCTTCAACAAGACGGTAGAAGAATTCGGGGGCAAATCAGAACCACTTTCCGGTTCAATCTCAACCAAGAGCTGAACGACTACTACTTCGGTATCAGGACGTTACAATAACACGACTAATTCTGGAGCTTAACAAGGGAGACGCTGAAACTCATCGTAAAGGGCCGACGAACATGGAGGAGATGGGTTGAATCGATCGTGAAGGGTGTCGAGGCGGAATCAAGGGATTAAGCTGTAACACGCCATTATCATCATCATCATCATCATCATCATCATCATTATCATAATTATTATTAATAATAATTATAATAATGATGATGATTGTTGTAAAATAAAATCATTCTTATAACTCTCCTCTTGACTCGTGTGTAGTGATGGAAATTTGTGTATAAAATGTTTTGAGTAGGAAGTAAAATCACAGAGTTAAATTGCAAGTATTTTGATTCAAAATTCAGATTAAAACAAATCAACATTGAAATGATATACATGCTCTAAACTACATACGGGTAACCATTGACCTGAGGAACAGATTTGATCTGTTGTAACTTTCTTTGTGGCCCACAGCCAATCGAAACATTTATTTGAAATCTTACATGATTTTTCTCTGAAAGTCAATTTTATAATCTATATTGTAAAATTACTTGTATTGGCTTCCCTAATCAATAATATAATAATTGTAATCCATACATTTATCTAAAATAGAAATCAAGTATGCTTTCTGTTCCACAATCGACATTTTCGAAGTGAATGTATGGACCGAATAAAGATGAAGAATATTGTCCATACCTGCTCTAAACCTTGAAACTTATAAAACCACTCGAAATCAAACCCAGAATAGCACAGAGGGCAATGGAAAGAGTAATGTTAGGAATAATTCTTAGCGATTGAAAAAGATCAACATGGATCTGAGAGTGGACCAGGATAAATGATATCAAAAATAGAGATGGACAGGGCATATAGTGAGAAGAAGGAGCAACAGATGGAATAAAAACTAACCGGTTGGTTGGCTTTGAGACAGTAAAGGCAGAAAGACCAGACACTAGTGGGAGAGACGAGGTATAAAAGTTTGCCGGTAAGACATGACAAAGATTAGCACAATCACGCTCGTCATGGAAGGAGAACTTTTCCTTTACTTCTTAGCTCTCTTCCCTTTTATTTCACTGTCTACTATTTATTTTTATCACACTCTCTTTTTTCTTTTGTTTTTTTTCACCCTGTTTTACTCAGTTCTTTTTTCTATCTTTCTTCCTCTCACCTGATCGTCTTCTTCTTCCTCGTCTATCTTTTTCACATCCCGGCTCCAATGTCGCATAAAGGCGCTAAGAAAGCCCATCTTCTTGACTGTGCTACACACTCGCTTGACCATGCTGTCAGCTGGATTCACGCCTTCTGCGTCCACTTCTGTAGTGCCTTCCGTGTCCAGGCTCGACCTGTCCAAACTCTCTATGCCATCATCGATCTTATAAACCATCTTTCGGTCATCGATTTTTTCTAAGCATTTTTCGGCAAATGGCCTCTCCTGAGCAGTTTCACCCTTTTCACTTTTCTCTAAAACGTTGATCATCTCTGCACAGACAGGATCTCCTTTTTTTTCCTCTTCATCTGTGAAGGTGATTTTTGCACTACTCCCAAGACTGTCCTTCTCACCGTAATCGTCCTCGAAACACATGCTGGGCAGTGCATCAAAATCATCATTAACTCCTACGAATTGAAAATAACAGCTCTTCTCGTCTACGATATCAGAGGCAAAATCGTCCGAAGTCGGAATCCGAGACGCATCCCAACCGGAAACGCCCACTTCCTCTCTTTCTTTTTGTCCGAATTCCATAACCCAAGAGCTTTCTGCATCTACCTCTTTTTCATCGTTCTCTGGCCTCTCGTTTTCGGCAATAATCGTCCTGTCATTCTCCTCTGACAGCGTCGATTCGCCCAAGGATTGATCTTCGCTCGCAGACGACATTGTAAATGAATAGCGAATGGAACTAAAATCTACGTTCGTGCTCCAAATTTCCTGGAACTGTTGTTCGCCTGGACTCCTTGTTGAGGCATTCTTTTCAGAGTCAGCTCCAAGTGTGACTTCACCTCGCACAGAATCAAACCAGGCATGTCTAAGTCCATCAACGCTTAAACTTGAACTCGGTTCTGGTGTAATCGCCGACTGGTCGTCCTTTTCATGCCGTTCATATTCACAATTAGGCACTTCCGCAAACGACGAATGGTCGTCTGTTGCGGAACGTTGTTCGTCATCTCGGGTTTCTTTCTGGGTCAGGATTTTCCCATTTTTGCTCGGAGTTGCCGACTGGTTCACACAAGCCTGGATACCTGAGCTGCGTTCGGTTGTTCTTCTTCTGCAGGATTCTACGGCAGATCGATGATCTCTAACTTTGTGCCCCGCTTGTCCCATATTATTCAATTTATCGTAGTTTATAATAAATTATATTTTGAGAGAGAATAACAAAATAAGAAAGGCACAGGAAAGATCTATCGACCTTTTTGTTGTGGGTAAAATTGAGTTCCAAAGTATAAAAAAGAATTATCAATGAATCAGTGAAAACGAAACCAAGCGATTTTTAAAAAAATATTTTGACTGAATTTTTAAGAAATCAGAAAGTACAAGGCTTGGCATTAGCGTTTCCTTTCTCTCTTTTTCTTTCAAACAATAAATCTATTTGACGATATTACTTTTACGATCCATATTAATTTTTTACCCAGTAGGTATCACACATACATATAAGAAATATAATTCAGGAAGTTTCGGTTTTTCGAGTTTTCCAAAATTGCTCTAGTTAATACCAACAAGAGCTTCAAGTCACGATGTATTCGTCTAGTTAAAACAGGGAAATATTTTTAACTCAGGCGGACCAAATATATCAATTTTGATTCCATTAAGATAAAATGATTAAATGTTAATCCAATTAGCTGACATTACTTAGATATCCTCATGTCAAAATTGCTTACAACAGGGGAGTTTTTACCCTGATTTGAAACTTTTTCAAAAATGTGTTTGTAACAATTAGTCTGACCGGTACCACTTTCGATTTGAATCAACACTCATTTTTTGGAATATATACGCAAGTGAATTTTAATCCATACAGCCATCAAGAGTTGAATTCTTATCGAGGGAGTTGAACTCGTATCCAGATCAAAAGAAAAAGGAATCACTACATTAAAAAGCAAATAGGTAGTATCCAAAGGCAGAATTTCGAAACAAGATTGTACGCGATCCATGAGATTTAATCCAATGTTGATCAAAAACATTACCAAATGTGCCATCCCATTCACAAAGTATCAAAATGGTAAAATTTGATAATTATTTTGAATCGTTACATTTTTTTAACTCCATACACAGTTACGTCAGGAATATGATTCACTGGGATGAATAGGACATCTCTTCTTCTGCACTATTTAATAGTTATATATACAACCGAAGAGGCAAAGAAAAGTGCCCAAATATTTCAACACGTAGACAAAGGAATCCATTTTCAAGTTGGCGTCGCTATCATCATTGATTTAATGGAAACTCCTGTCATAAATGTATCCGAAGATTGAAACATTATTTTTTCACAAGGATCCACTAGTATTCTCCAGACACACTTCTGAACACGTCCAGTGCCTTATGTCGTCTGGGTTTACGTGTACATCCGGGAAAGAGACACCGGCTGCTTAGAACGCGGATAATACGGGTTTACGCCCAAGCGTCCGAACTATTTTTTTTAATACTAGGTTTTCTTTACGATCGCTTCATCATGAGTCTGTTTCCATGACGACTCTTAATCGTCCCTGACTAAATATATACTGCTTAGTATGTATCTTTTTGAGGGTAAAGGCGTGAGCGTGCGTATTTGTCAGAACATCACCACGGGCACACACATGTAGTCACAAAGACATAGAATGTGCGTGTGTGCGTATATATATATATATATATATATATATATATATATATATATATATATATATATATATATATATATATATATATAACATATTTGCAAAATAAGTTTGTGTATATGTCCATCTATCTATCTATTCATGTATCTGATTCTGTTCATATATATATATGAATCTATTTACATCTATCTCTGAATCAATTGATAAATATCTATCTATCTCTCTGAATGTTAATATCTATCTATCTATATAGATAGATAGATACATAGATAGATAGATATCTGAATCTGTTCATATCTATCAATTTGAATCAGTTAATATCTATTTATATGAATATCATCATATCTATCTATCTATCTATCTATCTATCTATCTATCTATCTATCTATCTATCTATCTATCTATCTATCTATCCCAATCTGTTAATAATCATCTATATATCTCTTTAAATCTGTTAATACCTATCCGTCTGAATCTCTTCATATCTATCTTTCTATCTCTGATATATCTATCCATCCGAATCTATCTAAATTTATTTGAATCTGTTCCCATCTATCTATCTATCTATCTATCTATCTATCTATCTATCTATCTATCTATCCATGTGGATGATGAAACGTGAGGTTATTCCATGAGCTGATGGGTCGGATTATTGGTCTTCTATATAATAATCCCATAATTACGAAGATCGCATATCCAGTCTTGTCCGTTTAAATCAGTCAGAAATCCATGAACGAGTATATTTAATCATGCATAGATGAACTAACAGTGCAAATATGGACAGCTACAGATACCCTCACAGACCAAGAGTAAGGTCAGTAGCTCATTCGATAAAGAAGCTTCGACGAATCATTCATAGTTGCTGTAAACCCTTCGCCCTCACCATTCGTTCGAATTATGTCATGGCTTGGCTTCGCAAACGAATATTTTGAGTGTGCTTTCTACATATTGCAGGGCGTTAGATGCCAGTGTGGAGTGCACGGGGGATAGCCCTCAGAGCCGGTACAATGAAGTTTTTAGTGAAGTGCAGCCTGAGCATAATCGACCCTACTCTTTGAACCAAAAGTTGGCATGCACCTGAGGTGGGACAGTGGGAGGAAGGTACCCAAGTCGTGGGTTTCCTGTTTGATTTTCCTCATCCTAGGCAGATGCCTGAGCCGACTGTAGAGCTCTATCGCACCAACTGCGAACCAGGTTCAAACATGTTTGTCAATCAAGTGATGCGGTTTATTCAATTCAGTTACCGGATTGTCAATAGTAAGTTACTCAAATTCATTACCATTAATGACAAACAAATGTGAACATACGAGAACAGAGTTCGAATTTCGACCGGAGTTGCTCGTGTTCACTTCGCATAAATCTACAACCCTGTGCTCTGTCCCATAGCGAGGCAAAATATCTCGTCACTGGCATGCCGTGATGGTTGACAGACTCGGGCCTGGACGAGTGAATACTTGGGTGAACCACTCAACCAAAACTACCTTACCACTCGGGCAGTAGTGACTGTAAATGGCAGTTAGATCCCTTCTTAACTGTGACAGGAGCCAGTCATGCTGCTTATCAAATGAATGTCGCACACGCATATCAGGCCTTTGCCAATATTTTATCTTGTATTTAGTTAGCTACGAAAAATGAATTTGACACGAAAAAATTAATTTGTAAAGACTCAAAATACGAATTTATTATTCATTTTCATGCATTTGGATGTGACACCAAGTCTCCTCAAGTGTCCAGCACCTTCCTCAGTATCCTCGCAAATACCAGCAACATCTTTATCTGTATGTTCAGTCTCAATCCTTCCTCTAATTTCTGACTCATCTGACCGCGATCGTAATATTTTGGCATACTTCTAAGTGCACCCACCATTCATCATCATCCTCATCATCATCATCCTCATCCTCATCATCATCATCATCATCATCAGTCTTTTAACATTCGTGATAGATAAATGCAGCGGATCTTGGGGAAGGTCTATGTCCAACGACGGACGTTAAAAAACTGATGATGATGATGATGATGATGATGATGATGATGATGATGATGATGATGACGACGTTAAATCGAAGTGGTGTCGAGCAAACTTTCGTAAAGCGAGGGATTGAGTCTCCATGGATCGTTCGAGAAAAATGGAGAGAAAATCACCGCCCGATCTATCGTGTGAAACGGGATGGCAACTTTTCCTTTTGTTTTGTTTTGTTTTTGTTTTTTTTTTTCTCAGATTATTAACCGTGGCTTCAATAATTGATGAATCAACCAATCAATCAGATTAAGTAGATCTTTGCCCTCCAAACGGCAAAGCGTTTTGCCGATTAGAGCATTTCAAATACTTTACAACGCAACCGCCTTTCCAATCGACCGCCGGTCACATGACCTCTGTCACGTGACGACTGTCGTCACGTGTCTCGTGAACTCTTCCACCTCGTAATCCTTCCAACGAACCGTCACCCGGTGAGCTTGATTCGTCCTCACGAAAAGAGGATGATAACAATTATCGTAATGCCAATAGTTCCATGAAGATGATGGGTGGCGCACAGGGACCGGTTGTCATGAAAGGCGTTAGGGTGGGAGGAAGAGGACAAAGTGGTAGTAGTACGGTGGGTGAGTAGGATTGAAGGGTGGCGGAGATAGATAAATACGGGTCGATAGAATGAAGGGTGGAGGATATGCGAATGATGTAAAGGAGGCGGTGGTCTGGGTGGTGATCTCAAATGTTATCAGGGTGATGAGCGTGGGGAATGGATAAGTCGATATGAGTATTGGGGGCGTTATCTAGAGGAAAATAAGAGTAAGGAAGAGGAGGAGAATTGTCCCTCCCCTACACCACAAAATCAGCTTGCAATTCGAACAGACCACCGCCTTTGATCACAAAACTCTGTGCCTAATCCTCTCGAATCGGATTTAAAGAGTTTTGAAATGTCAACCTAAACGTGGATTAGAGCTTGAAAATATCACCATTCCACAGCACCCCGTCCCAATCAACCACTGTCATCATTACAACAATCACTATTACCACTAATAAGTTCCCGTTGCATTGCTAACAGTATACCTCAAGCCGTGTCTCCGTCTGTATGTTTGCACAGTAATTTGAAAGGTTAACGTTAAGAATCGTTAACTAAAATTCTCGTATTCATTTTGGGTCTCCACACTGGGGAAAAATAGTCGTTAGAATACGACAGGTGCAAATTTTACAAGTTACGCCCAGGGCACATGAAATCCTTGCGCATATTTCAAGTCTCGCATGGGGCGCATAAAACCCTGGCGCCGGTCCTGTGTATATATATATATATATATATATATATATATATATATATATATATATGAAGCGTATGTTCAAGTTTTGTAAGATAGGCATGAATGGCCGATCTCCGATAACTGAAGAACACTCAGGAAAGGCATACACATAGACATACAATGTGTATGCAAACCATGTTGCGTTTCTGTTTGCGCGGTATGTCATATACTGTCAAGAAGAAGAAATTCGAAGTCAGCGTAGGGAACTAAATGGAATGTCTCTTCATATTATCACTGTAAAGTAGGCAAGTTGTAATCTAAAAATGAAAAAATTCTTTCTTTTAAAAAAAAAAAATTATCACCAAGAAGAAAATTAGCCCCCCTCCACACACACGCGTCAAACCAGTCGCATGGGTCAGAGTTTCGAGCCAGAACTGAAAATAGCTAGTACAGGCAATTTCAGGCGATTTTTCAAATTTTATCGAAAATGACTTCGTGAATACCTTATCTAACCATTCCCGTTGGAAATAAGAATGTTCAATAATTCAAAACATTTTTCAATGAGGTTTTTTTTTCTGAGACCACCTGACTAGAAATTGCCATTGTTAGTAAACTATCAACGTAAATTTTCTCAAAACTTTGGTCAGAAACTTTCTCCAAGTACCAGAAAGTAAATGTTTCATGTCCTCGCAACTACATGAACCATTAAGATAGAGTAAGTATCCAAATGAAGCTTACAGTGTGCATAATATGAATCCATGATCATCTAAAACCACCTTAAATTGCACTTAATATCTGATTCGACGTGAATATATGTAAATTTACCCTTGGTTGGGTGCATGCCCGACGTTGAAAACCACCGGTCTAGAGAAATGATAGAGGCGTTGGTAGTAGCTTCCAAACTTTCGAGAAACATGTCAACACATAATGTAGTGATGACGAACCTGTGACGCACGCATCACCAAAGACATGCCACGATTTTTCACGTGATGCATAGTGGATTTTGAGAACAAAATCTCCGTACAATATTATGTTATAAAAAGCTCACTTAATTCATGAACAATAAAATTATATTTTGAATTTTCAAGTTACATTCTATGTATGTAAGTGACAGTCCAATAACGGGATTGTTTTTTTTTTAAATTAGACCTCGATACACCGGACCAAAAAGATTTGCCGTCACTGAAATAAAATCCAACTTCAACAAAACAGGGAAGAGAGAGTATAAAGTGCTTCTGGTACTGGTGATTTAGAAAGAAGAAGAAGAAGGAAAAAAACAGCTTTTACGTACGTGTGCTTTCAAGACGAGACTAGCAAACGTCAGCTTTTCCCCAGGGAGGGCGGCTGAGATTGTAATACGACGGTCTCCTTGGGCTTCTTTGGCCATTCGGGCCTTCTCTTGTCGGGCTTTATCCATCAAAAATTCTTGGACAGATTTCTTTCGCAGGGCAGACATTGCACCTGGTCCACTGAAGGCACTGACCGAACTGACGGCACTGGTATCGGAGGCAGCGCTGGACCGACGACTGCCAAGTGCATCTTTCAAGCCTGAAAATTAAAGGGTAGCGGAAAGGAAGATAAACAAGAAAAAATTAGTGACTTGTAAACAAATTTTTTTCAAGCAATCATCAATACATATTTGTTGGATTACGCTAACTTCGACACAAGATCTTGGTCAGAACAGAGACGGGACCGGTTTGGCCAGTTTGAATGGGCCCACGATTTCGAAATGACCCATTCATTCTGGTAGAGGCAGAGGGGGAAATAATATTAATATCCAGTAGCGTATGGTGCTTTGTATCTTGGATTTGCTGTGTGCTACGGATGCACAAAAGACAAAATATTTTAGTGTCTGTAAGAAGCAATTGACAGTGAAACTGTAAATTGTAAAGTCTTACATCCCAGCCAATGTGATGTTACAAACAGTGGACAAATAAAAAGAAATAAGAGAATTTATGAAAGTGAAACAAAATTTTGATGATAGTGTCTGATCCAAATAATGTTTTCCATTAATTCTTCGATTTCTACAATTGGGACCACCCTCCGCATATTGTGCCAAAAAGGCTAAAACTGTCCATTGTTTTTCTTACTGACACTAAAATCTTTTTACGTTTTTTGCATCCGTAACAGACAGCACACTCAACACACAAAGCAGGATACGTAACTGTTAACATCGTAAAGAAAGTCAAGTGGGGGCTTTTAGCACAAATTATCATTATTTTTAAAGAAGATTAATACAGATAAAATACAGACGAATAAAAGTAGATAATAGAAACCACGTCCCGAATTCATTGTATGTATCATTTTATCAGATTTAATAAAGACTTGGCCATAGGTGCTATCACTTTGAGTAGTTTCAGAGCTTGTCGATAAAAGATTCATTATCAAACTTTTATTTAATTGCTCCATGATTAGCTAAGTTGTTTAATCTTCTGCGTTTTATACATTCTTGTTCATACACTATTCTCTCACTTGTAAGTACATCATGTGCAATATATGTATATGCATGCATGAAAGTCGTTCCATGTCAGAGCAAGTCAGAATCTTGTGCTGCGCTGACAGTCAGAGGTGACCCGAAGGCTCCTCTTTTGTTTGCTACTATCCTTTCGAATAGGAGAGGGCGCCACTCCATTTCCAATCTTTTTGTTACTTAGCTGCTGAGTGCACTGAGAAATTTGTCCTAATGAAGAGTTTTCCGCACTCGTACCGAGAAACGAACCCGGATCCTTGTGCGTAGAGGCAGACGTGCTCATCGTTACAGCATCTGAGCGGACTCACACTAGTATACCATTCATAAATCATGTTTATTTAGCACTGATTACAGAAATACTTAACGAGCGGTTTGAAATGAGGTCTACGTTTTTTTATCTGGTCGAGGCCTATTGAAAGCTCTGCATGGGCTTGACAAGACCACATTCATGGAGCACCCAGTAAAGAACGAACGAAATATCAATGAGTCGTTTCATTAGAAAGGATAGTTTGAGCGAGGTGTTTCCACCTTCTTTATTTACATATAGAGAGTTGCAATAACAATAACCATTTGGTGTGGAGAAGAGTAACGAAAAAGACTCCTATTTACTTATTTTTTGATTTTTTTATTGCATAATCCCTGAAGGGTTGATACTTCTCCGTTTTTCCACATTTCCAATATTTGTTTCGTGAAATAAATTATGTATTCATAACTAACTGCAGACTCAAATACAAAAGACATAAAAATCTTTTAATTTATGCCATTTCAGTCAATTATTTTCAAATATCTGTTGATACAATTAATGTGAGATTTTTAACGCTTTTTCATGCTTTACACAGAATTAGTTATTTTAGTATTAAATGTGGATTTTGTTGTTCGGATCATCAGTTGTTTACCATATATATATATATATATATATATTCGCTCAGGTATATGAAATAATTTATACTCATGAGAAAATACTAATCCAATAAATCCAATGAATAATCCATTTTTTTGTATGACTCTCCCGACGATTGGACCTCATGTAGGTAAAAACTATGGTCCATATGTTGTCCAGTTATTTCTTGAAGCAGTAAGTGGTAAAAGTGTGCTAAATGTGTTGCATGCTTGTAATACAAAATGTAGAAAGGCAGTTGCTTCCGAGATGACAGTCCTGTGTTGAGTGGAAGACAGGATTGAGAGATAAACTCGTACGTGAAAACGCTTTATAGTGTGTGCGGGATAAGCTGGAAAGGGTAGTGAGATTGGTGGAAAGAAAAGCGAATGTTAGGAGTTGTTTTTTAACGTTTTTGGTGTTCTGGAGTTGTTGCTCAGAACGTGATTATTATTACTATCATCGTACCCGTAGAAAAAATGATATTTCTGGTGCAGTCCTGTTAACTGGAATCCGCTGTATATATTCTAGCACAAATTGATTTATTGCAAACAAAAAATCGCATACCTCGAACAAAATTTTTTTTCTTGTCGGTTTCCGATAATTCTTCGTATCTACCGTTTTTAATAGTTTTAACGGAATACGACAACAGAATTGGGAAATTAAATTTTGAAAATGAGGAAAACGTCAGTTATATTCATGGAAAATCAGAAATGTCTGTATTTAGTTGAATTGTTTTCCGCAGTACTACAAAAACATCAGCAGCATTTCTGTTTGATTTAGCGTTACAGAAACCAACCAACAACCAAACGAAAAATAGTATGGACTTTTATATCATAAGATTATGTAATTTACTTCGTTCTATCTTTAGGTCGATATATACTCTTTGACGGCTGAAGTAAACAGCACGGAATCGAGAAGAAAGGAATAGCGTCCGACGAGTGGTGAACTCGCAAACCACACTCAGGGCTAGATTAAAGCGATTGGAGGCCCTGAACTAGGACAGGGATTATCAAAGTAGGGGCCCATGACCCCACTCTGGAAGATCGCATAGAGATGATTGTAGGTCGCGGAAATATTTGAAAATCTAGAGTTATATTTTTCATAATCTCCATACAAAAATGTATTCTGTCTATTGTGGAAATGGCTCAATAGTATTCATTAGTTTGACCCCCCCCCCACCAAAAAAAAACTTAACATTTTAGTAATTTATATAAAACACACTATTTCCTGGAATAAACATAGTGATATATGTCCCTGTTTTTTTTAAAAATGAAATAGAAATAAAAGTAAATTGATCAGGTGGCATGACGTCGAAGCTTCTTTAAACTATGAGGCCCTGGGCTGTAACCCGGTCAACCCATATCTAAATCCGGCTTTGACTACCACTGGCGAACAGGCATTTTTTTCTTACTTTAGCAGCCGAAGAATGTATCGATCCTGAGTGTGGTGATAAAAATTTAGAAAAAGACGGGGAAAACTAAAATGATAGTAAATAATGAAAGTGCTTCATCTAAAACTTTCAAAATACTCGGAAGGTGTCTTGTAATTGAAATACAATGATTACTTAATACTAATACATATTATTACCGAATATTAATAAGATATATATAACATATAATGCATGTTATGTATAATGTAGAAATAACGAAATTTATGTACAGCATACGTGTGAGATTGATAAATTATACAGTACATTAAGTACATTATTTTAATACATGATTTATGATATAAATAAGGGCTGTCATTTCTGTTCATTATGTTCTCCTCATGATGTGAATAGACATCGAAATATTAACAAAAGAACACACAACTCTTATTTGGTTATCTAATATAGATTATATACAAGCATGTTTTCTGGAGTTACTCCATTCCTTTTTGCCTCATAATTGTCTGATAGACAAGGTTTTTGACAGTCGGTCATATCATAAGCAAATGTAGGCTAAGAAGGGACAGAAAATAAACATGATTGGATGGGAACGGTGATCCATTGAGAATAGTGCAAACGTGAGGGATTTGATCACACAAGCCAAGGGTATAAACACAAACCAGAGAATAAGGAAAGTGAAATTGTCTGGAAATTTGAAATTCAAATGGATTACCCAATCCAATTCAGAAAAACAAATTTCGAAGAATATTGAAGAATGAAGCTGTTTTCAGTCTCATCAGAGTATCAGTTCTTGAATAATTCATTTTGTATAAACTGGAAAAAATATGTCTAAGGTAGATATGTCAACTGCAAATTACAGTTATTCATAAGAAAATAAGGGGAATAAGCAAAAAACTATAATGTAGATTTTATAACAAATAAATAAATTTATGATGATTAGACTATAATTCAAAATTATGCACACACACACGCACACACACACACATATATATATAGAGAGAGAGAAGGAGATGTATCATATATTATAAGCATAGCTATACCCATAGAGACCGCACACCAAGGGATATATATATATATATATATATATATATATATATATATATATATATATATATATAATCATAAATTTTTTCTAACAAATATTTGATATTGTTTTATCATTATGCTTTATTTTCTTAAGATCAAGTTTTGCATCTACAGTAAAAAGTATCTTTTATTTGCATACGAAATGAAATAAAAAATGAAAAAAATATATATGCAGGTGTAATTGTTATCATGAAATATACCATAGCTCGGATACTGTGTACTGTGACGCGAGCTCTGTTTTTTTAAAATCTGCCATGCCGACGATATAAAATATTCACGATGGAATTTTATTTAAGTGTCGCTTTTTCTCATCTGATAAGGATATTAGTTTTTCCAGTTAAAAGAGTCAGAATGTATGTCTCTCGCACAATATGCCTACTCCATCTCTTTATTGTCAAACACCCCTACCCGGCAAAAAAAAAGACTTATACCTATGTAATACAACAAAAGTGACTAATTTTTTTCTGTTTCTAACTTTATGTTTTAAAGACTCTCAAACAAGGCGCAGCTATACGCGCACAGACCGCACACCAAGGGCTACATACATACGTAAATTTGTGTTGAAGGGTAATTCGTCCCCTGGGTGAACATAGGATAGGTGTTGCTGCCCTCTAACGGTCAATTCAGGATGAGATTAATTTAAGCGTTTTCAAATCCAATGGATCTGTTGTAATACTTGATTTCTTTTGTGTTTACAAGCCTGACGGGGGGGGGTGCACGCGAGCGTGTCCCTTTTGTTGTTATAACGAAGTTTTGAAGACGACAATTGTGTAACACGTTTGTCAGCCAAAGAAGATCGGAAACTCTACAATCGCTGTGGTCTGCTAGACGAGCTTACGTTGATATAAAGGCTGTTTTTTTTTTAAATTATTTCTTGGCGCTTTTTTCTGCCTCTGGTTCTCCCATACAATGCTAAAATAAGTTTTTCTAATTGTCAGTGGCATAAGTCACTCAGTCCAAATAAAGTGAGGGATGCTATTAACCATAAAAACAATGAGACGTGTTTTTTGTTAAAATAACTGACCAATATTATCTTAAGTATGCATACGTCATTTACATGCCACGCGTTCAGTATTCCCTGAATAGCAAAAAATACATCACATCGTATAGTATTTTTCATATGCAGTAAGCTTAATTTATAGTACAATACGGGACGAAATGGTAGGAAAGATGAATCTGAAGATGGTGTTCTGTCAAGCTTCAAACCAAAGAGAACCTGTCTCCCTTGAAAATCGGCATTCGAAATCTTAGATTTTTACCTCAACTCGAAAACTAGCCACTGGCAGCGGTGAGAAATATTCAACTATCTAACCTCCCCTTGCACTACATTATCAGGAGAAAACGCTTCCATTTGCTAACGAGGGTGCTACGAAAAAAAGTGACATTTTTGCAATATACTTAATAATTCTTCAGTACATAATCGATTCCTCCACGGCTCTTACATTTGGGTTTATAGGCATTCAGATAATTCCATAAACAAGGCAAAAATCCAATAGTTACACACACGTTTGAGAAAATTCAATCATAGTAAAGAATTCCCCTAGTAGCCGAAGTTGGAAGACCAATAGACTAGCGCAAAGCAAATCTAAACGATAAATATCTATGTCCCATTGATTTCATTTGGTCTTACATTTGGTTATAATGTTTTAGTTGCGCCCAAACACAATCCCTGCAAGAGAGTCTGTAGGTCTGTCGATCCGTCCGTCCGTCCCAATATGGTCGGAATCGATTTTCGGTACACGGTAGAAAGAATGCTTTTAGCTATGTATCTTCACCGTGCTCTAACTAAGAGAATGAAATTAAATCGGACCTTGACTTTATAGTCACTCAAAATTACATCATTCAAAGAAATTAAAAAGTTCTCTATTGTAATGGCAAGTGGGATACGGACAGATCGTTGGGCTGATGTTCTAGTTATCAGTATTTCTTTCATTTAAATTGTTTATCATCGCAACTGCTACTTTGTCGTCATCCCAGTGTGAGACTCGAACTATATGGATAGATTGGAATTACTGTTAAAGTTGTTCAAGGATAATCAATAAAAAGAAGGGAATAAGTAATATTTTAAATGGCGAATTAGTTTTGATGCTTCGTTTATTTTTACTTTTTATGATGATTTTATTCAGTCATTTTATCATTGTTTTGTAACTTTTTTTCAATTTGTTACTTTTTGGTAGAGTAGAGGAGAAAATGTAGGTTGAGTGCAATTTGAGTCACGCAGCATTTTTTAAACAAAAATAATACTCTTTACTAAACTGAATAAGTAATAAGCTAAAATTAAAATTCAATGAACGTTTCATTGAAAAATATACGAATAACTTTCTGGTCGAAAGTCTTTTTTCTTATTATCAAGGAGAGGTATGTTAGTCTCCATGTCTTCTGCCTTGAAAATCAGCATTCAAAATATCAGTTCGAACTCCAACCATTTGAGCTGGTTTCAAATACGCAATCATTAATGTTCACTAAAGTTCTCGACACAAGTTCTAGTGAGAGGAATAGGGAATAAGATCGTTCCACCTTTCTCATAAACGGGTGCAGCCTGTTAACCTTGAAAGTCAGTATAGATCCAGGGTTAATTGATTGAAAATGAACACCCAAAGGGTACTGCTCCTAAGTGTAGACAAAAGTCCGTACTACATTCTGTTCACTTGCGCTGTTCTAATTCTCAAACTTTTATCTATTTACGTTATGAATAATACCTTATAACTCACTTAAAATCCTTGAGGAGGTGTGAAACAGACATTTGTGGTACTACCCTTGATATAATTTCCTTAAAATTTTTTTAAAAATGACTATGCATCTATATGTACGCTCTATTCTTGTAATATTGGGCGCTTTAAGAATAACACAACTATAGACAAAAAAATATACATATAATCTATTTACGTTGTCTAAATTGGATGATATATTAACCGTGTAACGACAGGAAATCATTTCAGATTAATTTCTATATGATATAACGCAATTTATAATTCATTCTCCCGGACCAAATATGTCCACTTCTTAAATACATACTGTCGCGTTGAAAGAGACGAAAAAGACCGAGAATAAGCGAGATATATATTGAAAAGCATTTGCATTCGAAAATTCTGACTTTGATCTAGGTTCAAAGTGGCAGCCAATCTAGCAGTGACCACCATAATACTTTCATTTGATCTACTTTTCGCATAGTTGAAGATGGGAGCGAAAATAATTGCTGAAACCAAGAAAAGAGAGAGAGAGAGAGAGAGAGAGAGAGTTTTTTTAAAACTACCGGGCATAAACTGGTGATCAATTTAGCATAAACTTCCATTGTAGATTGGAACCCACACCTAAAAACCTATGTAAGGGGTAATAAAAAAAAACCACATTTTCAGAAGGTTTGTAGTGAACTGCCAATGCAAATTTTTAAGGCTGTAACATGGAAAAATGCTGGGGAGGGGGCAAAAAGACCCAAAAGAGGTCTGGTGGAGTATTAATGCAATAGGTTGATTAGTGCCATCAGTAGATGTTCCAGACAGCTGGGTACAAACTGGTGACCAAGTTAGCATCAAGTTTCATTGCAGATTGACCCCCCACTACCAATAAAAACCTATTTAGGGAGGGGAATTTAAAAAAATGTTGATTGGTGTCGCCTGTAGACGTTCTAGATACATACCTACACGCATGCATACATTAATACATACCTAGGCAGAATAAAGTGAAAACTGAAAGAAACTTATGTTTTCGATATTTTGGGTTGAAGGTTCTTAATAATGAGGAACAATGATACATCAGTGTCTGATTTATGAAACAATGGCTTGAATGCAGCATTTAAATGTTTAAAATCCAAAATTGAAGTCATGGCAAACGAATTTTTAGTCATCATGCAATAATTTTATTATAGTAATTGTAGCTGCATTGAACAGAGTTTTTTTTATATAAGTTGCACTTACAATCTAAAGAGAAACATAGGCTGATGCTTCACTGGGGATGTTATCATCCGTGGTAAGGGAGACAACTGCAGCGATGAAACTATTTTTCAGGTACAATACGTTTCATTGCCTTGTTTTGATCAGAGTCATCACAGAAAAGAAGAGCTCACACAAATAATATGGATGCAAATGTATAGTATACTTAACTTACGAATTGTGGCTGATATTTTTTGAATTAACAATCAAAAGGACTCTCATACCTCGCCAGTACTCCTGGGAGTACTCGGGCCCAAATTTGAGAAACACTGCAACAGACTATCGGTAATATTTTATGTGCGGAAAAGGTACAAAATGACAAGAAGGTGTGTTATGCATGATAATGTGAGACATTTTACTGCTTCAAGAAAATGGACAAATATGTACCTACCTTAAAACTGTTAATGTATCTCAGCCAGCAGTACAATGCTTTTCCTTTGAAAGAATTTTCTTTTCAAGAGTTTTCATCAATATATATATATATATATATATATATATATATATATATATATATATATATATATACATATATCAGACATAATTTCTTCGAAACCATACCTGAATTATCAGCTGATGAAGGTTTTGTTGGTGACATAGCTGCTTATTTGTTTTTCTTACGTAGCATGTGTATCAAATTATACATATATGTATATATGTGTGTGTGTGTGTGTGTGTGTGTGTGTGAATGTGTGTGTATATTTATATATATGTTTGTATATATAAATATACACACACATTCACACACATGTGTGTGTATATATGTTGAGTAAAAACTTTCTACTACTTATTTTTACTTGATTGAAAAAACATTCTGGTAAACATGTGGGCATAAACTGGTGACCAATTTAGCATATAATTTTTGTTTAAAGAACCACCCATCAACCCACCCATTTTTTTTTTTATCGTAAAACAACGAACTTGGCCTTTGAACTTAGCAATCAAACGGTATTTTTTCATCAGTCAGCCCGTTAATTAAGTAAATGGACTTAATTAGCTTATCAATTAAGAATGGGTTTGAATTTCCTGATCTCCAAACATAACTGAGAAGTAAAATAGAAGAATACTGGGGGCAAAAAGCAACGGCTATGAAAGAGAATTCGATGAAAATTAAATAAAGAGAATATTCCAAATGTTCCTTACTTCCTTTCCTCTTGGCAGGTTCTGCTGGTTTTTGCTGACCAGAGGGCAATAGGGTATCTTTGACTGTACCCCCAGTTGTGGTGCTTGAAAATGACATTTTCCTCTCTGGTGGTTGGCCAGGTTTGTCTGCTGGTTTTTCTGCGGCCTTCGCAGCTGGTTTTTCTGCGGGCTTCTCTGCTGGTTTGTCTGCTGGCTTAGCTGCGGGCTTTTCTGCAGGCTTTTCAGCGGGTTTTTCTGCAGGCTTTTGTGCAGGCTTCTCTGCTGGCTTTTCTGCTGTTTTATCTGCGGGCTTTTCTGCGGGCTTCTTCTCCGCCGGCTTCTCCTTGGGTTTCTCCGCTGGTTTTTCTTTAGGTTTCTCTGCTGGTTTGTCTGCAGTTTTATCAGCTGCTTTTACCGCCGGTCTCTCCGCAGGTCTAGTCGGTTTCTCTTCTTTTGCTTTCGAAACTTCCTTCTTCTTTTCTGGTTCCTTTTTCTTGGCATCTGTAGGTGCCACCCTCTTAGGGTCTGGTTTCTTTTCCACGACTTCGACTTTTGGAGCAGCCATTTTCTTAGGTGGAGGCGCTCTCTTTACATCAGAGGCTGGTGGGGGCCTTGAAGATGGCTCAGGTACTCTTCTGGAAGGTGGACTTGAAACCCTTGGTGATCTTGACCTACCCGGACCAGAGCTTGTGACAGATGGAGACGTTGGCTCATTATCGGGATTGTATCCAAATTTACCAACATTAGAACGGGGTGCTGGCGAAGTGGGTTTGGTTGGAGGCACATAACTATGGACTCTGGTATTAGACGGTCCACCAACTGGATTGTAACCGAACTGTCTTGGTTTTGCAGAAGAGCCCGTAACCGGAGGCTTTGCTGTTGGTATGAAGGAAATCGGTCCTGTTGGTGGGACATAAGAATATTTTGTGGGTGACTTTGCGTGCTTCGGTTCTTCTGACTGCGCTACGGGCACGAAACTAACTGGCCCTGTTTGAGGAACGTAACCATGTTTCGCTAGTTCAGGTTTTATTTTGGGATCCTCTTTAGGCCTTGGAGGAGCTTGTTTTGAACCGACAGGATTATAACCATATTTTCCGGCTGCTTGTTTTGGAGGTTCTGGTCTTTTGGGCGGTCCAGATCTTTTTGTTGGTGGAGATGTTGGGCCATCATGTCTTCCTGGCCGGCCTTGTGGAGGTCTGCTACTTGGTTGACTTGCTCCTTTGGATTTCTGAGCTTTCGGGCCCGACTCTTTGCTTTCACTTTTCCTTTGATCGGGTTTTTTAGAATCCGGTTTACTTGGGGGACCTTTCTGCGCTTCTTCCTTTTCTTTCTTTTTCTTTTCCTCTTCTGCCTTCTTCTTTTTGTCTTCAGCATCTTTCTTCTTCTTCTTTTCTTCCTCTTCTTTCTTCTTCTTTTCTTCCGCTTCCTTCTTCTTCTTCTTTTCTTCCTCTTCTTTCTTCTTCTTCTCTGCCTCTTCTTTCTTTTTATTTTCTTCCTCTTCTGTCTTCTTTTTCTCTACGTCATCTTTTCGTGTATCTGGTGTAGTTATAGTTATTGTAGGAGGCCCAGCAGGTGGAGGGGGTCGCGCTGGTGCTGGAGCTGGTGCTGGAGCTGGTGCTGGAGCTGGAGCTGGAGCTGGTGCTGCTTGTGGTGGTGGTGGATAGCCCTGGGGAGGTGGACCAGGTGGACCTCGAGGATAAGCGGCATAGTTTTGAGGTGGGTATCCTACCGGAGGTTGTACAGGATAGGCAGGATAACCTGGCGGAGGCTGACGTGGAGGCCCGGGATACCCAGGAGGTCCAGGTGGCCGATACGGCATAGGAGGTTGGCCTGGTGGTCCATATGGTCCGGGTGGTCCGGGTGGTCCTGGAGGTCTTGGTGGACCTGGTTGAGGATAATACATTGGTTGTGGGCCAGGAGCTCCTGGATGTGCCGGGGGAGGCGGATAACGCGGAGGTTGACCAGGTGGGCCTGGTGGAGGATATGGGTATCCCTGCGGTGGATATCCAGGTGGAGGTCCTGGAGGTTTATTCATGCTTGGAGGTTGCACACCCTGGGCAGGTGTGCTTGTTGTAGGTGCCATTGTTGAGTAGAGGTGAACGTCACCCGGTAAACAATTTCGCTTACTCGCTGTGAGCTGGTCGCCTGTCAACAAGGATCTTCTTCGCTGGACTATTCAGAACAAACTAACGAAACCCAGCACTGAAGAAAGAAAACATTGTCACAGGAAGCACCGACGCGATTGGCCGGCCAATGAGCGTTGATGTACGAAATGCCCTTGGCTCACGTTAATCTTTCCGTTTAAGCTGATTAAACGTCAAATCAATAGTGTATATCACTCGTCGGTGTTGGAGGGTGATCAACCGAACCGCACCCAAGTGTCTTGCAAAACACAAAACAACAGGTCACGAGACCTCTAATCCACTCTGGCGTAACAAAATTCGTATTCACACTTATGGAATGACAGTATTTATCGGTCGAGCTCGCTGTAAGCCGACAGCTTTGTTTATAGACCGATCGGTGCAGGTGAATGGCTATGTAGGATCATGATGACACAGTAAAATCGACATTTGAAATATAGCAATAATAATTACTGATAATATGCAGGAGTGAGACTGATTGAGAAATAATTCATTGAGTTTCTCTTTACTTGATATATTAATTTAGAAGGCCCACCCTCTCATTCTAATCATGTAGTTCACAAAACAATATATATATATATATATATATATATATATATATATATATATATATATATATATGTATATAAAAATATGATGAAAGGAAAACTTTTCAGTTATGGTTTTAAGGTATAATCATCTTTAATAAGCCTTGACCAATTTCAGAAGGCTGATATCATAACAAAATCATATAAGCCTTCTGAAGACAAGTACGAAACCGATTGAGGCTTTGCATCCATAATATATATAGATATATGTAATGAATAGAATACCATTCTCTGTTTGTTTCACTGTCCGCACTCTACCACTAAAAGGTAACATTTTTGCTAGCAATGATATATTCTACCCGCCATTTTAAACAATAGACTCTTCAACTTGAACAAGTTCAATCATATTTTGACAAAAACTAAGATGAAACTAGAATGAAATTGAAAGTCGTAGACATTTATTAGCAGAATAAAGAGCCAACAGTGAACCCTTGAGTCGTAAAGTAAGTAAAAGTATGAGAAGAAACTTCTTGAACTCCACAGAAAACACAAGATGATGTTTTCATCAAATGCCCTATGGCCTTCATTATATATAAACGGCTCCGATTTCATACGGTAGCTAACGAGCGGCCTTAGATCATGTAAATGAATAAATAAATGAGCGTCGAGCGGGAATCGAACCATCTTCCACCTTGAAAACTGCGTTATATGCAGGCTCTGCTCTTGCTGACTGAGCTAACAACGTTCTCATAACGAGACAGGAGTTCGAAACGCACTTATGTTACTTGTCCCTTTTTCCTGTCGGATATGAATTGTCCATTTACTGATATTTCATATTGCTGCGAACAACATAATTGCTGTCGTCAAATAAGGGAATATAAGTGTGTTTCGAACGCCTACCCTGCCATGAGTGCGTTGATAGCTCAATAGGTAAGAGCCTGCATTTAAGACTGCTTTCCTGGTAGAAGCAGGCTCGATCCTCGCACAACACTCATTTCTTTATTCACACGATCCATATATCGTGTGTGTGTGTGTGTGTGTGTGTGAAGAACTGGGCTTCGCAAACAAATATTTTCCACAATTATGGGACCTTTAGACGGTGGAGCCATGTACACGAAATAACCCTCCAGCCTGAGAGATGTAATTTTAAGGTATGCTAAAATGGACATATATTTGGGCACAATCTTTAAAGGTGTAGTGTGATGTAATGAAGATTACATTAGACCATGCATTTTCAAAGATCAGTTCTTTATTTTTCTGTCCGCCATAATAGTTTTAAATGAGAGAGAGAGAGAGAGAGAGAGAGAGAGAGAGAGAGAGAGAGAGAGAGCTCCCCCGTTTTTTCCTTTTAGTGTGCATCCGGCCATTTTTTGTTTTGACCCCTTGCCATTTCATTCTTTCTTTATTTGTTACCCTCCCACTGACTTTTTCTTTGCCCCCCTTAATATTTTCCATTCGAGGCTCCCCACAACTTCATTCTTTTAGAGTGCCTCCCTGCCCCCAATAGCTATATATATCCAACACTCTCAATGAATCACCTGGCCCACAATTAGCCATTCATCTTCTATTGTAGTATCTCAATCATCCTTGAATATCAATACCGGGCAAGCATGGTTGGAAGTTTCAAAAGTTATCTATTTATTCCCATTCCGGATAATACGTCATTCAACCAGCAAGAAAACGCTGCGCTGATTTCATCTTTGCATCACATGAAAGAAAGATGATACAAGAAAAAACATAGCTAAACGACTGAAAGCAGAAAGTCTGAAGGAACTACTTATTTTCAGTTATCAGAATCACCAGTACGAAGTCTTTTCAATGAAAATGCTGTTTACCACAGCGAGTGCTACCAAGAATTTGCAAATCCATGGAACCATGACTGCTTTACGGCATGGCTCATCTGTTACGAACGTGAGAGAGCTCCGATGAAAATCGAAGATTCTATCATTACTTAGACTGTGGACTGGAGTTCTATGTACTCCAATTAAAAATTACGGCAGATTACCAAAACGGCCTCTATATCCAGTTACTGCATATCTCAACAACTAGAATACATCGTGCACATGGGACGACTGGAAATTCTTCATTTCCAAAACATCAATTTAGAACGAATGTAGACTAATATCACCAAGGCTTTTGGAAGAAATACAACAAAACATCACTGTCGACTACACAGTTTTAACGTGAGATGCAAAATAAAGCCGGGCTCAAATATCTGATAACCAAAATATATGGAGTGGATGAGACAATCTCCGAATTCCAAGAATTCAAAAAGAGCAAAGATGATGATGATTATCATGATGATGATAAAAACACCGAAAAGTCGATCTACATTGAGACTGAGACAAGGCAACTTCTATCGCAAACAGATTCTTATGACAATCATGCATAATCTATTTGAAATCAAGGAAAATGGCCGCGAAAAGTTTATGTAGTAAGCTGGATCGTCACAAGATTCTTTACTTGTATTAATTCTATATATAATCCAAGTGTTGCAGTAGTCAATAACGTCCAGTACCATCTTAAATGTTGGTTAACAGCCAGATAAGATGCCCCTAAAATGGCAGCACTATCAAGATTGCTGGGAAAAAGCATCATTCCTCGTATATTATCTGAGATTGAACTTGTAAGTTCAATTAATGATAATCTCAAGGATCTCATGCGTAAAGTTCTTGATATGAACATGATTGATAATAAGTATAAGGATAATATTGTAGAGAATGGTCATGATAAAAACAAGCTGAATGATTCATATAAACCGTGTCTTAGGTAACTAATCATGGATAATGTAAACAGTGTCCGCTTTCAAAAACCAAAACAGTCGTGGGAGACTGCGCAAGTTTACAGCACATTTGCCAAGTGAGAAGCAATCTCCCAGAGTCTCCCAGGTTGTCACAGGCAGAAGTTTGGTAGGTTGGAGTTTAGAGGTACTTTTACTGACTAACAAACTTGTGTATCGACCCTGGTAAGACGAATCCTCATTGGTCCATGTGAAAATATGTCTCAAGAAACATGTCAGAAAGACATCAAACGCCCCATGTCATCTGTTACACAGAACATTCTGAAGTCGTATAAGAGAAATCGCCAAGACAGATACCAGTCCAAGAATGTCCGTACCCAAGGGATGCGCTAAATTATAGTGACCCTGTTTACTGCTGGTCTTGGAATTATGGTAAATCACCAAACAAGAAGTAAGGACCATGAAAAAACTTTGTACCAGGCAAATCTTTCAGTTTCGTAAAAAAAAAGTCCTAAGTATAAAGCAGAGTGTGGTGACAGCAATCCGACAGAAGATATAAGAAAGTGATGGTTCCAGCAAAGATTTTGAGAACCAAAGGCATTATTTTGTAATTGATAATGATTCTCTGACAATTGATACTGTTGATGAGAAACGCCAGTCACATCGCACAGTCATAATAGTTATCTACCAAAAGACTGTCCCTGCCTGACCAGCAACAACAGTTTACTTTAATCAGGTCAACTCGGTTAGACAGATCTAATAATTCTGCCTATGATATTGTTTACTGCCCTGAATACACAGTAACAATTGTACCCATCTTTCCCCGATACAATCAATGAAAAACTAGTGGAGTAGTACAAAATGCTAGATCTTGCATGGACTTCGATAAAGTCTATGAGTATTACCCTTGATAAGGTTGGGCCAGCATGGGCTGCGTTCAACTGACTTGTCAGTAGCCCCCGTTTCACCGCCACTTTGGTCCTTTGTTAATGACAGAACCATAGACTGGCCCACTTTGCACAGTACCTTGTGTGTAGTTAGAAGGATATAAAATAAATCGTTAGCAAAGAGTAAGACCGTAGTTTCTTTTGTCCTGCAGTTCTACTCAAAATGTGTGCAGCTTCACTCAAGAGGTGATATTGCTGAAAAATTAATACTTAGGATGGCAGAGCTACATACTGTCTTTGCAATGTTGAAAACTATCGAGAAGCTCATAGACTGTGGTGGTCTTGACCAAGCCTTCAAAGAAAAAGACGTTTATAGACCAGCAACAATCGAGCTGAAAAAGACGACACATGAAAACCTATGAATGGAAAATTCGAAGCATTTATGACTTTGTACCTAACACTGTTTAGTTTATACCGACAAATGTTAATGGATTCGAATCCAGAGATTGAGAAGAATGTGAGAAAAGTAGAAGCAAGTACATCCACGTCTTTGGAAGACCGGATTAATGTTGACATGTGAAGTAGAGAGAGTTGATACGTATTCTCAGATGGCTTCAGATCCGCTATATCCAAGGTTGGTTTGATGCTGGCCTCCCAAACCAGGAAGGTATTATAGACAATTCGTGAAAATGGATGCTGTTCGTTCGGGACGTTGAATTACGCTAGTATGACGTCAGTCAAACTATCTCAGATGTATGCTTTGAAAGACATGGATAAATGTGCTAGGAACCTTCTTCAGGGTATGAACAAAATCCGAACTTCTTTTCCTACGATTTGAACTGACCAAGCCAACAACAATACTGCTCTTGATCAATACTTTCTTGTTCATCCATAGATAAACACATCCATTGATAGTTTTTACTCCACGTTCGCTCTATCAAACAATTTCCAGGTGGAGGAATGAATGTTCGATTGGCCAATAACATTGCCAAACTTTTACAAATATTCAGCCAAAATGATGTCAGTTTTAATGACAGAATCTCTCCAAAGAAAATATCCAAAGTTGACCTACCAGCTATAGCGAGTAACATGATCTCCATGCTGGAGCAAAATTTTGGACCAAATGCCCAGCACTAGAGAACGAGTTATTCCCGAGCTCTGTAAATAAAACAGAATTCATTCCTCAAATGTTTTCAACTTGATGACACAGGCAAAACAGTAAATTAATCCCCCAAAAAGCCTTTAACCATTCAATCTTGAAAAAAAATTATCTAAAGAAATAACTCGTTCTTTTTTGCCTATGTCATTCGGCCTCGTACCCCACAATATCATTTATGATTTTTGTTCCATGACTTTTGTTCCTGCAATCACCTCACCTCCAATCATTTTTCTGTTGGCAAATCTCTTTTCTTATTTGGCAAAATTGCTACAAATTTCTCCCTTTATTCGTAAAAATTATCGATTTATCGGCAAATTAGAGGCATCCATCCCAGTGAAAATCATTGTCAGCAAATAAGAGACCTGTACACCCCAAAAGATCTTGGTCAGTGTTTCGAAAATGTTTTTTTGCCTGTAGACTAAATTGTTCTCAGATTAAAGTACTTGAAGACCAAAGGGATTTCAGACCAAAATGATTTAGACTACAGTGATTTAGACGAAAGTGCTGTACTCTTGGCTAAGAGGTCTTGGTGAACCTGGCTATCCCAGTGGAGAACCAGGATGTGCTTTTCCTGCTACACAGAGGTATAACATACTTGGGAAAAGCTCCCCTTAGAGTTCGGTTATTCTTTAAAATAAATATTTACGGGTTGTCGAATCAGCACTAATAACCGTTATGCTACTTTGTACCTACAAACAAGGTGACCTTTGGGAAATGGATGAATCCATTATGCCCCAGCAATGGGTAAATAGTAAAGGAATTGAGACCCTCTGTAAGACAGTCTATCTCGGGCGTTGACCCTGTAAAAACCCACGATTGCTATAAACAATGATTGGGTTTCCATCGAGGCGATACATTGCCTTGATCCTCATCAATCGTTCGAGAAATAGAGACACAATCATTGCCTTACGTTTCACGCGACTGAGTTTGAATCTGATTGTTTTTCCTGCTAGCACCAGCTGACCGACTCATTATTCAATGACCCTGGGATTAATTTTATGAACCATTGACAACGAGTTTATTTCTCCAAATATGCAATCATCCTTCATAATTTCCACACATTTTTGTGAGTGTTTCCGCGGCAAATACATAAGAATGTACTCGTAAATGGATGAAGTCTTTGAAAATCTCTCATTGTGCAGTGGTTGTGGAACTGATCTCGCAAACCAATCAAAAAGAATTGGTTTCTGACCAGGTGCTCTATGAAATTCGCCTTGTGTCAGGGCCGACAAAGGTCTATTATTTTTTAATGTAATTAGTTTTTACTTTCATCTTCAATTTGATAAAAATATATTTCAACACTTCATACAATAATAATGATAATAATAATAATGATTATTATTATTATTATTATCATTATTATTATTATTATTATTATTATTATTATTATTATTATTATTATTATTATTATTATTATAAAGACTGGTATACGAGGTCTGTCTGGGAAGTATCCAGCCATTTTGAATATCTTGAGAATCAGTTGTTCAGCTTTCATTCAACTTGGCAACCAATCAGAGGACCATTATTATGCATGCACGAACACTCTCTCGTTGGGTTACTCAGACGATAGCGAGATTCCCTTTTACTGACTTTGTGTGAGTCTACCGATTTTCCATGTCTCGTGTAAGACTTTTTGGCATAATGTAGCAGCCCCCCAGGTCTCTCAGCCTCCCAACACCTGCAGTCCATATTTGCACTTCTGGCTTTTTTTCCAAAGAGATTTTAGGCCGTGGATAAGATTAAGGAGAATACGACGAGGAACTAATAGCAATTGCGAATTAGTGCTTTGCAAACTGTTTTGAAAAGTGGAAGGGAGGCTGGGATAAGTGTATTAGGTCCCAATGGCAGTAACTTAGAAGGGACAAGGGCACCATTGGGCTGAGGTAAACTATTTTTTCCGTTGATATTAAATGGTTGGATACTTTCCAGACAGTCGTGTTATCACGACAAGCCATTGAAATCGAGTTTGTTCCTTACTTGTAAATCAATATTTAGCCTTGACTACTGAACAATGAAATGTTTTTTTTTTTCTGAATATTCACTGCTCACATAGATGTGTGTTTTATATACTCCAATGTGTCCTGAATGCTATCAAATACAGTACTTAAAAGATTTAGAATTTGAGAGGCGGTCGGGAGGAGGTGTTAACTAGTAGAATCTGAGTTTGGCTCTAAACTTATTCGCTGATCCGATTATACTGAAGTATTCTGCTATATTCCTGCCTTCTTACAGTTGAAGTTTAATCTGACACGCCATTTGGAAACCAGTTCTATTGTACTAAAATATGATTAATTTCTGTCTAAGAAATGTTATTTAGTATCCACTCACAGACTACAATATGAACTAAAATGTACTCTCTTTCTCGTGGCGTGTTTGTTGTCTAAGGTTCAATTCCTGGTATATTATCTGAATTGAATATACTGCCCTACTGATGGTCAAATGTACATTTCTTGTGATAGTTTCCAAATGAAAATTACCTTATGTATTTATGTTTTACATTGCTAGAGCTTTTGCACTTGTCTGCTTTCACAATATCTCCAGTCCTATAGGATGTACATAAATAATTTTCATCTTAGTTTTTTCATCTTAGTTTTTCTCAGTATTTCTCCTTGCTGACGACACCAAGATAACGATAAAATTAAATTTCATACGATTTTGAGTTTTTTTCTCTCATAAAGTGTTGAATTCCGGTAAGTATGTCAGCAAGGTCTGCAAGTATCCCATAGATTCATCAAATGTCAAGAATGGCTAGAGCAAAGACTTTTAAATATTTCGTGGTTACCAACCTGACCCCGGAGTAAGCTTTTAGTAAGTTAGTATTTGAAAATTCGCCCTAAAAATAAGGTTTTAGTGAGGGGGTCAATTCACAATGTAATTCTTTGTTAAATTGTCTTCGCTTGCCTAGATATCTATTATTTTACTATCATTTACCAATCTGCCCGTCTGTGTTAGTAAAATTCATACAAAATATACCGATGAAATTTTCTGTTTGTACTAATGGGACGCCGGGGCATATTTGTGGCAAGTTGGTTTTTGGAAATTTTAACACTTTTCAAGTTTTAGCCAGGGGAGTTCGCTTTACAATGCAAATATAATGGTTAAATTGGCCTCTTATTTAGTGTCGGACAAAATAAGCACTGGCCTAGAAATTTACTCTTATTCTAATTCACCAAATATCTTTCCATACGCCTGTCTTAGCATAACTGACGGATGGTTAAGATTGTTATAGGATGGCTGTAGTTGTACTATAAAAAGTTGAGACAGAACCGGAGTGTGTTGTGCATATGGAGTTTTTTTTATTTATTTTAGAATTATTCCGAACATGTTTCGAAGCGAAAAAGCTTCACCTAAAGTGGAAAAGTATGACATCTTCAGCGTTGGTAGAGCAATCGATGGTTTTGTAAAATCAGTAAAATGAGACATTTTATTTTAAGTTGACTATGCTGCTGTAGGTCACTTAGATAAATTGATGGTGATGGCTGTCTTGAGAATTGGTTACTGGTTTGTGTGAGTATGGATCATACGGGATTCAGGTCTCTTAGAGACTGGTTGCCATGGAGGCATTCCGGGTGCGGAAGAAAAAAATTGTAATAGAATAAGGGGATTGAAACTGGGAAAAGTAATGATCTGGTATCCTGGTTTTAAAGAACCATTGAGATGATACAGTGAATAGTTTTATCATCAGGAAATGCACCAGTGATCAAAAGTTCTTACATTATTGTAGACTCCGTCAGTTTAACTTAATTCATTTTATTCTTTGAATGTGATTGGAATTTTCCATTCCTCTGAGTCAAGATAGGTGGGGTTTCCTGGGGGTTGTTATGGAAATCCTTTTTGTGGTATTTGGTGTACATCGTAACGTTTTGGCCCATGGGTGTGTTTTAAGGCTTGTGAGCAGTTTGGGTATTCTAGTGATGGTGATGATATTATGGGTTGGAGATAGGTGTCAGGTTGTAGAAGTAAAATCCACATAGTTTCATGATTCTCGAGGATTTTTTGGCTTTGCTATGTGTAACGTTATCTATCCTTTCGATAATGATGAAATAAGCATTATTGTGAAAGTTATGGTGTGGTAAGCAAAAGTGCTGCTCTATTGGGCGTAAATTGTTATATATAAAATGTATATATAATAGTAAGAGAACGGAGAGAACTTTACACGGTGTTTCGCGTATCCATACGCTTTTCAAAAGTGAAATTAATTCACAAATCAGGGAAAAGCTCAGAGAAATTCATTTTTATGGTAGAACTTTCAAAATTTTATGATATTAAATGAAATTTACTTTACTGTCTTTTACTTTTAAATTTAAAAAAAGTTAGTGATATTATTGAACTAATTAGCCGAAATGGTGCATTGTAGCCAGAGCTGTAGAATTAGATTACCCCTAAAAAGAGAGCTTTTGGTCTCTTAATAAGGCTAAGAGTCCCATTCAGGCCTTCCACGGGAAATGGCTCGAACTATTTCGGCTAGTATTTGTAATTTTAAATACTGCTTTCTATAAAATTAGTGCAAAAATGAATGCTTTTTTATCATTTTAAACTCCGATGCCTAAGTTGGAATGAGCTATTATTTACGTTTGCTCATGGGATATACAATTTTAAAGTGTGAATTTCACTCTATTTATTTATTTTAGCTTATTTTCTTTTCCTTATTTATTTTGGTTCATCTGAGGCTGTCAAATCAAAAATTGACAAAAAGAAAATTCGAACAATTTTTTTTTTTTTTAAGAATTCGAAATGGGACGCAAGGCAGCAGAAACCGCTTGCAATCTCAACTCAGTATTTGGCCAACGAACATACAGCTAAACATTGGTTCCATAAATTTCGAAATGAGAGCCTTGAAGATAAGGAAGATTGTGTTCGTCCTCCAGTGATTGACGACATCCAAGTGAGGGCCATTATTGAGGCTGACCCACTCGAGAGATTGCAGAAGAACTAAACGTTGACTATCCAACCGTTGTTCGACATCTGCACCAAGTATGAAAATCAAAAAAGCTTGAAAAATGAATGCTGAGCGATATGAATGAAAATGGAAAAAAGAACTAGCCATTACGAAATCTGCTCAGTGCTTCTATGGCAAAACAAAAACGATTCATTCCACGTTGGGACATACGACGAAATATGTATTCCGTGCCACGATCAACGATAATCACTTGTCTGCACAAGAGTGAAGCACCAAAACGCTTCTCCAAACCAAACCTGCATCAAACGAAGATTATAGTCACTGTTTGGAGGCCGGCAAGCGGAATCATCCACTACAACTTCTTGAATCCTGGCAAAACCATCACAGCCAAGAACTATAGCCAGGAAATCGACAGAATACACCAAGAACTGAAACGTTATCATCGAATATTGGTCAATCGAAAATGGCCAATTTTTCTCCATAACACCCGACTGCGCGTCGCACGGACAATCCTGTAGAAATTTAACGAATTAGGCTACGAAACTCATCTAACTCAATAGACCTCTGTCCGACCGACTATCGCTCTTTAAAGCATTTCGACCTCTTTCTGAGAGGAAGGGTCTTCAAAACCAATGAAGCAGCTCAAGACGCAATAGAATAATTCAATGGTTTCAGGAATCCAGAATTCTTGGCTACCGGAATAAATGGACTTGTTTGTAGTTGGCAAAAACGTGTAGATTCTGAATTAATTATCTTTTATTCTAAGCTGAGATATACTGAGATAAAATTGATAGTGATAAACCGCAAATTATTTCTGCACCAACCTGATGATTACTCGCTCAAAAGTGAAATCAGAGAACGATCCATGTATATAAAACGCAATATATATTTTCTGTTTGTGTAACGCTTTTCAATGAACGATCAGATACTATGATTCTAGGCAGAATTGCCGGTGATTGACACTTTGGTCTTCTGCGGAGTGCACAGATACTTTAATCCAAGGCAGAAATATTGATTCAGTAGCGAATAATTTCGTCATTTTTTTGCGAGTACTATGCTAGTGAAAAGAGAGAGAGAGAGAGAGAGAGAGAGAGAGAGAGAGAGAGAGAGAGAGAGAGAGAGAGGGAGAGAGAGAGAGAGAGATCAGGAGTAAAAGAAGGATAAGAAAAAAAATTATGGTAAAAGAAAGAGGTAATGAAGAGGAAGATGAAAGGAATATAGAATATAGAGAGATTGTAATAGAGTAAATAGATGATGAAACTATGGAAAAGAAAGAAAGAAACTAGGAGGAATGAATGAAGAAAGAAAGGAAGGGAAGAAGGAAGAAAGGACAGGAGGAAAGAAATAAAGAAAGAAAGGAAGAAAGACAGGATGACAGAAAGAAAGAAAGAAAAAGAGGAAGACAAATTAAAGAGGGGGTAAAGTGAGAAGAGGTAGGAAGTATACAATGAAAGGAAGAGGATAAAGGGATTAAGAACTACAACTATGAAAATAAAGTGTTGGGAAGAAAGAGAGAGAAGAGCAAAATCTGTAAAGTTGAAAATCGATGAGGGAAACAGGCAAATCTTGACTTTTTCTCAATGTCAAAACTCCAGCCGACACCTGAAAAATATTGATAGCCAGTTTCTGCTCACGTTTTCACTTGTAACGTGACTGGCAAATTTTCACGATTAATCTGCTGTTAAAAACTGACAGAGGAATAGAAAGCACAAAAATGAGAAAAACATTGAGAAAATGGAGGAGAGAATGATTGAAGTATTTAAATCGCAAATTGTCGGAAATACAAGAAATATTCGTAGACGTGTATATATATATATATATATATATATATATATATATATATATATGTATGAAATTTCATTTGAAAAAAAATTCTACTCAATACATTAGTACATATGCATACGTTTGTTGTACATTTTGTTATTGTTCCTATATATATATATATATATATATATATATATATATATAGTCATAAGTATTAGAACTAACAGATATTTTACTTTTAATCATTTGGTTTTGAGAGTTAAAAACAGGAAAATTATCCAAGAAGAGACCAATTTTTCAAATCAACATATCTAGATATGCCTTTTATCATGATTTGTCGATCTGATAACAAAACTTCTAGAAAATGTTTTTTTAATAGAGTTCATTTGACTATATATATATATATATATAGATATATATATATATATAAAATGGAAGTGATACATTTTTCCAACGATCCCCTAATGATATGCCATCTTTTGATTTATTGGTCACGGATTCAGCGGAGGTGCGAATTATGGTTCCCTAACTATTGAACTTTTTATTACGGTTAATTGCCATAAGCAGCAGCCGCCTTAGAACGTCTGATGTTGGACATAGACCTTTGCCAAGATTTGCCAGACATCCCTATCGAGGGTGTCGCGGAGCCAATACTTTTTGAACTTGTCTAGTTCCTCACGTCATCTCTTGCCTGTATATTTATTACAAATATGATGGTCTAAATGAGGGAAAAGATTTTACTCTGTAAGGAAAATGTCAGGTGTATATAGGAGATGCTGCAATGCTGTACATCTCAATTATCTCAGCCAAGTCACAGCCAGCTGAGAGGTATGGGGTCGGGAATTGTCATTTGGCATTTCATTCACTTAATGTGCGACCCGTTTCTCCCGAAGAGATTTCAGATTGTGGACGAAATTAAGAAGAACGTGAAGAAGCAGCTGATAGCGATCCTGAAAAAGGACTTTGCAGACTATTCTGCTGAAGCGACTCTGCGATGTGTGTGATATCCCAAGGAGGTGGGGCTGCTTCCTATGTGACTCCAGAGTCACTGACTCAGATATGCTCATTTTTCGTTAATATCAATTGGTTGGATACTTTCCGAACAGGCCTCATACGAGATTATTGTTAAAGATCGTGCCCATAGAAACTTTTTAACCCCCGAAAAAAATCCTTCAGTGTTGTAGTTCTTAAGTCTTTTGGAACTTGGTTGCTTTGTAAAAACTCGCACCAAAGCAAAGGAAGATATAATGATAATGATGATAATGAATATTGATATCATTTTTAATGATATATTTTAATAATAAGTTAAGGAAAATGTGGAACATGAGAACCAGGGTAGTACCGGTCATAGTGGGCGCACTAGGAACAGTCCCCAAAACGCTGAGGGTGAGACTGGAGGAGATCGGGATTAGGGGAAGGATAGAGACCGTACAGACCACAGCACTACTGGGAACTGCACGGATACTGAGGAAGGTGCTGGAGATATAAGTACTGCAACGAATTGTAGCTCTGTCATGATATGCGAAAGAGAGAGGAGACGTTAGCTGAAGACCTGAGGAGACTTATTGTCACTCAGCCTTCAGCGATAACCACTGGGCAACCGGTGTGAAACTGTAAATCGTAGAATTACTGCGACCTACGAGTACTAGGAGAGGAGGACTGGAGACTTGAGGAGACTTGCTGTCACTCAAACTCAAGCGGTTACCACCAGGCAACTGGTGTGAGATTCAATAATAATAATAATAATGATAATAATAATAATAATAATAATAATAATAATAATAATAATGATAATAATTATAATAATAACAATGAAGATATCAATTATAATTGTAAATTAATAGAATAATCATTGAATAATAATCATGATATCGACAATATATCATCACAATATATTAAAAGTGATGTTATCATAATATATTGGCAATGTAATCATATTAAGATATGATTAAAAGTCAGTATAATATTAATAACAAAATGAATTACGACATATTCATGATTATAATTCATGCTCTAATGAAATAATGACAAATTATCATAATATTATTTGTAATACATTGATAATGATGATAATAAGAGCCGCAACAAAGCTATGAATAGGCGTTGATTATTAAGCAAAAACTGAAGATTGAAGGTTGAAAACTATAGCTACACTAAATCCATTAAGCCTTGGGTGAATACTGACTACAATAAAAGTATACTCATGATATGTTGGGTAAACTTATTACCTGTTAACTTATAATTAACAAAAGGAAATGACTTTTTCAGCTTTGTCACTGAGACATTAGATTATATTGTTGTTGTTTTTTTAATTCTGTGAGTTTATGATGCGTTCAAAATCTGCCATCACCTACTGTCTCGTTAATTCATCGATTTTTATTTATATCCGCCTATATAAACTGTCGCCCTGATTAAAGGTGTTTCTCTGGTCTATCCATGGGAGACTGGATTTGAATAAGATCGATTCTGATAAATGCCGTGAAATTAAAAAATTTTCATAGACGGTGTGATAGTGTGTCGATCTTCAGATTTTTCAAAGAATGGATTTCTAATTTAGTTTAAACACACATATATATATATATATATACATATATATATATACATATATATATATATATATATATACACACACACAGTATCAGGCTAGCAGTATAACATAATATGACGAGGCCCGGAGAGGGCAGAAACATGAGCTAGTTTGTGTAGCAAATCCACATTCTACTATGTATATATTATAAATACGTTATATTAGTTTGAAATGACCTCCTGATATTACATATTGAATGTATTATTTTTTATACAGCGGAAATAGAATAAACAATTGAAGAAAATGTGGCTTCTGCAGGGATCGAACCTGTGACCGATGGGGTAGCCACTTTAAGGTAGCATCACTCTTACCATTGAGCTAAACAGTCGGTAAGAATGCTAAAGCCAAAATAACTCCTTTATCTCTTAATTCTTGGTTTTTGTTTATTCACTGTTCATGTTTGCTCAACTAGTTTTTCAACACGGATAATTATATTATTAAGAAATGGATGTATAATCCGAGGAAAGAATTATACATCATATTTCTGTCATATTATTCATCCAACTTTTAATAATAATAATAATAATAATAATAATAATAATAATAATAATAATAATAATAATAATAATAATAATAACAACCACAATAATAATAATAATATCAATATGTTGATGAAATTGACAATTGGAAGGTGAAGAGAAAAACTTGAGAGAAAGCATGAGTTACATTTCGAAATATGGATATTTCTGTGTTGTCGATTGTTCAAATAGGTGTGGGAGGGGAGGTGTTTATACCTGAAATATATGGCTGGCACCCGTCGAAATGCATCAAAACCTGCCTACGTGTTAATAAAATTTTTGAGATGTAAGACCTGCTTTTTCTCAAGTTTTTTTTTCACCTTCCAATATCGGATCACTTCACATCCATGAAACAAACAAATGTATACATCAAGAATACTACCATTAGCAGCCCCATTTTTAACACTACACCCCCGTTTTTCAACATTATACCCCTTTTTCAACATTAGCCCCCATTTGTAACATCAGCCCCCAGACCATTTTAAGCATTAGCCTTCCTTTTGAGATATTAACCCTACATTTTAACAATAACACTTGTTTCCACCTTCAGCCTCCCTAACGTCCTTTTTTTTTAACATTGACCCCCCCCTTTTGTAATTCCCCCATTTTTTGGACATTAGCCTCCATTTTTTAAAATATTTAACCCTCTCCTTTTTTAACTTTAGCCCTCCCCTTTTTAACATTAACCCGCACGTTTTTTACTGTATAAAGAAAGAGTTATTACAAACTTCTTTTTGAAACAAATCAAGTTAAACATCATTCGATTTCCACCAATCTATTCAACTATCCATCTATCTATTTCAAAGAACGAACCTTCGTATGAAAAGCAAATTTACGGTTTGAATTTTTTACATGAGATTCTATATTTTTTTAGCATTCTTTTCAGAATTTTTTTCTCAGAATTAGAACGCTAATTTCTCTCTAAAAAAATTCCAAGCTGATCAATATTACGGCTTTTTTTTGGTGAATGCATACAATATTCCACTGATTCAATGTAAGTAAAGATATAATTCGTTATTATTAAATGTTTTACAACGGTGGTATCTACGCATAATGTTAGAATGTTTTTCAAGTACTATTTCAAATTAGGACATAATGCTGGTCAATACGCTGACAGCGTTAACAAAGCATTCGGAGTGAACTCTAATACAGTGCAATCTGTTTAACATTGATTTAATGGGGTTAGGTCTGAAAATAAGAAACTCAAAGGGAGCACCAAACTTGTTTATAACGAAGAATTACCGATAGTAGTGGCCAACGAGCCACGAACAACTGTTCGAGCATTTTCTAGAAACGTTACGACTTCAACAACGACCATATTTTCAAGGCGATAAGGAAAGTTTTAAAAAATTGAAAAAGTAGGTCTTAAATTTGAATTGAATAAATGAAACGCTCAATGACAGTCCACTCCAATCAGCAGACAGTGTCTAAGCTTAGAGAATTGAGATATGAATTCTGGCAGCATCCTCCATATTCACCTGACATTCATCCAACAGATTATTATTTATTCAAGCATTTTGAACTTCATATTCATGATAAAGGTTTCAATAATTGAGATGCTGTATTGTGTACATTTACTGAATTAGTGACCAATAAACCTAAAGAATAATCATAGAGGTGGCATATTATCATTAGAGGATCTTTGGGAAATGGTTATTGCTTCAAATGGGTCATATTTTGATAAAACATTTTTCAATTTTTGTTGTTTATATCATCTTTCATCTTACAACTAAAAGAGTATTTGATCTGTAACAACCTAATAGTTTGATAGACAATGGGAAAAAGACTTGTTTTCAATGGAATAAAAGAAACCGATGGACGGGCGGAAAGTGAGGCTGGAAAGGATTAGACAATGATTTTTTTAGAAGACAAAAATCTGATTCTATATTTGCTCATTCAAGCATTCTGTATCTTGGGCGTTCATATGAACGAGTGTGTACGTTCTTTCACTTCAGTTGATTGAATCTCTTTGTGTATGTGTGTGCGCGTGTGTGTATGTGTGTGTGTGTGTGTGTGTGTGTGTCTCTCTCTCTCTCTCTCTCTGCTCTCTGTCCGTTACTATTCCATACATGAACCTTCTCTCGTACGCCCCTCTCTATATCGCTTTTGCGCTTTGTGTACAGAACGCATTTTCTCAAGTATTAGAAAGGTGACGTCAGATTTAGGTTTTATCAGATTACGTCAACACATGGATGTAGGTAGACATTTAAATAATATATACATATATGAGTGTGTGCGAGCATTTATACATGTGTGTGTGTGTGAGTGAAAATAAAACAACCAACAGCTCCACCCATTTGAATGAACGCCTTGTCATTGATTACTTCGAATTGCTATGTATTACAGCACTTATGGCTTAGTGGTTGGGTCAGCGGGTTGCTGGCTATTAGTTCTTGTGTTTTATAGAGAATAAAAATTGAGAAACTCGGGTAATAAAAATTGGTGTTTTTAAAATACGTGGCTTGTTTGTTTAATTGTGTTTTTATTGTTGTATTTTCTGTTATGTAAGAAGTGGGTGCCGGTGACCTAATGGTAATGTAATTGGCGTACTGAGTTCAAACTCCGGCAAGGAAAGTTTGTGTTCACTCCTGACTAATACTCTTGGCAAATGCATGAATTCACCTGTTCCCCCATCTAGGAGTAAATAGCAGGGTAGTTAGAATATTTTAGGTCTGTAGGACAGTTCTTGGGCGTCAGGCTGGCGCCTTGGCCCCGTAAAAAAAACCACAATAGCAACAAACGATGTTTAACTCTCCATGGATCGCTCGAGAAATAGAGACACACGACACGGGAACAACTGAACTGAGAAGAAAGAGAGACGCCACATTTTGCGTAGGACATCGTTTTGCTCTCTCTCTCTCTCTCTCTCTCTCTCTCTCCCTGTCCCTTCTTTGCTCATCATTCTCGACATTCAAAAACTGTTCTTGAGAATTATCATCAGTCTCTTAACGTCCGTCGTTGTACATAGATATTCCCAAGGATTCGCCACATCTCTCTACCATGGAGGTCGCAAAGCCAATAGATGTCGAATTTGTCTAGTTCGTCTCTCCATCTTGTATTCTGCCGGCCTTGGTTGCGCATATGATCTCTGGGGATCCATGTTGTGTGTCGTGATGTCCATCGGCTGTCTGTCATTTTTGCAATATGGCCAGCCCATTGTCATTTGATTTTTCTTATAGATTCTATGATGTCTTGGACTCCTGTTTCCTCCCTGATATATTGTACTGTCTTGTGATTTCTCCATGTGATGTTGAGCATGATTCTTCTATTTGTGCGTTGCATGCTTCTCAGTTTGAGGGGCAGTTTCTTGGTTAAGTTCCATGTTCCAGCTCCCTAGGTGACTTTTGGGAAGCTGCATTGGTTTTTAACTCTTCTTTTTAGAATTAATGGGATCATTTTGTTCTTGACGTTTGAGCTTGCTCTGCTTTAGGCTTGTCACCTAAGAGTGATTCTTCGCTTGATCTCTCCTGGGGTTTCATGGAGATTCCTTGTCATAGGTAGATGTATTGGCGTCAGAGTACTGCAACATATATAAAGCCATAGCAGGCTACATAAAGACTCGGATACCTTTCAGCTTCAAAAAGGGGTAAGACAAGATGATACCAGCTCAACCAAACTCTTCAGAAACCTAGACGAGGAAAATAAAGGAATCAAAATATCGGCGTATATCTGAGCAACCTCTGATTAGCGGACGACATTGTTCTTTTTGCAGAGAACCTCCAAGACCCTCAACTAATGCTCGATGAACTAAGTGAGGACAGGAAGAATGTCAGCCAACACATGAACTTCAGCAGAACAAAGGACTAGAGCTCTTATAAAGATGTTAAACTAATTTTTTTCGTACATATAAAATCCAAGATACATCTATCGCATTAGCTTATACCAACGGTCCCGCAGACCGCTACACTAAATTGCTGTCTGTCCCCTACAATCTGTTTTGTTTTTTAAACTTCCTCCAGCAATATGGTGCTGAGAGATAGGATAAGTCAAAGATTAGATCTTTTGCCAACCTTAGCTCAATTGATAAGAGCAACACAGATAACTAGGTTTCCTGCGGGATTGTGAGTTCGAGTCTCACTCAGGACTTTTTTTTCTATCTGCCCATAGATTGGTGGTTTGAGCGATAAAAGCAACTAAAATCGAGACGAAAGAGAAGATACTTGTCAACTAATGGTTCTCTTAGCAACATATGAAAATATAAGCTCACTCGAACTTTTTTCTATGCGCATTCAATTTTGAATAATTCTCTTCAAAGGTTATAAACAAGAAGATATTATTAAATGATTCCCTTTGGCTAGCCTCCTAATCTTTGTTGTTTGTATTATGGCTTGGTGGAAGAGCTATGCTATCAAATAAGAAAGCTAAATTAAGGTCCATCAGATCATAAATCCCTATGAACATAACAACAAGCAGGGGATTATAGCAACGTACTCCTTTAGAGGAAATGAAAGATTCTGCCAGAATTTCCAGAAGATGGCCGGGTGGCTACAGACGCTGATTTAATTGATTCATTGACTGAATCGTTGTGATAAGATCTACAAAGATGAGGATGAGAATCATTAAAGCTTAACAAAACCTCGTCTCTGAAAATAAGGCAGAAAAATAAAAAGATTCTTGTAATTCATTATTTCAAAATTTCCCACTCCGCTCAAGTTGAACGGGTCGTTTTGCCCTGAATACATATCAAATATTGTTGCAAGAGATTCAACTGCGATGGCCAGGCAATGTTGCATGGACAGATGACCCCCAAAGAACTTCTTGTTCGGCAAGCTGGCCTTTGGCTGGCGAATTGGGGGAGACTCTTTAAAAAGGACCCTCATCACCTCTGGAATCAACTACCGCTAGTGGACAGCAGAGGCTGCTGACAAGGAGACATGGAAACACGGGATCTAGCAGGAAATTACTTTTTCAAAGCAAGCCTCAACGCATGAGTAGAAAAGAATATGCAGCATCGTAAAAATAAAATGCCCTCCGGATGTGTGATTTTCTCCTGCAGGAAAAAAAAATCTACCAGCCGTACGTAGACCTCACTGGCCATTGGAGAATCTGCAAAAGACTTCGAAACTTGCCTGTATATTCTTTCGCGAAGCCAAGCCATGATGATATAATAATTCAGATTTAAATACGAATAATCTGGTTTATTTTAGATAGACTGGATCCAATTTGACTGATTAAATCAAATTATTTACAATTCAAATTTTCGACGGTTCTTTTCCTTTTCCTTGCTTTTTATCCGTTCCATGGCCATGTCGGCGATGCGTCAGAAAGGTTCTCAAGGATAAGGGATGCGAATTCAAATCTCGCTGGAGGTTACTTCTTTATTTCTGATTCCATGAAGCTTACCTAAGTGTCATAGAATAATGAACGGCCTAAGCATGGCGATAAAAATGCGATAAAGATGAAATTAGATAAAAACTCGTCAAAAATGTTGGTAACTGAAAATAAAAGACAATTCTATCAAGTCATTTTGATTATGTTAAAAGGAAATACCATTTTTCTGAGTTTGAAATGGATTGAACCACGTGTTCACCGTTTTGTTGTAATCATCATCTGTCATCTTTCAGGCAAATTCGGGATTCTATTCTCATAAAACATTTCATCTTTCACAACAAAACCCTGCTTTAGTTGCTGCTTTGAAAATCAGCATTCGAAATTCTACCTTTTACCTGGATTCGAAACACTGATCCCCAGCCTTTTGTAGTCTTTCAAAGAATTGAATTCTTTTCGTTTAGATAATTCTGTAAAGACTGGGATAAATGCCAACCCGAAAGTACAATATCGGGGAAATACTGGAAACCAGTGAAAAAATGACCAGCCAGGTTGTAAGAATTTTTACCAGGTCACCAAAGAAACATGCAATCAAGTGATATATTGATGCAATATTAAGAATCTTCCCTTAACTTATTCCTGATACTTTGCGTCAATTGATGTCTTGAATTCACTGGTTTCAAAACTGGTGTCTGTGGATCCCTGGGGGCCCAACAAATAATGCTCAGGGTTCCCTCTAAACCTAAGATCGCAAATCTTGTGACTGAGAAACATCATCCATCGCATGAATATCAAAAAACATAAATATTGAAAACTGACCCGTACTTTATATATAAATTCAAATAAATGTAATCCATGTAGAATCAATGTGATATTTTTATTTGTCAAAAATTGTTTATTAGTGTAGTTCATTGATTACAGTCTGATAACTAAATGCTAAAAATAGGGGTCACCAGAATATTCCCTTTATAGAAGAGGTCCTTGAGTTTTCAAAGTTTCGAAACCACTGCTTTAATTGATCAATTGGTAACAGTACTTGTTCAAATCAATAATATGTTTCCCCCAAAGGAGATCATAGTACTGGGGTAAGGATCCAAATAAACATTATCACCCGTTAGGTATGATTAGTGGTGGCTCATTTGGCTCACCCAACGATCTCTTACGATCCATATTGTTGTAAAGTATATGCTTCTCATCGCAAGATTTGCGCCATACAAATTTACTAACTCCATTCGAGCCCATTGTGATAATGAAAATTACGTTGCGCCAACCTTACAAGTCGGGGGAGGAGGTTGCTGCTTTTAAAGTCATCATTCGGAATTCTAGCTTTCATCTGGATTCGAAACACTAACACCCCCAGCCCTTGGTGAAAAATGGACTAGTCAAACTGTTTTGTGTTTTGCCTTAAAAATTCATCAACTGCAATAGTCGTATCAGTTAAACACGTGAGAAGATTTGGCTGAATGATATAAGAAAGAAGAAGTACGGCCCATTGGTTTATAGATAAGTAAGTATTTATCCGCCTCTCCACGAGGGTAGAATATGAAACAAGGTCGAGTCTGATGTGGGTAGAAGCAAAATGTAAATAGATAAAGTTATTATATAGATAGATAGATGAATAGATAGATAGATCAATCAGCTGTCTAAACCTGATCAAATGTTTGAACTTCGTCAATCAATTAATTTGCCGCCTATAGCAGTTGGTAGTAATCTGCTGCTAATCACCATCACGTGTTGGAAAACCCGTGACCGTCTCTGATTTTGTGTATTAGATTATAGTGAGCAGTATAGCTGAGTGGTTAGAGCGTAGGAATACACGAGAATGCACAAAAATTCACTCGAAAACAATTCATTTAATGGGAGAGTTCACGAAACGAGAGACAATAATGTAAGGATTTTTAGAAAGTTTCCGTTGGATATTTTCATTCAGATTTTATCTCCTAAATACGTTTCTTTATATACGTTATATTTACTTCAGATGTATAAAGCATCTACCATATAAGACGCACTTCTTTTCAAAACTAGAATCCAAGTATTATGCTACTCCCAATGTGCTAATGTTATTGATAGGGGGTCGATTATCAAAGACTAAAACCGTTACAGTACTTTTCATGGTTTGGATGCGTAACGGTTACCAGTACGAAAAACAGAAATGGCGAACCGAGTTCGAATTTTGGCCGTGTCTATTTACGTTAACTTTGCATTGAAGCCCATGGGAAAGTCATGAATTAATTTTTCCTTTCATGGGTAAATAAGAGGGCATTTGGAGCCCTTTAGCACTGTAAGGCAGTCCTTCCAAGAGAAGCTTAATCTTACAGGAAAAATCTACAGCTCAGCGGTCTCTATAACTGATCCAAAGTCCGTGTAAAGAATGAAAGTTGGGCGTCGGGCTAGCAACTCCAACCCTTAGAAATCTACTTTCTGATGAGAACGTTGCAGAGTGATTGCGACCCTACGCCCCACATGGAGCCTACAGGAATAAACAGCAATTCTTATGATAAGCAATAGTCAAAAATACCCTAGTAAAACATGCGTCTTTTAGATTGCTAAATATAATTAAAGAATAATTATACGATCTAATCATAATTAATAATGCAATATAATTGTGTATAACTTGATTATATAGTTGATATACCCTTTGAGTTGCATAAACGTTTACATATAAGGCGGTAACTGGATAATAAATAATAATTTTGCTAAAAAGATAACGGGGAGAAGACTAAGAGAAAGGAGAAGACCGGGAAATGTTAGGTAGATAGATAGATAGATAGATAGATAGATAGATAGATAGATAGATAGATAGATAGATGTTCGACAGAGAAGAGAGTGGTTGAGTAAGTATTTGGGCAAAGCACTCTTCCATAACTACCTTATCTACCCAGACAGTTACAGATAGAAGGTGTTAATCCAATAGTCAGCTTTGACAGAGGTCAAATTTCACATACGCCTGTGACTTATTTCTTTACAGTCCAAAATATATTTTTTAAAAGAATTTGTTACCTGATGAAATACAAATATTAGGGTAGGTGTTAACAATGTCTCAAAAAATTGTACCAAAAGATATGTAGTAGTAGTAGTAGTAGTAGTAGTAGTAGTAGTAGTAGTAGTAATAATAATAATAATAATAATAATAATTCGTATAATGATGAACGAATGACGGTAATAATAGTGAGAATACTAATATCGATAACGCTGGTGTCGAACAATGTATGAAGTCGAATTGATCACTGAGGCAAGTGATATGGTCGACGCTGAGGTACTGATCGCTTCTTTGCAATACTTATTTAGAGCTAATCACAGGGGGATTAACAACAAAGGGTGTTTTTGTGGTTTGGTACTTGATATTTTGTCCCAAGGTAGACATGTGACATGATAAACGCCTAATCTTTGGATTATCCCGTTATGATAAACATTTCAGCCCAGCCATTGACTACTGGCTCTTAAATACATCAGAATGTCTATATAAATTCACACACACACACATACAGTGTCACCCATAGTTAAGTACGTTTCATTACACTATCAAAACGGTTATTTTCAGGTATTATTTATGACTAAACTCTGCAGCACTGAAACTATGTCAGCAAAAATATTTTTCTTGGAGATATACATTTTTTTTTCCAATGCTGTGGAATTTGATCATAAATAATACCTGATGATGTCTGTTTTGGTGATGTAATGTTCCACTAAAATTGCAAATCCTGCTATATTTGTTTTAGAAAAAAATAACTTTCTCTAAAGATAAAGTGATGGGGTGCACTCACTTATGGTCGATACTATATATATATATATATATATATATATATATATTACGCCAAATTGGTGATATTGCCTAATTAGCGAAATTTTAATTTCTTTCACTGAATAAGATAAATACATATTTAATCAAAAACTAATCTAATCAGAACAATGATATAAAACAATTATTTTTACGATCAAAAGTTTTTGTAATCAAAGTGAAATCAAACTTTTTTTTTCAAAAAAATAAGTAAATTTCGTCATTTTGACCATTTCACTAATTCGGCATGATATATGTATGTATAGGCATTCATGAAGAAGGCATTCTAGCCCTCACAGAAGCCCTAAACAATAGAACTACTAAAGAACCCAGTACAGTAATAATTACCACCCTTATGCACCACATTCTAACTCTAAATAGCTTTAACTTCAACAATAGACACTACCTCCAAGTGAAAGGCTGCGCCATAGGTACAGTAGCGGCCCCATCCTATGCTAATATTTTCATGAGTAAATTTGAAGAAACCTAAATTTACCCGGAGATATACAACGATTGCATTTTTTATGGCAAATATATAAACTACATTCTTTTCATATACACAGGAGATAAAACTAAATAAGAGAATTTCTTTACACAAATAAACTCAGCACACGATTCAATTAAGTTTGATTTCGTGACATCCACTGACGCCATTGCCTTCCTAGACACCCACATATACATAGACAATAACAGAAACCTCCAAACTACCCTCTACACTAGACCCACAGACACCCACAATTACCTCCACTCAAAGTCAGCCCATCCCAACACTTAAAAAGAAGCCTACCATTTTCACAAGCCCTTAAAATTAGAAGAATTTGCTCTACAGATAGTGAACTCAACAGACATAACCATAACCTATTACAATATTTCACTCAACGAGGATATTCAATAGATGATACAAAAAGCCAAATACAAAAAGCAATTAGAATACCCAGGGATGAAACCCTTGAGCTCTCCTACAATAATAAATCGGACTGCATACCAATTATAACCACCTTCGACAACACACTCCCACCCTTAACACACATTATCAATAGGGGATGGAACATCCTCACCCTTAAAACAGATCTAAGAGAAACATTCACAGACCCATGTGTCATAGCTTACTGCAGGCCCCAAAACATCGAAGACATGATCAGCAGTAACAATATCATGAATGATAAAGTCTCACACAACAATATCCCTAGAACCATTAAATTCTGTAAGCCATGCAACATAAGAAATAGTCTATGTTACAACCACCTTAAATACACCAATACCTTCACAAGCACTACCACCAAAGAGAGTTACCACACAAACCATAGCACTAACTGTCGTAGTAAAAACATTATATACCTTCTAGAGTGCGATAAATGCAAGTTACAATGCATAGACAAGTCTGAGTTGCAATTTAACATTAGACTCAACAATTATAGACAGAATTAAATCACAAAACAATCACAGCCCACTTCCGTAGAACTACACTTTCGCACACCCGGCCACAATTATGCCATGGATGTTAGCTTTACAATCATTGAAAAAACGGAAAAAATACTCCCATGGACATGATTAAAGTTCTAGAAAGACATGAGGATATGCAGATCAACAAACTCTAAACTCTGTCTCCTAATGGACTTAACACCAAACTTAATAACCCTAATCACACAGATCTCTAATTCATAAACCTCCAAGTAGCAATAACTCCACATCCAAATCTACCCCTCAGATACATTCAATACTGGGAACTTCAAAGTCACTCAGACCCATAGCAAAATCCACCTTAACCAGTCATATCACTTGTTCAAATCATGGCCAACATATTTTTGATGACTTGTAAGGTGGAAACCTATCTAGTTCCTTAACCTCATCACCCCTCCCATTACACTATCTCTAATATACCCACAAAATCTAACACCACATCACTTCCCTCCTACCCTGATACCCTTTGTCTTCTCCAAGACCAACTGCTGCTAAGCCATAGACTTCATCACTTGCTTGACTTCCTCTCACACAATAGGATGTCCCCAGCAGCCTGGATACCATTTCTTACTCACAAAGCAAAGCTCCTGATGGTGGACTCAGGTTCCACAACAAACTTATAATCCCTAAAAGTGCACACACACACACACACACAGAGCACACACTACTGAAGATAGGAATACCTCACGAAACATGTCTAGACCATTAACAAAAACATTTACAGATAAATAAACCTAACTTCAAAAGACTTTACTACCGAGTCTGTCTCACTCTGTACAGTTCATATTATATATATATATATATATATATATATATATATATATATATATATATATATATATATATATATAAGATGGGCATAATTGCTTTTTATAAGAGCCACATACGATAAACTTCAGGTGTTTGAGAGCTGCGAGACGTAAAGAAAAGTTACACATACGTTTTTATAATTACATGAACATTTTATGTGCAAAGATTTACATGAATATCAACAGATATATGTACGCAATCTCATTCATTTATGGGTGTAGATTTTTCGAACTGGTAATTCATATTGGTTTCAGTAATCACAGATACGAATCCAGCATTAAAATTGGGATTTAAATTCTTAAATATTAGTTACTAACCATGAAAATTAAACTCACGTTTCAATTGAATGGGGTCATAGTTCCTACCAGGTAAATTATTGAATGTCGAAGAGTCGCATGTGGTTCAGGGGCTGCTTTTTTGCTACCCCTAATACACACACACACACACACACACACACACACGTATATATATATATATATATATATATATATATATATATATATATATATATATATATATATATATATATATATATATGTGTGTGCGTGCGCGCGCGCGTGTGTGTGTGTGATAATTATGGAGACATTATGTCGAACATAAACTGTCCAATATAATATCACACACATAAAAATACACACACACACACACACACACACGCACATGCCTGTGAGCGTATGACCTAACAAGTCCCTTTTGAAGGTACTCCAATTGGCACCTCACAAACTTATCCCAGCCTGAAAATTCATCTTCCTGGATCGCCATTAGCTGCCTTATCGTATTGTCCTTCATCTTGTTAACGGTCTGAAATCCTTGTGGGAAAAGCAATAAGTCGCTGGGAGCCAAATCTGGACTATATATATGTGTGTGTGTGTGTGTGTGTGGTGAAAAGACAGTGTGGAAAGCGAATTCGTTGTTAAAAATGAAAACCCTTTATTCCATTGATGTGTTTCACCACGTTAACGATATCTTCAGAATTTGAAGAGCATTACAAGCGGCACGGCCATCTGATAAGGTGTTGTCAGTTTTGGGAGATGCCATTAATCCAAATGACCAGTGGAGTTACCTTCCTGGGAAAATTGGATCATAATGATATAGATCATCCAGGTTAGCGCGAATGCCGAGCTCATACTATAATTATTAGGTTGCAAATCGAACAATGATTTGCTTTATTCTCTAAAAGCATTTTTAGCAGTATCGCACAGACAAAAACCTTGCTACGATGTGCCGTTTTTGTTGTGTTGCAATAACAAATATGTACACATAGACACATTATCATTATAATATAGATAACGAGTTTTAAACTGTTTTATTATCATTGCTCTTCAGAGGAACAAATATGAATAATAAAATGATAATTGTGTAAATGCTTTATCTAGAAAACAACGATGATGAGATGGAATAAAATGAATAATATAATAATTTGCTATTCTTTTTCAATTTGAACTTAATTGATGTAAATTCATTTGTGTCTATATTTCAAATGTATTATTGAATTAAATCTATAAACTTGTCATTTAACTATTCAATTATACATTAATATATTCACTGTCTAATTGAAAAATAATCTCAAATGATAATAAAGATAATTGTAATTCACTCATGGTAAATCAAAATTAAATTATACATTGTTGGCCGTGAGCAATTTTCAAAAAGTTGAGAAAATCTGCCCAGCCAGCGATAAGATGTATTTGAGTACTTTTTCGTGCGATTCTAAAACTAATTTCTAGTGTAATGACAGTCTCGCTTTTGACCGTGCAAAGTAGACGAGGGATTAGAATTGTGTTATCCGACATAAAAAGATCTTCTCTAGGAGTGGCGCGCTGGATACTCACAGAGTTTCCCTGGTCATACACAGGCAATGCATAATTTTCTTGAAAATCTAATATTTCAATGTACATTATGATACAGTAAAATCTTGTTATATTTTTTTCTTAATATCACAAATCACCATTTTGTCAAATGCATGTTTCATGTACTACCAATAATCATAAAGCTTTTTTTTTCTTATTCACTTTTTATGTCAAAGAAGCGGATGTGCTTCGTGCTTATTTTTTGCTTAAAAAAGTTCTTGAGGAGTCGTAACGAATACCGATCGTAGGTCATAAATAGGGGATAGGGTTAGGGATGATTTTGAATTGATATATGCTTAAAATATAATAATTATCTAAGTTGATGTTTATTCGCCACAATGACAAAACTGATAAAAGGTCAAGTGGGTAGTTCCAGCAATTGTGGAGTTCCACCGGCTTCTCCCTTTTCGATACTCGTCAGGCGTCAGACAATAAAGCTGACACCTAACCCTCCAAGTGCAATGGAATGGTGCAAACTGGGGGATGCCCCTCCTCCCTTTGGAACTATATTTTGATTTTTTTTTTCCCCCGAATTTCTTAACTGAGGTAAAAATAATGATAAAATTATACCTGATCTATGAAGGATCTAGAAACATGACGAAGTATACATGATTCAATAATTTCAAAGTAAATTATATTTACTTCCCGAATAAACTCGGAATTTACAAAATAAATAAATAGAAACAGATTGAAGTTTGGGGCGACTTCTTCGCGGCAAGCTTTTCAAACCAGACGGATTTTTAGGAGTGGCTGTGAAGAAAATGTCACTTAAGAAATTAGTTTTCTGTGGCAGAGATTTGGCTTGGAAGAGATTTTACCTGATTTGAAAGCGGTATCTTTGAAGATTAAGTTCTAAGCGAAATATTTTGTGTCAAGTGAGAATTAGTAATCAGAGAGACGGCAACGGCGTCAGTCACCACCGGTAACTCTGTGACTTGACTTTTGTTCTTCGCATCAAGAAGAGACGGCAGTGACATCACATTTATGTCTGCATTTATCTCGTGTATGTATGTAGATCAGTAGGCATTCTGTGTATGTATGTATGTTCATAACTATCCCGTGTATGCTTGTATATGTATGTATGTGTGTATATACTTAGGTTGATAAATAGACATCCTGTATGTATGTATGTATGTATGTATGCATGTACGTATCCTGCTTATGTATGCATGTAAGTATCCCGTGTACGCTTGTATATATTTATGTATGAATGTATGTATTTGTGTATGTACATAAGTAGGTAAGTATTTAAGCATTCTGTGTACGTATGTATGTATGTATGTATGTGTGAGTGCGTGTGTGTGTGTGTGTGTGTATATATATATATATATATATATATATATATATATATGTGTGTGTATTTAGGTAGGTAGGTAGGTATCCTGTTAATGTATGTATGTATCTATCTCGTATATGTATGTATGTATTCCATGTATGTATGTATGTATGTAGCTAGCTAGCTATATATCGATCCATTTATCCCGTGTATGTATGTGTATATGTATGCAAGTATATATCCCGTATGTGTATGTAAGTAGGTTTCCTGTGCATATACGAATATATCCATTCTGCGTATGTATGTTAGTAAATATGAATCCCATGTGTGTATGTATGTTTATATGTATGCATGTTTGTATACCGTGTATGTATGTATCCTGTATATGTATATATGCATCCTATGTATGTATGTACGAATGTATGTATCTTGTATATGTATGTATGTATGTATGGATGTATATGTGTATGTATGTGTAAATGTATGTGGGGAGATATGTTGCTGGCAAGTAGCCATAAAATTTCCATTCGCAGGCATTGCTATACAAACACACGTATTTGTTTAAAAACATATGCATACGCCAGCGGCGCACATGTTCAAATTCATATACATTTACCTACGCTCATAGAGCGGTATTTAATTACGCACGACAATCCCCTAGTACTTAGCCAACAAAGGCGTAGTCATACATGTACAAAGATGAACAAAACGTCATATATGTCGACATGAGCATTTAGGCAGATGCAAAAATGTATGTGCAGGCGTGTGCGTGTGGAAGGGAGTAGGGAATGGGATAAGTTCTGTGTAAATATGAACTACGTAAGTCTTTAAAGTCACAATATTGCGCCCCCTGTCGTGGTCTTTGTCTCATTCACGTTCTTAGGTTTTCTCTTAATCTCGCTATTTTGTGTTTCTTTGAAGCCAGATCGCAAGTGTTTCAATCGCTGTTTTTGTCACCATTGACATCGCTGTTAGACAATCCGTATACGACTAGCATTAGAACCATACAAAAATCAGATAGACCATTATTATCATTACTATTATCATTATCATTTGTAGTATTAGTAATAGTAGTAGTAGTGTTATTAGTAAGTGTCGGATTTGGACACGGTGAGGCTCTAAGCTATTTAAAGCTTAGAGGATCCTTGTTAAAAAAATACGCCAAAAAGTCTCACTTTGGATACTTACATGCTTTTTCAATTATTTGGCATCCCTTCGGATTTTGAGATCCTAAACTGTAGCTCATTCAGCATATTCCTAAGTCCAGCTCTTTTTATTATTTCAATATCTATTGTTTTGCTTCTTGAATATTTCATATACCAATTTATTTATTTTTTGTTTCATAATTAGGGAAGTGATCTTTTAAAGTTTATACAAGAAATTTGAGCCAAATAGAGTTTCAAAGAATTCGTGGACAGTTCCTGATTCGAATTTTGTCGAAACTAGCATGGTCGTCTGGAGCCAGAAATGACTTGAGTTTTTACTATTTATGTCGATCAATTAAAACAGAAACCATAAACACTTCAAAGATACCTTAGAAACCTGAACAAAATACAATCAAACCTGCGCTTCAAAAAAATCACAGACCATTCTTGACTTGAATTTTAGTCGACGACAACAACAACACAAGAATTGGAAACAAAGGAAGATTTCACTTCAGAATATAAGAGAATGCAACAACACTGAAAAGGTAAAAAGTTCTTTTTATCAAGCTGCGACATTCTTGCTTTCCTATTGCATAAAACGATTAGAATCCGCAAGAACCCTTACTTGATGTAAATCTCATAGTCATTAAATTTTTTTCTTGTGACGAATTTTCCAAGAACCTTGTAAAATTATTATTTTGTACTCGTTGTGTTTTAGCTCTAGTAATATCTGGTGGCTTTTATTGAAGACCAGTAGTTTTGCTGATTTCAGTGATGTTGTCATGTGGAGGGCTTCAATTATTTCTCTGATTTCCTATCCTTCAAAACTTTTTGCAAGCCTCATCAAAACTCCTCAAACACTCCAGTAATGATCGGTCTAACTGTCACCTTTATTTTTTCTATTAATATTCGGACCATCCTCATCTTGGTTGTTTTTCATACAACGTTTCGGCCGTTGTACTCTATGGCCTTCATCGGTTAAATAATAAATAAAGGGTTCGGTTCGTTACTTCCCCACACCTACCAGATGATACCTGATGAAGGCCGTAGAGTACAACGGCCCAAACGTTGTATGAAAAAACAACCAAGATGAGGATGGTCCGAATATCAATAGAAGTGATAATAATACCTCATCTCAAAAATTCAGAGATATACTATGTCACCTTTATGTTCTACAATTCTTTTCAGTTCTCTAATAAGGTCTAGATATATTTTCAGCTTCCCACTCTCTTTCAGTGGTCTGCTAAAACAGCAACATTTATTATTATGCGATGTCGCAATTTTTGAGAGGTTATAAAGACGGCCAAGTCTCTTGTTGGATACACCAGTTCTCGTAAGATCGCCGTCAAGTTAAGCAATACTGAGCCTGATCAGTACCTAGATAGGTGACCATTTTGAAATGCAAAATACTGTTGAGATTTCCTTGGCCAAGACGTGATGGGCTATTGTGGCTGAGTTAGGCCCATCACCCTCCATGTCTTACAATCTAGGGATTTACAATGTTCAAGATGATATATCCAACTAAGTACAGAAGTCTGGAACAGCATGGAAGACGAAAGATCTGACTTCAAAGGCGTCCCAGCAAACGTGAGTGGCATGCGTAAGGGCACATCAGGTGAAGAACACCAAACTTCCGTACGAATGGCAGAAAGTAAGGACCCGTTACAGCATTGTACTTACATTTTAAAAAGAACCCTTCTCCTAAAACCTTGAAAAAGATCACTTTTTTTTCAGAAATTATTAATTTATTAGGAAACGAAGGTTTTACGGAATGATAGCACAAAAGTTTACTCGCGAACAAATTATTTTTCTATTTTACAAGAGGCGGGACCAGTCTTGATCAGTAGTGCCTATTTTCCATTACTAAACAATAATATTCATCATTGTTCATTTTCTTCTAGGAATACTCGTTCATCAATCCTCTGCTTACTCACCACTGAAAATAATTATGGCTTCAGTTGAAAGAAAAGAAAAATGGCCGACTTCATCATTCCCTGTTCGACAAATAATCATTGTTGTGTCAGTCTTAACGATATTCTGCGTTGGAATTGGCCTCGTTCTCGGATATTACATGAAGATCTCGCTTTTCTATGCTCTCAACCCGCTTCATTTGAACGCAAAATGGGCGGAAGAAAATACCAAATCGTCCAACATTCGCACTTGTCCAGATTCAACGCTGATCGGTAATTCTGAAGCCATTAGGTAAGTAATTCAAACCACGTCCAATCTATAAAATACACATGAAGCTGCTTATCATGATCACTCTGGGATATGGTCTTTTAGATAACAGTAGTTGACAACATAAAACAAATGATATAAAAATTGGAGCAATTGACATTCATTGTTATAAATTCATATTCATCGTTAGATGGAGATAAAAAGAACAAACGTCATACTCCATATCTCCATATCCTTCAACACACTTTCCTTTAAAACCAAACACATATCACCTCACTCAATCTACCCCCTCTATAGTAACGAAAAGAACATTCCCCTACTTACCCCTCTCCTCACTCACAGACCTGTAAACTGCTCCTTTTTTCTCTATCCTGCTAAACAACCCGAAAAAAATCACTATATACCCCACTTTCCTCATTTCATTCCTCCACTCAGACATGTAAACAGCCACACATTTGTTGCATCAGTCTTCTGCATCGCTTTGTGCTTTTGAAAAATCTGGTGGAACCAGTGAAATGCATAAGTCCTGTCCTTATGATGAATAGATAAATAAACCCGCCTGTCTCTATCCCAGTCATATTGTGGAGATCACAACCAATCAAGACGCAAAAAATATCAAATTAAAAAACAAAGGTCTGGTTAGTCACTAAATAGAATGTTCTGGTCGCATGCTGTGTTGGGGGTAATCAATTAGAAATTGGAAAACTTTTGTTATACAGTAATTGCAAAGGAAAGTCTCAATTTTCAAAAAACAAACGTGACTGCTGCCAGACACAAACTAAAGGAATAATAAAGGATAAAATTACATTGCAAATGGAAACCCTTCCCACTAAAAAACTATTTAGGAGGTTAGAAAAAAAGTTTCTCTAGACATATCAAAGAGTGAATATCGAAAATTTCAGCCCTCTAACTCCATTTGTGCGGTCTGCTCACGTGATACATAGAGATTAGGTAGCCAGTCAGACCAACTTGAAAAGTGAAGAAACCTATGTTGACAGTTTTGGTTCATGGTTTCTAACAATCAATAAAACGTATAAATACACTTTCAAAACTCTATTTGTGATCAGTTTGGAGCGGAGTACTTCAGATAATAATAACCGGCTGATAATATTGAGCAAAAGGTGTAAGAATTGGAACAAGTTATATTCATTGTTATAAATTCATTGTTTTGTTATTACATTCATGTTTATAAAAAATTTACAATATAAAATCAATTTGAAATTTATTTTTTAATCCTTAAAAATGTTTAATTCTTTTAAAATAAAATGTTTGGGGTCGACTAATTCAATCATCGTTTGGAATAGAATTAAATTATCCCTGAATGAAGATGTGCATCTTCGTTTACTGATAACAATTATCGTTTGATAATCTGTGATTATAAAAGACGGCTTCCTCTTCATTTGTCTTCTACTGTGTCAGATTTCGTCAGCTATGTGAAGCAGACAGTTGTACTGCAGTCAACTGTGATTTGGCTGTTCCTCGCGCTTACGTCGTGCACCATGTTGCTGAAAACATCATCAAAGTTGACGGACTTCTGGACGAACCGGCTTGGAAAGAAGTAGCCTGGAGTGAAGAGTTTGTCGGTAAGTATTTTGCCTTGATAGCTCGGCTGTGGGGAAATTTATGCCACTGGCAATGGCTGACGAGCTGACTAAGATGGCGATGAAAATAGATATATCCGGACTAGAAAGATAGATATCCCAAGACTAGACTACATAGATATGAAGTTTTGATCGATAGATTGATAGAAAGAAAGATAGATAGATAGGAATCCGCTGACTAAACTACCCTTGACAAATACATGTAGAGTAAAATAAATAAATATCCTATGACTAGACAAAATAGATAGACAAATGTCTTCAAACTAGATAGATAGATATCCTGGGACTAGCGATAGATTGGTAATTATCTTCAATCGGACAGATAGATATTCTGATACAACATTGATATCACCGACACTAGACCATATTTACTTTGGGGCAAATATCCCCAGACTAGATATCTGTAATTGATAAATATTCATGGATTCATGGATATCATGAGACTAGACTACTTTAGACCAGGTAGATAGATATCTTCAGAATAGATTAGATTCAGCAGACGAGACTAAGCAGAAAATTTGTTTGAAAGTGATCAACTTTCAAGTAATAACCATATAAGCCATAAATAATTTATGTATACTCGAATTGTCTTGAACCCGGTACTTCATGTGGTAAAACCTATACGATAGTAGGATACACAGATTTGTTATATCAAATAATACAAAGCATGATTAATGTTCCCTCTAATTTTTAGCAGTCAGTGCATACAAAAATCTTTTGTTGTGCTATTTTCCAAGTGACATGAATACGTATGCACTTTTGAATTTAACGAAGTGAATGAATATTCTTCAGTAAGAAATCAGTAAGTTATCTACAGAATTAGAAATCTTTTGTGCACACATCATTTTCCTTTGTGCGCTGGTTGCAAAACGTGTATGCGTGCACGGCTTAAGGAGAACAATGTACACAGTTTCTTGAAACTATTTACGGTAGCACCAAATCCTGAATCATTGTGAATCCGACACGGTACAACCTCATATATATTCAATTTTATTCCAGATGTGAGAGGCGAAGAATATCCGAAACCAAGCTTTCAAACAAGAGTGAAACTGCGATGGGACAATACATACTTGTATATTGGGGCCAGATTACAAGACACGGGCATTTGGGCCAACAAAAGCCTCCATGATACTACAGGTAAATTGATATTTACATCAAATGTGGCCGGTCTCAGTTTGTGACGTATAAAAAAAAAATTCCAAAAATAAGTAGGGTCGTTTCATTTGTCATGAAAAAGACGAGGGCAAGCAGACGCACAAACAGGTACAAACAAAATAAGATAGATATTTATACTATGTTATATGTATATATATATATATATATATATATATATATATATATATAATATAAATGCACTACTAATGATTTTACTATGGAAATGCAAAGCGAATCAGGAAAAAAGGATTGTTGGTGGTCAGTAATTTAATCAAGTGTTTCTTACAGAACCTGGCTGATATTTGTTCAATGTAAATGCTTAGCTAATTATTTTATCATAGAAATGCATTGTTAATACTTCTGAGCGATAGTCTGGGTTAATAGTCGACTTTACGATGATAGATGAGCCTCATTCATCTACGGCGCCATCTCTACGATTGCAAGCTATACACTTTAGCTTGAGATCAGCAGCACCTGTCGTGGATGGTTTAAATCTTTACTCGAAAACACGTAAGATTGAGATCAGTTTTAAATTATTTCATAAATAATAGATAATTAATGATCTAGATTTTTTAAAGCCAGTTTCGCTCGGACCAGTATTAACGCTAGTTTCGTTGTTGCGAATGATTTCACTCATACAGTTCATTGAAATCACTAAAAAAGAAAAATTCTATGGGCAGGAATAAAGGCAAGCATTATTGATAAACGAGGGCTATTATTGTATAATATGAATTCAATGGCAATTTTTTACTATAAGAATAGAGTGTAAATGATTTTATTATAGATGTGCACTGTAAATGATTTTACTTGTGAAATAGATTATAAATCAATGAGATACAGATTTTTAATGATCAGGAATCAAGACTGGCGTTTTTGATAGAAGATGGATATCAAATGTATGATATATTATCATCATCATTATTCAGGTTGTTAACACGTCGCTTTGTCTTCGTTTTCAGTGTACGAAGATAATGCTTTTCAGGTGAGCACCCTCAATTTTTTTACATTGTCTCCTCTGTCTTTCCCTATTCGAGATTTATGTCATCTCTTCCTTTCAAAGAATTTCCCCCAGGGATGTCCAAAATTATCTATTTCGAGATTACATATAGAACTGCTTGAACGCACTCACATATCATATATCACTGAATCCCGATATTACGGATTTCGGATTTAACAGACCCTTTTCAGGAATATTCTATCATATTTCTTTGATTGAGATTCAAGAAAGCAGATGACTTATCTCGTGAGATTTAAGAAAACACATAGCATCTCAAGATTACAACATAAATCAAAACATTATAAATGCTTTGATGCGACTGAAACTGATGATTTTGAAGATTTAGAGCTATTTTATAAGCATGGAAGGTTTCGCAAACATTCTATACCAGGAAGTTCTAGAACTTCCTCTAATTTTCGGGAACTTTCTAACCTATTATGTTATCACTTCACAGCACAAAAGTTGAGTATGTTTTCTGCTCTTCTTTCAGGTCTTGCTAGACGCTGAGGGAAGCTACCACATGTGAGTTTTGAATATTCTGTCTTCTTTATTTGATACTACTTTGCAACTGAACTTTTAACGTCTTTAATTTTCTCTAAGTTCACACTAGTTTTGTTAATATACAATATGCCAATTTGGTGATAATTTCCTAATAAATGAACAGTATATAATAATCCATATGGGGACTCCTGTTGTAAAGCATAGGTTATCCAATGATTCTCATGACCAATACATGAATTCCATTGGACATAGTTAGGCTATTTTAGATTGTGGAATAAGAAGACATGTACTGTAAAAACCTCTTCAAAAGTAAATTTGCTTCCTGTGTGAATGCAGCTTGGTAACAAGAAACAGCAGAAAATTAAATAGCATATCTGATAATTTTTACGTCCGAAATGGTAAAATCTGCTATTGGTCAGTCCACTAAATTTCAATTAGAACTGTCATAAACGCACCTATTTTCAATCCAGAGCTTAGATTCATTTATATACAGGGACATGGCGAAAGTAAATAGACACCCTTATTTTCAAACCAGAGCATTTGTTCAACTATGTAGATAATTCAATGATATTATATCAAGTAAAGTGGATTTAAGATTTCTCACTGAATTAATCAGATTTGCTATCTTAATTTATGGGATTATCGACCAAGCTAATTCGATTCTCGCCAAGTTCCCCGCACTCGTAGTCTTAAGCCAGACCAGGCTAAGCTTAGAAATACAACTGTAGTGAGTTTGTTGCTCACTGAATGACGTGCACTTTTATCCTTGTGCAAAATTAAGCCAAGTTCTATAAATTTGAGTGGACAGCACCGTGGTCCAAACAATAGCATATTTCCTACCGGCGCCAGTGGACAGCGTTCCAACCAAAGTGAAAGACAGGTTTTTGATTCTAATTTTCAAGACACTGGGAAATTGGTGCAACACAATCTTTTCTCCTTTATTTGGCCTTGTACCAAACTAAGCTATGCTTATAAGCCTTTTTGGTTTTGAAATAGCTGTTTTATTGATAGTTGATCAAATGGATCCACTGCTTTGAATTAAATACGATTTTTTTCTTTTAAATCTTCCAGGTATAAAGAAATTGTGATTAATGCACTTGGTACAATATCCGACACAATGTTAACTCGAGTAAGTAAACGATTTTTGGAGTGAGTAAGATGCTTCTGTTGTAAATACCGGTCAGGTATGTGTTAATGGAGTGTAGGACAACCCCCTATCGGACCACCCCATCCCCAGGATAAAACTATTCCAGGACAAAAAACATTAGGACAAAACTGTCTTAAGAAAAATTATGTACGAAATTTTTAGATCATTTTTTTAATTATTACTTGTACTTTTTGATTAAGCTTAACCCTAACCCCATACCTCGAAGAAATGTTGAGTGTGCTATTATAATAAGAAGTTAGATGAACACTTTTTCTCAAATAAAAATAATTGAGAAGGTAAAAGAAATGTAATACTATTAGCAATAACTTTTGTCATGTTTCAATTCAACCAAGGAGACTTTGTCTTACTTCGCACTTCAACTGATGAGGGCTTTTTTTCCCGATGGGATTTTGTCCTAGAACTGGAAGTCTAGACACCATGTTGAAAATACTCGAATTCTTCCTTCTATGAGCGCCCCACAAATTAGATAACACTGACTACAATAAAACCGAAAGCACCAATAATAAAAATAAAAAAAGCTCGTAGTGTAGTGACGTATTTGAAAGCAGATGTAGTGGGTATGAGTCTCGCTGAGTTTTCCCAAATATCTGCATACCACATGCAGTGTTGCCAATTTAGCGATGAGCGCTGAATTTAGCGCGTCCCTTGTTCTGGCAGCGCGAAAATTTCAACAATTTGCACCAGGTTAAGCCAAATTTTAGCACTATTCACAGGATCTTAAGCAAATTTGGAGCTATTTTCCAGCCATTTTGGGAAAATGAGCTGGCCATGCATTATCTACCCCATCTTTAGTCAGTCCTTCTTGTAACTCAATCATTAAAAATCCTTTCTACGTGAGAATTACTCTGCCAAATGAGACATAAATTAGTATCCTTAATATAAAATCATTATCCTCAATGTAGAGGTTATTCATTTCCAATTATAGATGGATGTTTTCTGTCCTCTTAATCTTCCAGACGCAAATCTCCTCTAGGAAAATTTTGAAACCAACGCCAAAGTACGATCGGAAGTGGTCCCTTCACTTAATGCTAGGCTGATATTGGAAGATGTTTGAGACGCATTTTTTTATACTCATACAAAATTATACGCAATTCTTTTTTTTAATCTTCGGGTTTAGAGGTATATACCGCCTAAAGATAACTCTCAGAATAAATGGTGGATATTAGTGGAAAGATCACGTTTTAATCATTAAAACTATATATATATATATATATATATATATATATATATATATATATATATATATATATATATATATATATATATATATAGTAATATTTTAGGACACGACTAAAATTTGGAATCGGCCATTATTTTTTTAATCATCTAATATTAACGTATTTACGTTTTTTTTCTTCTCAAGTATTGTTAGTCAATTATTGTATCATCAGTCAAGGTTGACTATGGATGTAACAGCTTTCTGCTGTTACTGCCTGCGCACGTAAGGTTGTTATGGGATTATGGTTTGGCCAAGCGGTCATACACCCGATCCCATCTCTGTCAACCATCATGGCATACAAATAACGAAATATTTTTGGTAGGATATCTGGTGATGGGATAGAACATAGGGAGCAGTGGATTCATACCTCTGCGAAGGGCATTAATGTTAACACAATCATCTGCGACCGAAATTCGAACTCAGTCTGTCAATTCCGTGCTAATGACCGTTACTCCACCCAACACCTGTGTATATATGTGTGAATACGTTAAAATACCAGTAGGTTGGTTGGTAAGTATATTTGTTGTTATATTGATTTTGATGAGTTTTTCTGCATTGTTTCAGTCAGACTTTTGATGACTTTGGCCTTTAATATATATGATTTTAGCCTCATTTAGATGACGCCTTTAATATATATATATATTCTTACAGCCTTACCTAGATGACGGTGAACCTCTCGTCCTATGGGATAGTAACCTCATCCGAGCAATATATATTGATGGTCAAATTAATGACCCCAATGTCCCAGGTAAGTGATCATTCACAGCATACAACTCCGTGCGGCTTTAATACATTGCTTATTTCTTATTCTATGCACTATATTAATGTTTACTTGCCCGATTAATTTAACTGCATGGCAACTATCTAACGATCGTCTCTCGTTCCCTTCAATTAAATGTTTGGACTACAGATAATCTAACTAAAAAGAGACCTTTAAGCTGGGGTAGGCAACCTGCAGCCCACGGGCCAGATGCGGTCGGAGGAGGGATTTTGATTGGCCTGCGAGCAAATATTGGGACAATATACTTACCTCTTATATATATATATATATATATATATATATATATATATATATATATATATATATATATATATATATATATATATATGTATATATATATATATATATATATATATATTCTACTTTATTACAGATAAGTTTTGGCAGGTGGAGATGGCATTGCCATTCAAAATGCTTGCAGCTGGTACTAGAAGTTCAAACAATCCCCCAAATGATAAAGATGTGTGGCGAGCAAACTTTGTGAGGTAAGTTGTCAGATTTGAACTTATAATGCTTAGAATAAAAAATACTCAAAACGAATTCTATCAAATATGATTCTACGATATACAACGGACCTTCAAGAGATTAATTTTGATAATGAAAACTTCTGTCTACGTCTGAACGCGAGAGATAAAGTTGCCGAATCGCCCTAGGTTGACAAGCTTTCGTTTGAGCGAGCTCAACATTGAAGAACAAATAGATCCCATTTGTATTGAAAAGAAGGGTCTAGTCATCTATGGAACTAAAATATGGGACTCCAGAAATCCCCAGAGATAATATGCAAAACTTAGGCCGGCATAAAATAAGATGGCGAGATGATTTAGACAAGTTCAGGAAATATTGGTATCGGTACGCCTACAATATACAGATCTGGCGAATCTTTGAGAAGGTGTATGTCTAGCGACAAGCGTTTGAAGGCTGCTGCTGCTGCTGCTGCTGCTGATGATGATGATGATCAACTGAACTGGATATTCTGTTATTCTGCAGTGATACTGTGTCATATGATATACACCCACCATTTCGAAGACGTTGATAGGTGTAGGGTGAGGCATAAGAGCGAAATAAATGTGATTATCGTTGAAGAATTATGAAAAGAAACGAGAGAATTTCATGGCTGGGGAGATTGCCATCTTAGCATCCCTTCTCAGTTTTTATGTATCCAGCATATTTTGGATGGAGTTCAGTAGATCAAGTATTACATGTAAAGGCAACAAGAGGAGACGGGGCGGCTAAGTGGTGAACGAAGCTTTCTGTGTTAGAAGGTTCCTAAATGATACGTTTTGGAGTTTTTGACAAAAATATATGTTCGTGATTTATTTAATAAATTATATATACTTTTTCCCTCCCAAAACCGAGTGTGTTTAAGCGAGAGATCTTTTGGTAGCTCTTTTGTTGATACATGTGGAAATGGAAAAAGAATCGAGTTGGTCACAAACTGATAGAGGATAGAATTACAAGGTATTCATAATGTAGAGTAAATTATAGGCGGTTATTTTAGGCGTTTGGTCAGGCTAAGCCGAGCCTAGTGAATAATTATAGACCGTTGATAAAGAAGAAAAAAAAAATGGATGACTTGACAACTTCCTGTTTTCATATTTTGGCCACTTATCTCCATATGAATTACTTTATTCGTGTCTTATAATTCTATCCAGCGAATGTTTGATGTACCATTCATTCCATTTTATTCCTTACGTTCGGATAGTGTTTGCTGTCCCATTTAACTTACGTGGAACACCGGCTCATTGTCGGTTGAAGCGAGTTTTAACAGATAGTTTAGACAAACTATTTTTCTTTTTGTTAAATCTCCGAAACGTCCAGCCAACGAGATGCATGGTCGTGAATATGTTCAACGCTTACGTAATTTGTTTATTTATTTATTTATCTATTTATTTATTTTTATTCCAGATCTAACTGGGAAACGTACATAGAATCTGGGAAGTACCAAAAGGTATGGTTAATAACGAATTTGCTTTCATCTACATGAACTGATGAAATTTATTAATACAACGGAAGCTGTTCATTATAGTCATGAATTATGTCATCAAACGATTATTGTTATCAGAATCAATCGGTTCCAAATATTTCATTTGAAATAAATCTTTAAAAAATATCAAAATTTTTCTATGAAGATTATTATACAAATTTTATAATGTAAAGTTTTTTATAACAATGAATTTGATAACGTAACAATGAAGTTATAATTATTACTATCGATTGTCGGTTCGAAGTACAGGAAACTGGCCTAAATCTGTAATAGTAACAACCAAATCTCGAAAATTAAGACAGAACGAAGCCGAGGGTACACATGTACTGAGTACTTATACATGTCAGGGGTGTAAGTAAGGGTTTTTATTTGACAGGGATGCACTCTAAATATTTATCTGCCGGCAAATTCCTTTCATTGTCCGGGCTGCACAGCACTTGACGGTAAGTTAGAGGCTTGCATCCCTCAATAAAAAATCCATTAGGCACGCTTCTGATACAAGTGAATGCCTGCGATATGAAAGCTTCACTTAATCCAAACTGTCACATAGGATATTTATGATCCCCTTTAATTCACCATATCACAGTTTGTTTGTGTTTTAATCGATAAAGGCCGACTTTGTTGCTGAGATTATTGCGTACTTTTCCTTGGCTCCAGTGGTCGATGTTTGAGTCCAGGTAAAAGCCAGGATTTTGAATGTTGATTTTTCAATTCAAACAAGGCTTATCCATCTGAATATCCAGCGAGATACAATCTATCTCCTTCTCTTGTGCAGCCTTGAACCAAACTAAGCTCAACTTTTTAAATATCTATAATTTAAAAATTTTTCGTCGATTTCTGCCTAGGTCGACAGATAGAATAACAGCTATTGCTTCCATTACTGAGTAGTACGTAAAATAGGAAGAATAGTTTGCCTAACTGCTTACTTATTCGTCAACCGCTGTGTCATGGAAGTGACGAGACATTTCAGATGGGACAGGGTGCAGGTAAGTGTTGATTCATGCCTTTCCCAAAGGGCATTAGAGCTAAACTGTATACAAACAGCCCGAGCTGAAAGACTATCTAGTTTTTAATCAATAATCGGCTTTAAAGCGTGATATAAACTTTATTTTAATCACCAGAATTCGGGCCCTGAATTGATTTCTGCTTAAAATAAAAGATAATCGGATTATGACTCTAATAATTAATTCAAGTAGGTCAAGGGAGCTGAATGTTTACTTACAAAAGCAAATACTACTATTCTGTTTATTCTTGTTTGTTAAAGTGCTAAATCTAAAAATTCTCTTTATGAAATACCCCAAATAATTAATCACTTTGGCTTCAGGCGTTAAAGATGTCTTATCCAGTAGGTCAGAAAATGCTAACAGTCTGTTTTTCACATTTGAAGCTGTATTAAAACGATTCAGGGTATAAAACCTTTTCCTTTATCAAGAAAAATCATTGATTTAGGTTTAAAATAAATTTATAGAAAAGAGTTTTTATATTTTAATTTCAATTTATAAAATTCGATTTTTAACCTTTTATTTGGTGTGAGCAAAAGTTTCCAGCTTTACCTAAATGACCCTTATAGGTGGAAGGGAATAAATGGAAGAATATAAGATTAAATGGGTAGATAGATTAATCTTGAATTTATCAAATTAAACAAAGTTGCAAGTGTAGATAATCGTTGGTAAGTATGTATAAATGAAAGAGATTTGCGACGAGTAAAAATTCAGAAAGACTACATTGGAATTTTAGAATGTTTAAATGAAAGATAAGGATTCGACAAAAAGAATGCCAAAGTAAAGAATTTTCCTATCGATAAGAAAAACTTCGCGAATTCTTTATGTTGATGGTGACACGGTAGAATGAAATAAATCAGATAAGTACGAATTGCTACGTTGATAAAATTAAGTAAAAATAAAATCAGCTGATTAAATGAACTTTCGGAAACCTATAACAAGTGATTCAGGAATTTTAAATCACCTCTATGACATGAAAAGAATTCAAACGATGTAAAATGAACGATGGTCACGTAGGCAAAATTTCTATTGTCATGCAAATCCTGGATGAGGAATAACGTTGTTTGAATATACCATATTGGTATAAATATGGGAGACAGATAAACACAAGGGACAGACCGTGATCGGGCACCGGAATTGTCTTCTGAAATGCCCTACAGCCGTTTTTCTACCCACTTTTGAATTCCTGTTTTTGTGTTTCATGGATCTCTAGTCTTTATGCTGTTGGTTCTATGGCAGTCTTTGGCTATTGTAATAAATTTTTTCTTGCACTGTCTTGTGTAATCTTCTCATGTCTTGATTGCATAGTCGACACAGTCCTCAATGCTAACGAGTCCTATTCCCCCATCTTTTTCTTTTCATCATCATCATCATCATCATCATCATCATCATCATCTGTCTCTTAGCGTCTGTCGTTGGACATAGACCTTCCCTGGGATTCTCCCCACCTCTCTATCATAGGCGTCGTGGAACCAGTACTTTCTGAATTTGTCTAGTTCGTCTCTCCATCTAGTACTCTGTGCCGGCCTCGGTTACGCATGGGATCTCTGGGGATCCACGTTGTGAGTCGAATTGTCCATTCTTTCAACATGGCTATCCCATTGTCATTTGAGTTTTCTAATGGATTCAATGATGTTTTAGTCTCCTGTTTGCTCCCAGATATATTGTGCTGTCTAGTAGTCTCTCCATGTGAGGTTGAGCATAATTTTTTGTGCATTGTATGATTCTCAGTTTACTTGTCTGTCTCTTGGTAAGTTCCATGTTTCTGTTCCGTAGGTGATTATCAGGAGGATGCATTGGTTGTATACCCTTCTTCTTTAAGATTAATGGTATCTTCTTGTTTTTGAAGATTGAACTTGCTCTGCAATAGGCTTGCCATCCTAGAGTGATCCTTCGCTTGATTTCTCCTTATTCTTGAGGTTTCGTTGAGATTCGTCGTCCTATGTAGATGTAGAGGTCTACTTTCTCCAGTTCTGCGTCTTCAGATTTGATCTTTGTGATCTGATTTCCAACATGATTGTTGCACATGATATTTGTTTTATTGAAGTTCATGTGTAGGCCGACTTTCTTGCTTTCTTCATTTAGCTCATTTAGCATCAGATATCCGCTCTCCATTTTGATTTCTTTATTCTCCCTGTCTAGGTTCCGGAAGATCATCGCAATGCAGGCTGTGAAGAGTTTGGTTAAGCTGGTATCATCTCGTCATACCCCTTTTTGGAGCTGAAAGGGCTCCGAGTCTTTATGTAGCTTGATAAAGGAGCTGCTGTGACTGGTTGTATATTGCAGTACTCTGACGTATACGGGGTCTGCACCTTGTAAAGTGATGGCCTTCATGACTATTGGAATTTCTACAGAGTTGAAGACCTTTTTGAAGTCAATAAATGCTACAGCAAGCGGCAGCTTGTATTCTGCACTTTTTTCTTCCAGCTGATTTATCGAATGCAGGTGGTCCATGGTCGACGAGCTACTTTAAAAGCCAGCTTGCCTCTGTGGTTGGTTTTAATCTAGCGTTATTGTGATTCGGTTGGTGATAATTTTTGTGAAAAGTTTGTTCATGCAGTACGCTTATAGGTCTGTAGTTGCTGAGGTCTTTTGGTTTTCGTTTTTTATATACAAGCATTATGATAGCAGCATTCCAATCTTCCAGGACTTTACTTTGTTTTAGACATAAGTTGAATAGAATAGCCAGTTACCTAGTGATGATCTTACCTGCTTCTTTGAGTAGATCAATGGTGATGTTGTCTAGTCCAGGGACCTTTCCTTTCTTTGCT